>CM067224.1:62355534-62955534 GCA_034190945.1 Octodonta nipae | reverse complement strand
TATATATATATATATATATATATATATATAACCCACTTCCACCTATAACTAAAAAGTTAAAAATAATTATAACAAAATACAACTCTAGCAAATAAATAACACATTCAATGTTGTTAGGTACCTACCCAGGAAGTAAAAAATGTAAACATTAAAAGGTGCTCATTCTGTACAAATTAATTACCTACCAATCTAGTATATTTTGAAGTCGGAACCAAGCAAATCTAAAATCCTTCATTGCGTACTTTCCTACTACTTCATCAAACTAGATTGTTGCTTGGCACCGATTTCAAAAATATACTAGATTGGTAGGTAATTAATTTGTACAGAATGAACACCTTTTAATAGGGATATTGGTCGATTTCCATGCACGCATGTGTTCATTTAGAAATTTAATCACTTTGCTAATAGAATTCTTTTCCAAAATTTGAAGTTTCACCAATCCGGATAAATACAAGACCGTATTCATTCAAACCGGTTCACCACAGGAGAAGGAATTAGGTAACATATATACAAAAAAAAAGTAAAAAAAATACGGGATGAATTGATAACCTCCTTTTTGTTTCTTTTAATGGATAATGGTAATTTCATCTCTTTTTAATTAATGCAATGTGTTCAAAACTATAAATGGTTGGTGGGCTAGAAATAATTACCTCAGTAATTATTTCATGAATTGCAACTTTGTTTATTAGATTGGCGCCCAACGTGGGCACCATCTACCTCTCAATCCTCGACAGAGGAGTGACAATGCTGTAGTTCCCCTACTGTTTGGAAATAGGGGCGTATTGACAAATTTCACCTGTGGGGATGCAGATTATAAAAATAGAGAAAACTGTAAAAGGATAATTTCTAGTAAGAACTAGAAGATGGACGAAATACAAGAGCGCTTCTCACCCGATTTCGGCTCATTACATGAGTGCTGTATAATATGTATACTATTCGTATGCCTACCAAAGAGAACAATTCTCTTCATCCTGGAATGAGATAAGATAGAAGTATCGCATTTTATAGTTTTTTAGTAATGCTTGAACCAACAAAAAAAGTAATACTTAAAATCCTGACCGGACTATTTTTATTGTTAATGTTTTCCTTCAGTTGAAATACAATGATTTTTGAATTTATTATTTTCATTTTAAACACTTTTGACGGATTTGAGGTTTTTACACTTTTTGTAATTTTAAATATTTCTGATATTTGTTTACAATTGGAGATTTTTGATGTTTTGGCATTTTTTGGGGCTATTTATTAATATATTTTAGGCCTTCGTCCCATTTCGCGTTTTTTGCTTTATATAACTTGAACAAAGACAAACCAAAATGCAAATTAAAACTTATTTTCCATTCAATGCCAAATAAAAACACCTATCTAATTGTTGTGTGTCACAAATACACCACAGCTGCACCGACACGTCGCGTACGCATCTGGATCCGGGGTTATACATTTATACATATATTTTTAGGGTGTTACCCGGAGTTTGAACTCTCACCTCTTGCCACCTGATAATTTCTAATGCGATTCGAGATATTTTTACACCGAATAGTGATAATAAAACACTGACTGTTTCCCGGTATTCACTGATGCGACACGTAGTGTAGCAGGCGAGGGTGACTATTTGCTTTTTTTTGAAGTTAATTGAGCTAATGTTACGGATAATGGAGTTTTTATTGGTTCCGATCGCGTGGAGTGATGCTAGTGAAGCATTACCATAAAATGAAAATACAACAAAAAGTAGTTTTTGTGGTGACTCATTTTTAGACTGTTGATATTCAATGACAAAGATCTTTCAAAAATACCAGAAGCTGGTGTTGGTCCAGTAGTAGTTTTAAATCAGATCTATTTGAATACTATTAGTGGTGTGAAAGCCTTTTTAGTTTTTGAACTCTCTATGTTCATTCTTTCAAAAGCCTTTAACATTTGTTCCGATCTGTGTGCCTATCGTTTTCATTTTCGAAACCACTTATTGTTTTTTTTCTAGTTTTAAATGTTTCTTTATTGAAGGGAACGCTCTTATTTTTTTCTTTGAAATTCAGGCGCTTGGTTGCATATGAAGGAAGGAAATTCATTATCTATAAAATACAAATGTGATGGCATTTCTTGGTACTTTGGTACACGCCGAATCGATTTTCTTAAAAGCCCACAATTGTTCGGAATTATGTGGTTAGGGAAAGAGAAAGGAAAAAAAGTTGAACGAAAATTGATAAAATTCTTGAAAAACGGATATTCCTTTTAGGGGTAGACTGATCTGGCAATTTTTTTAAATTAATTGTAATAATCCGACTAAGGTTTTTAGAGAAATAAAAATTGGAAAAAACCCAAAAATCTGAAAAAATCCCAAAAATTGGAAATTCAGGAAATTGTGAAAGTACTTTTAAATTTTTTTCGTTCGTTCTGACCATGGAAAAATTATAATCTATATACCGGATGAGCCCATAATTGTGTGTATACTGAAAGATATTGTGAAAAATTGCAGTCAGGGGTAGTGCGAGATGCAAATAAAAGTACCTGCTCTGGAAATGCGAGATTTATACAGGGTGATTCATATTGAAGGTCAATTTTTTAATGGGGCATTATTTTATTTTAGTATGACTATTCTATCTCATTCGTTCGATGTCCCTCGCTCGGTCGTTTTCTTTTTTTCGCTCGTTTTCTTTCGTTCGTTCTTCCTTTCGTCCATTTGATCCCACTCGTTCATTTTCTTTCGTTCGTTTTTTTCCGCTCGTTCTCTTTTGCCTGTTCTCTTTCGCTTGCTACCTTTCCTGCTCTCTTCGCTCGCTATTTCGCCAGCTATTTTTCACTTTTTTTTTGTCTCTCGCTTGCTCTTTTACTCGTTCTCAGTAGCTCGCTCTTTTTAGTTTGATCTCATTCGCTTGAACTCGTTCGCTCTCTCTCATTTGCTCGATCTCTTTCGCGCTCTCTATTTGTCACACTCTTTTTCTCTTTCGATATATCTCTTTCGCTTGCTCTTTCGCTGACTCTCTAGTTTGCTTTTTTCGCTGTAGTTCCCGCTCTCGCTCTCCCTCCCTCTCTCTCATCATTTTACAAGTCTCGGCTACAAAGTATTTCTGAATGTAGGTTTTAATCTGTATCCGAAATATACGAGATATCTCATTAAAAAATTTATTTACGAAACATATTATTATTGTTAATAATTTGGCAAAATGTTGACATCTAAACACAATTGAATATCAAAGGTGTCGAGTATCATAAGAGGCTATGATTGGTGGGAAATATTACCACCCTCCATACTAACTCTATGGTGCTAGATATTGTCACTACAATTTGAAAAAGTTTAACCAAAGATTACTTTTTTCTTCAAATGAAAAATTTATATCTATTTTCTTAGGACTGAAGAAATCGAAATGAATTATTCTTTTCGTGTGTTTTTTATTCTACATAAAATACTCTTAATCACAGAAAGACGTGGTTTTAATTTCGTATGCCATCTAAACTCAATATCAAACATTTACGAAGAGTTAGGGAAAACTAAATATATAAATAATGATTTGAGATTTTAATCTGTTGAGGGAAGCGCAACTGATGAAGGTTCCTGACTAGAAACAATGTGACATTTTATTACTTTTTCAACGATATAACACTATTTTATCTGTCTCTAATAATTTCCTGTTAATTCTCAATTCAGAACTAAAGTTGGCCATGGAAAACAAACATTAGGGTTTACAATAAATCTTAATTAAATAAACAAGAAGTACCAATAAACTGGCAAATAATATGTTTCACTAAATAAATAATACATAACTACATAATTTAAAAGTCAATTTTCAAAAAGGTGACCTCTTTTTGTTGAACGCAAATACAAATTCTTCGGCATATAGAAATCTGAACCCTCATTAAGAATATATTTGGGTGATAGTGACGAAAGCATTCCTCATTTTTATTTTGATATCTTCAGATATTGTTGTTTTTTCAGTGAATACTTTATGTTTAACGTACCTCCCATAGAAAAAATCAAGTGGCGTTATGTTCGACGATCTTGCTGGTCAACGTATTGGTCCATGCGTTCCCCTCCTTCCAGTGGAGAGGTGCCTCATTTTGCTGAAAATACATATTTCTTAATTGGTTATCTAAGAAATTTACGTAAATTCAATTCAACACACCACCAAAGAAAAATGAATCAACAACATGTTTGTAGAATATTCCTGTCCAAACATTTACTGTCAATCTCTTCTGATTCGCTACATAGAAAAGGAACATGATAGGATCCAGTATACTTATAGTGTGGATTTTTTAAATCAAAATTGATTAGTTTTCATAATTAATTTCTGTAATAAATAACATTTGTTATTTATTTGGCAGTTTTTATTTTAAGTGCCTGTCTTTGAGGCACAACTGCAAAATAATGCGGCAGTACACCATCCAGATAAAAAAAAATTTGCTTTAAAGACACTATATTTCGTAAAGTTCGTTAATATTTTATACTGATGTGTTATTTTATTCGTTTCTGTTGTATACAAGCCCTTACCTGTGACGACAAACTAACTTAAAAACGAAAGTGAAGGAAAAAACCTTAAAGAAGGAAACGATACGTTATACGCACAACCGCAAGGTATTATCAGACAAAAGGCAGTTGCAGCTGTTTCTTTATCAAATGTGGACCAAATATTTCCAACGATAAGAATGAACGGTATTACGTCGAGTGTTTTTATCGATCGACTGCTTGTTCGTACGTACGTCTGATGTCTTTTGGGTAAGGCTACTTTCTTCAAATCTTAGCTATTGTTATATTTTTTCGGGGTCGATGGCTAACAATATGTATTTTATTTTGGTACAATTTATTTAGCTACGGATTTTGCGACTAGAACCAGAAGTCGGTCTTGCTAAACTAATTTAAGGCTCGTTTTTAGAGAATATCTTACTCCATTTCTTGGGTTAGACTTTGATCTATAGTATAGGCTCCTTTATTATTTTATAGAATGACAAAAACGATGTGTACCAATTGTTTGGTAAGATAATTGAAATTGTTATTGTTGGATATAGATGATTTATAGGGATTTATGAAAAATTTAATTAAACTTTTAATTCATTTTCATTCTAGTAGATCTTTACTTTCCAATTTAAACATTGAAATACCTTAGATGAAATATGTAAAGTACGAATGAGTACATACAATAAAAAATATTATAAAACGGAAATTTAACATATAATCCATAGAAGACGTTTCCACTAGACTATTACCAAACACGCCTACTATAGCAAACAAAGCTAAACCCAATACTGAAGAAAGACTATCCAGAAATCAATTAGACAAAACTTCGCGGCAATCGAAGCTATTAGAGCTATAGATACAGGAAGAAGTGAAGGGAATAACAAATACAGGAAAGAAGTCTTATTAGATTGGAAAATATTATTAATATAGTCAAAATACACGAAGGCCAAAAACATAGAGCAACTCGATTCAAGTGCAATTACTGAAACATCGATTACCAGCCGGCTGGCAGCAAATATCAAAACATCGACCGGATTCATATGTCCCCAATTCTACATTATAAGAATGGAGCGAGATATATAGAGCCTGTTATACTGGCGACACAGTCATCATAACGGAAAGTGACAACGACCTGCCGAAACTACTATCGGTATTCCATCAAAAGAACCTAAACATCAAAGATGTATCGATAGAACTAAATTAATCATTATTGCAGATCAGTTTCATATTTAAAGGGGGGGGATGTGGGTGTTCCCACATTCCGAGAGCCTCAAGGTCAGCAACATTAAATCGAGAAAATCTTAGATCTATGAGCTTTATATAAAGGATTTTTTGTGTGTTTAAACCGAACAACGACTATTTGTAATGCAACAGACGCCAGGAAATGCAGAATATGGAAGGCCATAGACAGTACATTCCCCCCTATTTTTTGGTTAAAGTTCATAGACCGTTGGATATGCCGTTGAATCAGATGCAAACATAGGAAATAAATTGTTGTAGAAGATAAAAGTACAGAACAAGTAAATAAGCGCTCTTACCTAGTAGTACAAATAAATATAAACCAGAACAGATTTCTCGAGTATAAAATCAGGAAAAGAAGGCAAGCAGGCACTAAGGAATGTTATATGGAAACTAAAGGATGTTATGTAAAACGACCAATTGATGAGTAAATACAAAAAGATCAAAAGTGACAGATGGTAAAGAATATAGCTCTATACACTCCAAGTGACGGAAAATGAAACGATCATAAGCCTGACCATCGAAAAGATAGAAATATTTCTGAAGATCAGTATCATAAGAAGAATAAACCGACAATAACAAGCCAATGGCGTAAATTAAGAAGTAAAGTTTAAGAACTTAAGGAATACCTTGAACTAGAATAACATTTAATGATATAGCTTTGTATAACTGGGTATTTCTTTAATGATGGGGACAGTAAAAATTCCCTTTTTTCTCCAAGTTCAAAAAAAAATACCAAAAAGTAATGATATTTCATTTTTCTAATTATTATTATTTGTCTTCAGATAGTTTATAATCTTTCGGTAAGTCGTCACATTCTTGGCCATTTAAAAACTACCTTGAGTAATGATCATTTCAATTGTATCCTCCTTTTAACGACTTGGCAGATATATTTTCAACAGTCCTTGGAATGTTTCATGTGCGAAATTTCATGAATGAATACGTTGCAAAAATAAACCAACTATAAACTCATTTATGTCTTACATCGTTAACCACACACTAACTGAAATGTCACACAATGAAAATGCATCTGAACGTCTAGCACTTAATTCGGTTAATTAGTTTCTTTAAATTCTGGCTACGGCATAATTATTGTTTAACTCAAATAGAATTATACACTCTCACCCCATACTTAAATGGTTTTAATAATTCGTCATCCAGACCGTAACTCATCTCAATTGATTTTTATTGCTTTTGAAGTTTTTATGTTTATTTTTCGAATTTGGGATGCTGTAAGCGGGGGCAGTAGGGCCGTGATATGGGTGGTATCGAATGTCGACCTAATGATTTCTCACATACATTTGTGGAATCTGGTACGAAGTACATTTCCCAGTAGAAACAACAGGGCACGAATTAGTATTTCGAAAGTGGATATTTTTTGGTGCCACCCTATGAGGGTAACAAATAAGGGTGCAAATCACACGATATTGTAGGGATAACGATTATAATATACAGATTTTTTACTTATCTTTCAAATAATGAAAACTTCTTTAAATACAATGACAAATTAGTCATTCGCAATACTTATAAACCCTAATTTCAATTTCACTTTCTTGCATATTTTTTTTGTTGTTCTCGATTTTTCCAGTAAATTCTTGTATGTTCCATGGAAGAAACTCAGAAATGTCACGAATTTTCTCGAAATGTTAAAAACAGTTTAATGTCTAGTCTCTAGTGTCCATTAGTTTCTAAAGGGTGTTCCAATTTGAGGTTAATTTTTAAATTTGCTGCCATTTATATTTTTTGTACTAGAATATCATGTTATTTGACAGATGACAAGTAGGAATATTCCGGTTATTAAAAATGGAGAGATATACGATTGAGCAATGCGGGTTTATTATTAAAAATTATTTTAAATTTGGTGAAAGTTGTGCCGAAGTTGGAAGAAAATTTCGTACAGAATATGGAAGCGAAAATTGTTCATCAAATGTTACCATTGGAAAAATTGTTGAAAAATTTGTAGAAACTGGTTCAGTAAAAGATGAAAAAAGCAAAACATATCATCATAGTGACGTTCAGAAGAAAATATTGCAGCTGTTACTGCTAGTGTTGTTGAACAACCAACAACATCAATTCGTCATCGTGCACAACAATTGAACATTCCAAAAACCACTTTATTTAGAATTTTGCACAAAGATCTTCATTTAAAGGCTTACACGATTCAGATAACGCAAAAAATAAAACCAACAGACTCAGGTTTACGTCGTCAATTCGTTAATTGGGCCATACAACAGAAACTTGAAAATGTGAATTTTTTCAATAAAATCATCTTCAGCGATGATGCACATTTTGAATTGGGTGGATTTGTTAACAAGCAAAATTGTCGAATCTGGAGTGAAGCAAATCCACGAGAAATAATAGAAAGACCGGTGCATCAACAAAAAGTAACTGGTTGGTGTAGGCTTTGGTCTGGTGGAGTGATTGGTCCACACTTTTTTGAAGATGACAATGGAAATGCTGTTACTGTGAATGGTGATCGATATCGAACGATGATTACTAACTTTTTGTGGGATGAATTGGAGCATATTGATGTGCAGAATATGTGGTACCAACAGGACGGTGCAACTTGTCATTCAGCAGCAGAAACAATCTTTTGAAAGAGAAATTTGGTAATCGAATAATTGCTCGAAGAGGAAACATTAATTGTCCCCCGAGATCTTGCGATCTAACACCTCTAGATTTTTTCCTATGGAACTATTTGAAAGAAAAGGTCTATACCAACGATACACAAACAATTGATTACCTAAAGGAGAACATTATTGACTGTTTTCAAATAATTGAACCGCAGTTATGCCATAAAGTTCTGGAAAATTTTGCCAAAAAATTAGAAGCTTGTCGTACAGCAGCAGGTGGTCACTTACAAGATATTGTTTTCCATTACTAAACCGAAACAATTGTACTATCATTTGAAATAAAAGATTTTACAATTCTCAAATAATTTGTGTATTTTATTAAAAATTTTCCTCAAATTGGAATACCCTTTATAAACGAGACTAGTGCTAGAAGTACCCGTCTCAACCTGGAGATGGTGGTAGTTGTTTGATAAATATTAGTGTCTTAGAAAGTACACTGTCTATGAAGTATTTGTCTCAAGTTTGAAGACGTCACGTTATTTAGTATTTGTGTGGCAGCCATCAATAGTAAATGTTTTCAGCGAAATTATGTGACAGACACAATACTTTTATTTGAATGCCTCAGTAATATAAAGACTGAACTAGATTCTACCCTGGGTGAGTCTGCTCCTTCTTTTGTAACAGTAAAATATAGGGTAGGAGAGTTTAAAGGCGGCCGTACAAGCTCCTGAGACGAGCATCGTAGTGGTAGTGGTCGACCAAATGAGGTGACGACTCCAAAGATGGTGAAGAAAATCCACAAAGCGGTACTGGATGATCGTCGACGAAAAAAAGTGCCGTACATTGTATATTATGCCAAATTTTGGATATGAGAAAACTGTGTACCTACTCGATGGGTGCCGCGTGTGTTCACACTCGAGCAAAAACAGTGTAGTGAGTGTAGTGAGATAGCATCCTCTTTATAATTATGTAAGATTTGTATGCCATAAAGATGGCAACTTCGACGACTTATCATTTACGAGTAGTAATTGATCGTTTTGAACCGCATCTTGAAAATTGTTATTTGGGTTTGAAACTTTCAGAATAACACAACCATAGATAAATATGTTTTGATACCGAAGAGTCAGTGAGACAGTCAGCTATTTCAGATCAACTTTTAAAAATCTCTTGTTTCAAATTTCGAATTTCGTTTCCATTTGTATTGTTGAAAAGTTACTTTAAATATACTAAATAATTCACAAAATAACATAATTTACGGGGAAACTTTATTTGCCAAATTATAAGCAGAAATGTGAAGCAGAGTTTCCAATATTTTATCAGAATTTTTGGCCAAATTCGCACAAAATCTTTATAAGGTTGAGAATATCAGTTAAAAAGTTGTTTTGCAGGAGAGGAATGTCGTGTTTAGCAGGTTTTGTGTTATGTTTTCGAATTTGTTTACTGCTGATCCTGAAAAAAGTACGATCGATATTTTGTTAAGGATTATCGAAAATCTATTGAAACATTAAAGGAATTCGGTTTCAAAATACGTAGCGTTAATCTTATAACAATTTTCATAAAATTATCTTCCCAGTTGGTTTTATTACTACTTAAGTAAATGGTAATTAGTCTAAATATAAATACGCTTCTTGGAATTTTTGCATAGTTTAAAGACTTATATTTAGCCTCGGACAGCTGGACTTCTAAGCAAATTTAATGTCAGTGCTAAGTCGTTATAATTATTAAGCTGATGCAGACATGCACGAGTTTGTTTATTGTAGATACATTTCTTTAACATTCCTACTAATTTATTAATAGCATTTCAAAAGCTATAAAGGCCTTTGATGCCTCATATTGTTGTCTGTCATGAATTGTCTACTAGTTTCATGTCAATACAAAATGTCAACAAACAGAATTTTTAGAAATATCGCAGCAAAACAAGAGATCTGATTTTTGAATAGTTGGGAGTATAGTGTTAATTTCATATACCGATTTGAGTTAAGTGAGTAACTGGTATTTTTTAGTGTAAACAGAATTCTGTTCAGCACTATTTTGCCTTTTTAAATGAAAGAATTTTAAATGAATTCCAAATAATCTGGACGTAATACAAAAGTAATGTGGTCAAGTGCGAATTGAACTCGCTTTCTAATCTTCCTGTATAATCTAGCCAAATTGATATATATATATATATATATATATATATATATATATATATATATATATACAGGGTGAGTTTTTTTTGATGATCAGTATGGGGATCTCGGAAACTAGCGGTGATAGAGCAATGGTTAAATTGGGAAAGATTTGCACTTTTACTGGCCCAATTTAATGACACTTTCGGATTTTTGTAAAAAGTCATGACTTACTAGATATTTTGAAAAAACGAAATTTTGTGGATTTAGTCAAATCCCTCTAGCTCCTTTGTTTTTGATTTTATAAAAAAGTGTAAATATCATAATTGAAGGGAATTGTATCCCGAATATGATTGTCATGTCCTCGTTTGCGTGACAGCTCTCGTTTTCCAGATATGACACAAACTTATCTTTTTTGGAATGGAAACCATAGATGGCTATGCACTCAAAAAATCGGACATTTTTAGAGCTTTTCAACGATATAATACTCGATATAGTTATTCATAAAAATAACGGAGTTATGGATGCTTTTCTCTCTTATTTTCACTTTTAACGTAGGTAGCCATAAAATAGATTGATTTATTAATAACTATTCCAAAAAACATTGAACGATTTTTTATTAGTTATATCAGATATAACGAAAAAACTAAATAAGTAGGTACTTACTAAAAACTTAAAGAAATTAAAGTACATAATAATTGTTACAATTTATGTTCGAAAAGTCCACCATTGTTATTTAGACAAAAATTGCATCTTTTTAAGATTGACATTATCGCTTTCCTCACAGACCGCCTATCAATTTCTTCAATTGCTTGTAATACCGCCTCCCTTAGGTCACCAACTGTCTCATACTTTCTTTTGTATACTTTGTTTTTTAGCGCACCCCATAAATAACTGCCAAATCGGGAGACCGGGGTGGCCATTCGCGTGGGCCATTTCTTCCTATCCAAGAGTTTGGATAGATATTATCTAAGTGTTGTCTTACTGATAAGGAGTTATGAGCAGGTGCTCCATCATGTTGGAACCACTCAATTTTTAAACGAGTTCTCAAATTCAAATTATGCAACATGTCTTGAAAAGTATATTGCAAGAAATGCAAGTAGCGCTCCCCAGTAAGTGATTCATCGTAGACCCTATAATACCATACCAAACATTAAAACCAAATTTTATCTGGGGTCGTCTTTGTTCTACATGGTAAGGGTTTTCTTTAGCCCAGATATGCTCATTGTGTCTATTAAACATACCGCAGTTAGTAAATCTAGTTTCATCTGACCGTAACACCTTTAATGGAAACTGTGGATTGTCAAGGCACATGTCTCTAAACCATGTACAAAACAAAATACGTCGATGTTCGTCACCAGCATGCAAAGTTTGAGAAACTGAAAGTTTGTACGGGTGGAACTTGTGCGCTTTTATTTATTTGTGCTGCTTCGTTAATTTGATTATGTTCCTTTGGTGGTTTAGTAAAAGATCCATATCTGCGTAAACTATCGTAAAGCCTCATAAATGTACAAAGAGCAGGTTGACGACGATTAAAATATCTATGAAAGTATTCCTTAGCTGCACAAACTGAATTTTTATGGCATATGATATAACATGCCCCCATATTCAGTTTTTCTTCGTTAGAATATTCCATTTTCTCACGAAAACCTGTCAATATCGACTGTCAGTTCAGCACTACTAATGGAATTACTCTCAAGTGAGGAAACCTCAAAATGAAAACAATCTTTTTCATGGCTACCTACGTTAAAAGTGAAAATAAGAGAGAAAAGCATCCATAACTCCGTTATTTTTATGAATAACTATATCGAGTATTATATCGTTGAAAAGCTCTAAAAATGTCCGATTTTTTTGAGTTCCTAGCCAACTATGGTTTCCATTCAAATAAAGAAGAGTTTGTGTCATATCTCGAAAACGAGGGCTGGTCACGCAAACGAGGACATGCCAATCATATTCGGGATACAATTCCCTTCAATTTTAATATTTACACTTTTTTTATAAAATCAAAAACAAAGGAGCTAGAGGGATTTGACTAAATCGACACAATTTCGTTTTTTCAAAATATGTAGTAAGCAATGACTTTTTACAAAAATCCGAAAATGTCATTAAATTGGGCCAGTAAAAATGCAAATCTTTCCCAATTTAACCATTGCTCTATCTCCGCTAGTTTCCGAATTCCCTATACTGATCTTCAAAAAAAACTCAAAAACTCACCCTGTATATATATATATATATATATATATATATATATATATATATATATATGTGTGTGTGTGTGTGTGTGTGTGTGTGTGTGTGTATATTGTTTCACGGATGGAAATATGTGGTTCATGATTTATTCCGGTGTACAACCGTTCTTCTGTTGTATTCTGTTGAAAAACACTTGACATTTCGCCAAAATCATATTTGACTTTCTCAAAATATACTAAGTAGCTCAAGAAATTCGTATTCTTGATCATACCTGCCCTGTGAGCCCTCATTAGTAATTAATCTCTCAGGTACTTCATCTTGTTTATTAGATTGGGTTAACTGATGGTCAATTAAAGTGCAATTGCCGTGGTTATGGGTTTTGTCGTTAAAGTGTGTTTAAATACATGACATTAAAACAAAAAATTAATAGAATGTAATAGTAGTTTTTAAATTAAAACAGCATAATAATTCAAATCAATTAAGAAAATGAAGTTCTCTTTTAATTTTTTGTTTTTTCCCTAATTAATATCTAATAGATTGTAACAATTGAAAACCTACCAATAGTCTTGTAAACTATTGTCAGAATTTGTTTATACGAACAAAGAACAAATGTTTATAATATATATATATATAATTTGTTTAACAGTTATTGGACTTACATATAAACAAAAACTTTAAAAAAATTAGCAATATGGTTATTTTATGAAAAATCGGTGAAATCAATGTTTCAGTTAAGATTGTTTACAGGAAATTTTTTCGACTTTAAAAAACCCTTATACACCTACTTATTAATAGTTTTCAAAGTACTTGTAAAAAAACTAAACTCCCTTTAAATCTTGGTTTGTTAATATCTTTGGCAGTTGACCTAATTTTACTAGCAGTAGCTTAAATTAAGACCATTTCTAACTCGTCTGCTAGACCATTGATTTTTTATAACTTGAAGGATAAAGTCGTTTTTTGTGCTACGTATACCTTAGAAATACCTTGAAGTACATAATTTCACCAAATTTAAGTAACATACGAGGCTTAGCATTTGCCAGGTGCATTACTACGAAAATGACAATGACTTCTATACCCCTATGGTTTTACTACCTCTTGTTTTTTTCCTTTGCATTTCGGGTTCTATGACTTTCTTATTGGTAAACATATGAGGTTAAGAAACTAGGAATCGAAGCATATGTTGGCTAATACAGTGGCGTACATTTCTACAAAAGAAAATAGTAAATAGCAAAATGTGCTTCAGTGTGACAAAAGAATCCAGCTCGATGATGCAATGACTGTAATATGTGCCTAAAAACGGATATAATTAGATATTATGCGAAAATATGCGACCTTCAAAAATAGTGTCTCGGTATTTGTCATCCTAAATTTGCTTGAATTAAAATGGTTTATAACTTCGTTCAACTCAAATGTAAGTGATTATATAAGTATCATGTTCGTTTCGAAACTAATAAACTAAAACTTATTAGATCATATTTAGCAATTAGCTGCAATAAAATAATGTCAATACCTATTTTAAACGTACTTCTGTTTTCTGTCATTTATATTATCTACAAAAATCATAGTGTTAGAAGGTTTATTAGGTTTTGTTTCAGTAATAATTTGTACTTAGTTTTAATATTTGTCATAAAGATGTAATATGGATGTCTACTATTATTAACCAGACAAATGTTCACATATCAGAAAAGGTAAAATAAGTATTTTACCTTTGTTGAAACTTAGCTTAAGTTCTTCACACGTTGAAATGCTGGTTTCAACTTTTAGAGTCTTCCCGTCCTTTTTATTACTTTGTATTTCTTAGTCTTCATATTTTAGTAGATCTTCCTTTAGTTTTTGAGAAAGGGGGAGAGGGCAAAAACACATAATTTTTGGGTATATCTATACATATGTTATTTTTTAGCATGCTAATACCAACACAACCACTCAAAAAATACAAATTAGTCGATATCTTTCTAACAGCTTCAGTCGCCATCTAGGTTTCGCATGTTTTTTTGACATAATCTACCTTCATCTCATTTGTACTCTTCCTTTTCCTCCTTTATGTTCCCACGGTTTCAAATTATTTATTACATTTTTATCTAATGTTATTTATGACCAACAAATGCCTACTCTTGTCATTCTACTTTTTCTCTTTGTCTTTATGTTTAATCGTATTTCTAATTAAGTCGTTTGTTTTTTTTACCATTTATTGTTATATGTAGCATTTTTCTTTCTATAGATTTCTCCACTTTTGAAATTTTCGTCCAAATTTGGGTGCCGTGGGTGAAAACTAGGACTATGCTTTGGCTGAACACTTTTATATAAAGATATTGCACATTTTTTTGTTTACAATATGTCTAAACCCAGTGGTGGATCAAGGAATGTCTGGGGGGCTTTATCTTGTTGGGGGGCGGGGGGCTTAACTTCACTTAAGGTTAGTTCTAGTACAATAAACTGTAAAAAAGCATACCCCCCTGGATCCCACAGTGTCTAAACCTACTAAAAGCTAACCAAGCCAGTCTGATACGTCGTTTTATTTCTGTGATTTTCTTTACAGGGCTTCAAAAGTTCAGTTAGTTCAGTTTTGTTATATATTTATGGTGGCTGCACCTATATTTCTCATTGTTAGTATTTTTGAATAATTTATGTTAAGGCCTATTTTGTCTTTGCGCCTATCTTTAACATATTAGTTTCATTTTATCAAGTATACTTAGGAGATTATGGTTTGTGGTGCATTTTTTAAATTCAGCTTGTTGCCTAGATTGACCACTGTCAAATTTAATCGTTATTCTGTTTGTTAATATTTTTGGTAGAACCTTAGGAGAGTCATGGGGGGGGGGGAGTTTTTAAATTTGTTTGTCTCAATTTTTATGTAGAAGTAGTATTTTGGATTCATTACAATTGTTAAAATTCGTTCTTCTTGTAGTATTTGATGCAGTAGGATTTGAAAGATGTTAGTAACTACCTTCTACGGCATTTTAAGATTTCTTTTTCTTTTTCTTGAGATTTGATATTATTCATTTCTAGTCAGGCTTCTCTTTGTCTCTGTTTAGACTTATTTTGCTCAAATCACGGCTTAATAGGTATATTGTAAATATGTAAAATGTATGATTCACTAAGAGACTTAAGGAAATAAGATTTCCTTAAAATTACAGAACGATAATTACGTGATATTTATTGAATTATCTATTTGTATCATCTGGAAAACTGCGGGGGTCTAAGTTGGATTTATTTATAATAATAAACAATTAGAAATTGTTGTGGCCAGTATAAAACAAATTACACTAACAATTGTTTAACATTATGTAATAAACAATGCATTTTAATTAATCGGGAATAGAAAATAAATGAATTCTCACTATGTTATGTATGTATGTATGTAATTCATTAAATTTGCAAGATTAAACGTTGTTTTTATCAAAGTTTATATCTGTATCAAAGCATTTTTTTCATTTTTTATGTTTTTTTTTTCTATTACATGAGCTTATCTAAGAAATTTAAAATTTAATACTATAGTAACAGTTGAAAATAAATTTCAGCTTTATATAAACCACATGTATCTAATATACAAAATAATGTTTTGCATTAACACACTGCACAGAACATTTAAAATTACACGCAATAAGCTTAAAAAGATTACTCTTGACTTGTTAATATATAGATTTCGTTATCTTCAAATTTATTTAGTGAAAAATCGATTGTAATCGCCACCACTGCGCGTTATCTTATTGGTAAGGAGTGCATCGTCCGACATAAGACAGGTGGTTAAAGACTTTATAGCGTCTTTTTTACCTTTATAATTTCACCCTTAAACCTGTTACGGTGTTACCCCCCTTTCGTCTATGATCTATAACATTTTTTTTCGTCCATCATACTGAGCTATTATTTTCTACCGTGGCTTCTGACGTCTCCAAATGTCGTTGAATGTTTTTTTAATGCCTTTCGTATTGTTCAAAAAAGACCCTTTCGTGAGGACAAACTTGTTTTTGATTTGTTAAAAAACTATGATTGTTGGCAATTTAAGTTTAACGTATATTTACGAGTTAAATGGCGTACATGATGAGAATAATAATTAACGTGATGAGCGTCCAGAATTAATGAGGAGGATTTGTCACACGTTTTTCAATGACAATAGCTAGGGGGGTTGACTTTTCTTTTTTATTTTGCGAGATGACTCGTGAAAAATGGCCATGCTTGATGTGATTATTATAAGAGTGTTTGCGTATCAGTTCACAACTGATAAACATAAATGAGGGTAAGCCATAGAGCTGAATTTGTATTTCAAAGTCATAAAAACGTTCTAGAGATGACAATTTTCAAAGGGTTTTTGATAATTAACAATTTTTGTATATACATTTTTATTTTACATAGTTAAAAAAATTAAATGTTAAGAATAATACTGTTAATCTGTTTTGTCTATTCATGGGTTTTCTCTCCTCCAAATTTTTTCCTGTAACAGATAAGTATTTAAAAAATTGTATATGTAGAACAAAGTGTAGTAAGGCAATTTCGTAAAATTGCCCGGATTACTGGTTGTCTGTACAGAGATTCTTCCTCACAGTTTTTCTGAGAGAAAGAGATGTCTATAAAATGATCAACCAGTATTCCTGTATATAAGTAATGTATTGTATATTGTGTAATACTTATCTGTGTATGGAGACGTTTCAACTCCGAGTCTGGAGTCGTTGTCAATCGTTTAGTGTTGTTTTCGAGGCTTTTTTCTAAAAAATTTTCGCTTTGATTTTGAATTTATTGTTTGTCAAAAAATTTGACACTGACAATTTGTCGTTTGGCGATCACTTGACGCTGAGGTTACCGTTTTTTTGTTCTGTTAGCAGTAAATTCTTCCAGTCCAAATGAAGGTCGGCTGAAGGTGCTCCGATTTCAGTGTTGTTTATCATCATACAGCTGGCTTCTTTAAGTTTTCTCTTTTTTAAGTTTTCTTCTTTCAACAAGATCTTTGTTTTATCCCAGTCTATCCTATGGCTGCCGGTGCTCGTTAATACATGATTGGCCAAATTTGATTTGTCCACATGTCTTCTGGAAATGTTATATTGATGTTCTTTTTTCCTTACTTCTAAAGGTCTTGAAGTTTCACCGGTATAAGAATGACCACAGTCACACAAAACACTGTACACACAATTTTTAGAACTCTGGGTTGCGTTAAACGGTTTGGTATGTGTGAGGATAGAGCGCAAGGTATTATTTGTTTTAAAAACAGTTTTAACGCTGTATTTATTTCCTAACCGCTTAATTTTTCCGATACACCTGGGATATATGGAATTATGTTCATAATTTGGTTGTCTGTTTGTGTTTGGTTGGTATTAGTGTGATGGTTATTTGTGCTGGTTTGTTGTTGCGATTTTCTTTCTAACTGATTTATAGTTTTATTTATAAAGTCTTGGGGATATTCGTTTTGAAGTAGATGTTCTTTGATAATATTGACTTCTTTGTTAAAGATTTGGGTGGATGAAGATATGTTTTTTGCTCTATCATATAAGCACTTTACAACACCTTTCTTTACATTTAAAGGATGGTTGGAGTGAAAATTCAAATATCTATTAGTATTTGTAGGTTTTCGATAAGTACTTGTACTTATTGTGTTGTTTGTTCTATCTATAAGTACATCAAGATAAGCAAGTTTATGCAAATTTTCCATCTCCATTGTAAATTTTATTGTGGGTTCTTGACTATTGATGTAATCTAGGAATGAGTGCAGTTCTTCAGCACCATACTCCCAAACCACAAAAATGTCATCAACGTATCTCCACCACACTTTTGGTTTATTTTTATATTTGCCTATGAATCTTTCTTCAAAATATGTCATGAATATATTACTGATTATAGGAGATAAAGAAGAACCCATGGCCATACCAAATTCTTGTTTATAGAAATCTCCTTCAAATTGAAAATATGTAGTGTTTAAGCAAAGTTCGGTTAGTTCCATAATTGTGTCAATGTTTAGTTTTGTTTTGTTGTGTAAGGTAATATCTTGTTGTAATTTATTTTTTATAATTTGTAATGATTTATCAACAGGTACATTTGTAAAAAGACTAACTATGTCGAAACTTACTAGTATATCATTTCTGTTGATAATGATGCTTTTTAATTTTGTTAAAAAATCGTTAGTGTTTTTTAAATTGTTTGGATTATTTTCGAAAGGTTTAATTATATTTAGTAAAAATTTTGATATGTTTTGTAATGGTGAATTTATTGAACTTACAATGGGTCTCATTGGTATTGTGTCTTTATGTATTTTTGGAACGCCATATAAATGTGGAGGTTTACTATAGTGTGGTGTTAAGTGTTTTCGTTCTAATGGAGTGAATTCTTGTTTGTGTTTTGTTATAATGTCTCTAGCGGCTTTTTCTATATTTTGCGTAGGATCTTTTTTGAGCTTAGAATATGATCCTGTGTTAATAAGGTCCATCATTTTGGTGTTGTAATCATTTTTATCAAGTATAACCGTAGCGTTACCTTTATCGGCAGGTAGAATTTTAATTGTGTTGTCTTTTTTAAGTTTTTCTACGGCATATTTCTCTGTAGGAGTAAGATTGTATTTCATTTTGTGTTGCTTCTCTAGAAGTAATTTATTTCTTATTCGGTATTCACTTGACACTTCTGGAGGCAGTTTTTGGGCTGTGTCTTCAATCGCAACTATCAGATCTAGTTTAGGTATATTTTGTGGAGTGATTGAATAATTTAATCCCTTAGAAAGTACGTATTGTTCTGTTGGTGTAATGTGTTTAGTTGATAAATTAATCACAGTTTTATTGATGAAATTTGTATTTGGTGTAAGTACAGATTTTTTGTGTTTTTCATTTAAGAGATGTTGAAATTTATTTATATTTCTGTTTTTACATATTTGAAATTCCAAGCTGTATGAATCCTTTAAACAATTAAAGATGCGGTTATAGTCTGATGGAATGTGCGTTTCTTTGAATTTGTTTTCTAATATAATGATGTTATTTTTAAGGCTTACCTTCAATTTCCGATGGTGTTGTATTCTATTTCTAACTAAAGCATTACCTGTTTTCAACTGAATTCTAATACTACCTCTGTCTGTGAATGGCATTTTTGGTAACAACCCCTTTGGAATTATTCCCTCATTTCGGCATTTTATTAGGAACGTTAAGCTGTTCTGTGATCGTGCTAGTTTCTTATTCAGGTTTTCTAATTTTCTAAAATTTGTTGTTGAAATTGGCCCATACCTCATTCGTAAGTAATTTCGAAAAGATTGTTGAGGAGGTCTTGAATTATTTTGTCTATTCATGGGTTTTCTCTCCTCCAAATTTTTTTTCTTGTAACAGATAAGTATTTAAAAAATTGTATATGTAGAACAAAGTGTAGTAAGGCAATTTCGTAAAATTGCCCGGATTACTGGTTGTCTGTACAGAGATTCTTCCTCACAGTTTTTCTGAGAGAAAGAGATGTCTATAAAATGATCAACCAGTATTCCTGTATATAAGTAATGTATTGTATATTGTGTAATACTTATCTGTGTATGGAGACGTTTCAACTCCGAGTCTGGAGTCGTTGTCAATCGTTTAGTGTTGTTTTCGAGGCTTTTTTCTAAAAAATTTTTCGCTTTGATTTTGAATTTATTGTTTGTCAAAAAATTTGACACTGACAATTTGTCGTTTGGCGATCACTTGACGCTGAGGTTACCGTTTTTTTGTTCTGTTAGCAGTAAATTCTTCCAGTCCAAATGAAGGTCGGCTGAAGGTGCTCCGATTTCAGTGTTGTTTATCATCATACAGCTGGCTTCTTTAAGTTTTCTCTTTTTTAAGTTTTCTTCTTTCAACAAGATCTTTGTTTTATCCCAGTCTATCCTATGGCTGCCGGTGCTCGTTAATACATGATTGGCCAAATTTGATTTGTCCACATGTCTTCTGGAAATGTTATATTGATGTTCTTTTTTCCTTACTTCTAAAGGTCTTGAAGTTTCACCGGTATAAGAATGGCCACAGTCACACAAAACACTGTACACACAATTTTTAGAACTCTGGGTTGCGTTAAACGGTTTGGTATGTGTGAGGATAGAGCGCAAGGTATTATTTGTTTTAAAAACAGTTTTAACGCTGTATTTATTTCCTAACCGCTTAATTTTTTCCGATACACCTGGGATATATGGAATTATGTTCATAATTTGGTTGTCTGTTTGTGTTTGGTTGGTATTAGTGTGATGGTTATTTGTGCTGGTTTGTTGTTGCGATTTTCTTTCTAACTGATTTATAGTTTTATTTATAAAGTCTTGGGGATATTCGTTTTGAAGTAGATGTTCTTTGATAATATTGACTTCTTTGTTAAAGATTTGGGTGGATGAAGATATGTTTTTTGCTCTATCATATAAGCACTTTACAACACCTTTCTTTACATTTAAAGGATGGTTGGAGTGAAAATTCAAATATCTATTAGTATTTGTAGGTTTTCGATAAGTACTTGTACTTATTGTGTTGTTTGTTCTATCTATAAGTACATCAAGATAAGCAAGTTTATGCAAATTTTCCATCTCCATTGTAAATTTTATTGTGGGTTCTTGACTATTGATGTAATCTAGGAATGAGTGCAGTTCTTCAGCACCATACTCCCAAACCACAAAAATGTCATCAACGTATCTCCACCACACTTTTGGTTTATTTTTATATTTGCCTATGAATCTTTCTTCAAAATATGTCATGAATATATTACTGATTATAGGAGATAAAGAAGAACCCATGGCCATACCAAATTCTTGTTTATAGAAATCTCCTTCAAATTGAAAATATGTAGTGTTTAAGCAAAGTTCGGTTAGTTCCATAATTGTGTCAATGTTTAGTTTTGTTTTGTTGTGTAAGGTAATATCTTGTTGTAATTTATTTTTTATAATTTGTAATGATTTATCAACAGGTACATTTGTAAAAAGACTAACTATGTCGAAACTTACTAGTATATCATTTCTGTTGATAATAATGCTTTTTAATTTTGTTAAAAAATCGTTAGTGTTTTTTAAATTGTTTGGATTATTTTCGTAAGGTTTAATTATATTTAGTAAAAATTTTGATATGTTTTGTAATGGTGAATTTATTGAACTTACAATGGGTCTCATTGGTATTGTGTCTTTATGTATTTTTGGAACGCCATATAAATGTGGAGGTTTACTATAGTGTGGTGTTAAGTGTTTTCGTTCTAATGGAGTGAATTCTTGTTTGTGTTTTGTTATAATGTCTCTAGCGGCTTTTTCTATATTTTGCGTAGGATCTTTTTTGAGCTTAGAATATGATCCTGTGTTAATAAGGTCCATCATTTTGGTGTTGTAATCATTTTTATCAAGTATAACCGTAGCGTTACCTTTATCGGCAGGTAGAATTTTAATTGTGTTGTCTTTTTTAAGTTTTTCTACGGCATATTTCTCTGTAGGAGTAAGATTGTATTTCATTTTGTGTTGCTTCTCTAGAAGTAATTTATTTCTTATTCGGTATTCACTTGACACTTCTGGAGGCAGTTTTTGGGCTGTGTCTTCAATCGCAACTATCAGATCTAGTTTAGGTATATTTTGTGGAGTGATTGAATAATTTAATCCCTTAGAAAGTACGTATTGTTCTGTTGGTGTAATGTGTTTAGTTGATAAATTAATCACAGTTTTATTGATGAAATTTGTATTTGGTGTAAGTACAGATTTTTTGTGTTTTTCATTTAAGAGATGTTGAAATTTATTTATATTTCTGTTTTTACATATTTGAAATTCCAAGCTGTATGAATCCTTTAAACAATTAAAGATGCGGTTATAGTCTGATGGAATGTGCGTTTCTTTGAATTTGTTTTCTAATATAATGATGTTATTTTTAAGGCTTACCTTCAATTTCCGATGGTGTTGTATTCTATTTCTAACTAAAGCATTACCTGTTTTCAACTGAATTCTAATACTACCTCTGTCTGTGAATGGCATTTTTGGTAACAACCCCTTTGGAATTATTCCCTCATTTCGGCATTTTATTAGGAACGTTAAGCTGTTCTGTGATCGTGCTAGTTTCTTATTCAGGTTTTCTAATTTTCTAAAATTTGTTGTTGAAATTGGCCCATACCTCATTCGTAAGTAATTTCGAAAAGATTGTTGAGGAGGTCTTGAATTATTTTGTCTATTCATGGGTTTTCTCTCCTCTAAATTTTTTTTCTTGTAACAGATAAGTATTTAAAAAATTGTATATGTAGAACAAAGTGTAGTAAGGCAATTTCGTAAAATTGCCCGGATTACTGGTTGTCTGTACAGAGATTCTTCCTCACAGTTTTTCTGAGAGAAAGAGATGTCTATAAAATGATCAACCAGTATTCCTGTATATAAGTAATGTATTGTATATTGTGTAATACTTATCTGTGTATGGAGACGTTTCAACTCCGAGTCTGGAGTCGTTGTCAATCGTTTAGTGTTGTTTTCGAGGCTTTTTTCTAAAAAATTTTTCGCTTTGATTTTGAATTTATTGTTTGTCAAAAAATTTGACACTGACAATTTGTCGTTTGGCGATCACTTGACGCTGAGGTTACCGTTTTTTTGTTCTGTTAGCAGTAAATTCTTCCAGTCCAAATGAAGGTCGGCTGAAGGTGCTCCGATTTCAGTGTTGTTTATCATCATACAGCTGGCTTCTTTAAGTTTTCTCTTTTTTAAGTTTTCTTCTTTCAACAAGATCTTTGTTTTATCCCAGTCTATCCTATGGCTGCCGGTGCTCGTTAATACATGATTGGCCAAATTTGATTTGTCCACATGTCTTCTGGAAATGTTATATTGATGTTCTTTTTTCCTTACTTCTAAAGGTCTTGAAGTTTCACCGGTATAAGAATGGCCACAGTCACACAAAACACTGTACACACAATTTTTAGAACTCTGGGTTGCGTTAAACGGTTTGGTATGTGTGAGGATAGAGCGCAAGGTATTATTTGTTTTAAAAACAGTTTTAACGCTGTATTTATTTCCTAACCGCTTAATTTTTTCCGATACACCTGGGATATATGGAATTATGTTCATAATTTGGTTGTCTGTTTGTGTTTGGTTGGTATTAGTGTGATGGTTATTTGTGCTGGTTTGTTGTTGCGATTTTCTTTCTAACTGATTTATAGTTTTATTTATAAAGTCTTGGGGATATTCGTTTTGAAGTAGATGTTCTTTGATAATATTGACTTCTTTGTTAAAGATTTGGGTGGATGAAGATATGTTTTTTGCTCTATCATATAAGCACTTTACAACACCTTTCTTTACATTTAAAGGATGGTTGGAGTGAAAATTCAAATATCTATTAGTATTTGTAGGTTTTCGATAAGTACTTGTACTTATTGTGTTGTTTGTTCTATCTATAAGTACATCAAGATAAGCAAGTTTATGCAAATTTTCCATCTCCATTGTAAATTTTATTGTGGGTTCTTGACTATTGATGTAATCTAGGAATGAGTGCAGTTCTTCAGCACCATACTCCCAAACCACAAAAATGTCATCAACGTATCTCCACCACACTTTTGGTTTATTTTTATATTTGCCTATGAATCTTTCTTCAAAATATGTCATGAATATATTACTGATTATAGGAGATAAAGAAGAACCCATGGCCATACCAAATTCTTGTTTATAGAAATCTCCTTCAAATTGAAAATATGTAGTGTTTAAGCAAAGTTCGGTTAGTTCCATAATTGTGTCAATGTTTAGTTTTGTTTTGTTGTGTAAGGTAATATCTTGTTGTAATTTATTTTTTATAATTTGTAATGATTTATCAACAGGTACATTTGTAAAAAGACTAACTATGTCGAAACTTACTAGTATATCATTTCTGTTGATAATGATGCTTTTTAATTTTGTTAAAAAATCGTTAGTGTTTTTTAAATTGTTTGGATTATTTTCGAAAGGTTTAATTATATTTAGTAAAAATTTTGATATGTTTTGTAATGGTGAATTTATTGAACTTACAATGGGTCTCATTGGTATTGTGTCTTTATGTATTTTTGGAACGCCATATAAATGTGGAGGTTTACTATACTCCATTAGAACGAAAACACTTAACACCACACTATAGTAAACCTCCACATTTATATGGCGTTCCAAAAATACATAAAGACACAATACCAATGAGACCCATTGTAAGTTCAATAAATTCACCATTACAAAACATATCAAAATTTTTACTAAATATAATTAAACCTTTCGAAAATAATCCAAACAATTTAAAAAACACTAACGATTTTTTAACAAAATTAAAAAGCATCATTATCAACAGAAATGATATACTAGTAAGTTTCGACATAGTTAGTCTTTTTACAAATGTACCTGTTGATAAATCATTACAAATTATAAAAAATAAATTACAACAAGATATTACCTTACACAACAAAACAAAACTAAACATTGACACAATTATGGAACTAACCGAACTTTGCTTAAACACTACATATTTTCAATTTGAAGGAGATTTCTATAAACAAGAATTTGGTATGGCCATGGGTTCTTCTTTATCTCCTATAATCAGTAATATATTCATGACATATTTTGAAGAAAGATTCATAGGCAAATATAAAAATAAACCAAAAGTGTGGTGGAGATACGTTGATGACATTTTTGTGGTTTGGGAGTATGGTGCTGAAGAACTGCACTCATTCCTAGATTACATCAATAGTCAAGAACCCACAATAAAATTTACAATGGAGATGGAAAATTTGCATAAACTTGCTTATCTTGATGTACTTATAGATAGAACAAACAACACAATAAGTACAAGTACTTATCGAAAACCTACAAATACTAATAGATATTTGAATTTTCACTCCAACCATCCTTTAAATGTAAAGAAAGGTGTTGTAAAGTGCTTATATGATAGAGCAAAAAACATATCTTCATCCACCCAAATCTTTAACAAAGAAGTCAATATTATCAAAGAACATCTACTTCAAAACGAATATCCCCAAGACTTTATAAATAAAACTATAAATCAGTTAGAAAGAAAATCGCAACAACAAACCAGCACAAATAACCATCACACTAATACCAACCAAACACAAACAGACAACCAAATTATGAACATAATTCCATATATCCCAGGTGTATCGGAAAAAATTAAGCGGTTAGGAAATAAATACAGCGTTAAAACTGTTTTTAAAACAAATAATACCTTGCGCTCTATCCTCACACATACCAAACCGTTTAACGCAACCCAGAGTTCTAAAAATTGTGTGTACAGTGTTTTGTGTGACTGTGGCCATTCTTATACCGGTGAAACTTCAAGACCTTTAGAAGTAAGGAAAAAAGAACATCAATATAACATTTCCAGAAGACATGTGGACAAATCAAATTTGGCCAATCATGTATTAACGAGCACCGGCAGCCATAGGATAGACTGGGATAAAACAAAGATCTTGTTGAAAGAAGAAAACTTAAAAAAGAGAAAACTTAAAGAAGCCAGCTGTATGATGATAAACAACACTGAAATCGGAGCACCTTCAGCCGACCTTCATTTGGACTGGAAGAATTTACTGCTAACAGAACAAAAAAACGGTAACCTCAGCGTCAAGTGATCGCCAAACGACAAATTGTCAGTGTCAAATTTTTTGACAAACAATAAATTCAAAATCAAAGCGAAAATTTTTTAGAAAAAAGCCTCGAAAACAACACTAAACGATTGACAACGACTCCAGACTCGGAGTTGAAACGTCTCCATACACAGATAAGTATTACACAATATACAATACATTACTTATATACAGGAATACTGGTTGATCATTTTATAGACATCTCTTTCTCTCAGAAAAACTGTGAGGAAGAATCTCTGTACAGACAACCAGTAATCCGGGCAATTTTACGAAATTGCCTTACTACACTTTGTTCTACATATACAATTTTTTAAATACTTATCTGTTACAGGAAAAAATTTGGAGGAGAGAAAACCCATGAATAGACAAAATAATTCAAGACCTCCTCAACAATCTTTTCGAAATTACTGTTAATCTGTATCTTAATGAATCATCTACTTTAGCGATAACTTTCTGTACTGTACTCAAAACTTTACTTCCTGTACTGGATTGCAAGTATTAGCTTATTAAATTACTTTCTCTTACAACAATGAAAACTATTTTTTCTCACTCGCATAAATTCGTATCCGAATGATTGATTGTTCAATTTTGGGTGGACCTAAAGCAGTTTTTGACTTTTACCAATTATACAGGGTGAGTTTTTTTTTTTTTTTGATGATCAGTATGGGGATCTCGGAAACTAGCGGAGATAGAGCAATGGTTAAATTGGGAAAGATTTGCAGTTTTACCGGCCCAATTTAATGACACATTCGGATTTTTGTAAAAAGTCATTGCTTACTAGATTTAAAAAAAAAAAACGAAATTCTGTCGATTTAGTCAAATCCCTCTAGCTCCTTTGTTTTTGATTTTATAAAAAAAGTGTACATATCAAAACTGAAGGGAATTGTATCTCGAATATAATTGTCATGTCCTCGTTTGCGTGACTGCTCTCGTTTTCGAGATATGACACAAACTTATCTTTTTTAGAATGGAAACCATAGTTGGCTATGACCTCAAAAAATCGGACATTTTTAGAACTTTTCAATGATATAATATTCGATATAGTTATTCATAAAAATAACGGAGTTATGGATGCCTTCTCTCTTATTTTCACTTTTAACGTAGGTAGCCATGAAAAAGATTGTTTTCACTTTGACGTTTCCTCATTTGAGAGTAATTCCAATAGTAGTGCTGAACTGACAGTCGATATTGACAGGTTTTCGTGAGAAAATGAAATATTCTAACGAAGAAAAACTGAATATAGTGGAATGTTATATCATATGCCATAAAAATTCAGTTCGTGCAGCTGAGGAATACTTTCATAGATATTTTAATCATCGTCAACCTGCTGTATGTACATTTAAGAGGCTTTACGATAGTTTACGCAGATATGGATCGTTTACTAAATCACCAAAGGAACGTAATCAAATTAACGAAGCAGCACAAATAAATGTTTTGGCAATGGTAAATCAAAATCCATCTACATCAACTCGTGAGATTGCGGCAGAAGCTGGGACATCTCAACGAACTGTAGTTAAGGTACTGAAAGCGGACAAATTTCACCCGTACAATCTTTCAGTTTCTCAAACTTTGCATGCTGGTGACGAACATCGACGTATTTTGTTTTTTACGTGGTTTAGAGACATGTGCCTTGACAATCCACAGTTTCCATTAAAGGTGTTATGGTCAGATGAAACTAGATTTACTAACTGCGGAGCGCTACTTGCATTTCTTGCAATACACTGCAATACTCACATGTTGCATAATTTGAATTTGAGAACTCGTTTAGAAATTGAGTGGTTCCAACATGATGGAGTACCTGCTCATAACTCGTTATTAGTAAGACAATACTTCCAAACTCTTGGATAGGAAGAAATAGCCCACGCGGATGGCCACCCCGGTCTCCCGATTTCGCAGTTATAGACTTCTATTTATGGGGTGCGCTACAAAACAAAGTATTCAAAAGAAAGTATGAGACAGTTGGTGACCTAAGCGAGGCGGTATTACAAGCAATTGAGGAAATTGATCTGTAAGGAAAGCGGTAATGTCAATCTTAAAAAGATGCAATTTTTGTGTAAATAACAATGGTGGACTTTTCGAACATAAATTGTAACCATTATTATGTTTTCTTAAGTTTTTAGTAAGTACCTACTTATTTAGTTTTTTCGTTATCTCTGATATACCTAATAAAAAAATCGTTCAATGTTTTTTGGAATAGTTGTTAATAAATTAATCTATTTCATGGCTAACTACTTTAAAAATGAAAATAAGAGTAAAAAGCATCCATAAGTCCGTTATTTTTATGAATAACTATATCGAGTGTTATATCGTTGAAAAGCTCTAAAAAAGTCCGATTTTTTGAGGTCATAACAAACTATGGTTTCCATTCAAAAAAGTTTGTGTTATATCTCGAAAATGAGAGCTGTCACGCAAACGAGCACATGTCAATCATATTCACTTTTTTTATAAAATCAAAACAAAGGAGCTAGAGATATTTGACTAAATCGACAGAATTTCGTTTTTTCAAAATATCTAGTAAGCCATGACTTTTTACAAAAATCCGAAAGTGTCATTAAATTGGGCCAGTAAAACTGCAAATCTATCCCAATTTAACCATTGCTCTATCTCCGCTAGTTTCCGAGATCCCCATACTGATCATCAAAAAAAAACTCACCCTGTATAGTCAACAATGAAAACTGTGTTTTATTTGTAGGCTGTTAATCTAGTTACAATTACAAAAAAATGTCGCATATACATGTATAAATATACTTTGTATATGCGAACAGTTGCCTAGGTATTTGGAGTTTGTCTAGTATTAGACTTAGAAATAACAAACTTATAACGATATTTTACTCTCAGTAAAGTAGGCCATGAAGTTCTAATGTGAAAACAATTGATTGGTTGCATGGCGATTTAACAGTTACCAGTTTATTCTACGCATTTTCGGGTACATTTCAGTCTACGGTTGGTCACCTTTACAAGCGTCCAGACGTCATTATTCTGATTATTTCAATTTTCAGGTCCTCAAAATTTTCATATCTCTTACAAACTTCGTCCTTCGAGATAGCAGCAAAAGTAGAAATCGAGAGGTGTCCAGACACCTCTCGATCTAGGTGGCCAAGGAATTGGCATTTGTGGCAATCCATTTGTCTTCATTGAGAAATAAATTTCTTGGTAACCAATAATGAAAGTTTAGCCTGCAATGCACAGATACCGTCGCAAGGCTAGAAAGAGAGGGCAATAGTGAGGAGCAAGAGACTATTTCACTTGATTGGGAACTGCAACTTCCCATGGAGTGAAATAGCCTCTTGCGCTCACTATTGTTCTCTCTTTTTTATCCTTGGCACGATTTGTGTGCATTGCAGGCTAACTCCAGAAGGTGTGTGCTCTAAAATTACGAGTAGGGAATCTCCGGCGGTACTCTTCTATTACTCTAGTACTATTTTTCCTAAATAGAAGGTATGCTTCTAACATAACACATTTTTCAATATGCGTGATCAAGTTCTAGCAACAAGAAGCTGCAAATTTATTATTTTTCTGTCACAAGAAAACATCACTCTGTGATAATTATCATTAAGGTCGCCAAGAGCGCGTTATTTTAAGACATATACAGGATGATCCTCTTAAAATAAAATGCATTTTTCCCAATTTTCCTCGAAAAGCTATGTTCATTTTCTTTCAGTTTTTAGCATTTTAATCAGAAGAAAATATGCATTATTTTGCTAATTTAATCTACTATCTACCCCGTACCTCTAATAATAACGAAATTAGTAAAAGTACCGACTTAAAGGTGGCACCCTGTATATGGACAATATGTTTTCTAAAATAGCTGTTATCCAAAATGTTCCTTGTTTTCCGTACATATAATGGAACTTCTTATGTTATCAATCGTGGGGTCGTCCGCCTATCCAGGTCTATTTTCTTCGGATCTATTGGACGAAAAAAGTGGAAATATGGGCGCATGGCCTAAATTAACGAGTTTGGGTTTCGGATTTTGAGTAGCCCCCAAAATTTATGCAATGAAATGGACGACAAGAAAATCTGGGCCACTTTGTTTTATGTATTTCTAGAATTAATTTGTATGGAAAATTATAATTGCTACAGGTCGAAATAGTTATATTAGTTTCCATTTCAATTTATACAGGCGGCACAATCACTCCTTTCATAATTGAAGAACAACTTATTACTTTCATCATTTTATTGGATTAATATGTTAATCCCAGATGAGCAAAATTCTAATTATGTTTATGACTTATTGCGTATCAACTCGGTAGCAGCGTACAAAACGAAATGCTCATGTCAAAGGTAAGTTTTCCAGCGCGACCGTAATTATATTACTACGTTCGACGTAGTGGCAGGTGGCAGACATGCATGCGGCAGGTAAATAATCATACTCTCTTGTTCTTGCGAGTAGTACGGATACGCGATCCACCCCGATTCACTAGCACGGCGATGCACCTTGCATCGTTTTCTTCTTCGAGATGCACCAGTCCGATTAAAAAATCTTCGTCGTCCGTTCAACATCTGCCGTTACAAAATCCTACTGGCATCCGAGTCTGCATGCTACACGGAATAATTAATGGACCTATCCGAACGAGTACCCACGTAAAATGGTACTTAACTTCCACAACCAAAACAGAGATTGTTGTGCGTGAAATCAGATTTTCTTTGTTATGTTAAATACGTTAAACAAATATTTAGTTCGTTTTCATTATTTTCTAACCTAGTGGTAATACTCAGTGTTCTTAACAATGTACAGTATGTAACGTATTTACTCATTGACAATGTACTAGAGGATCACTCGGACGTTAAAATTATTGGCATTGTAGGCATATTTCTTAAAATAGCTGGGGGTGTTTATGTAAGCAATTAAAATTATCATCTAAACTTATGTCTTTACTTTAAAACTCCACATTCAGCGTAACTTAATAGCATAAAGTTGCAAAACGCGTGGAAACCAAAATAATTCTGGATTTATCTCAGTATAATAATAACAGTTGATGGTGGAAGCCAGTACTTTGTGATATACTATCATGATTGTAGAAAAACGAATTTCTTTGTTTTATATCACTAATTTATTTATTTATTCAATTAATAAACATAAAACCGTGACTAGTTTCGACAATACTATGTCATTTTCAAACGGAAACAAATTCATAAATGATGACAAAACATTTTGAAACAGACCGAAGGGTCTTGTCTACAACAGTAGGTATGTGTTAAATTCTCGGAAGGATTACATCAATATGGTATTTTTGTGTATAAGAATGTTGCATAGAAACAAAGTGGTAAACTAATTAAGGAAATTTCAATATATCATTTTTAATTATTAGTTACTTAAAAAATTTCATTAAAAAATTTTTCAAATTTTTTAAGTAACTAATAATCAAAAAAGATATATTTAAATTTTCTTAATCAGTTAACCACTTTGTTTCTATGCAATATTCTTATACACAAAAATACCATATTGATGTAATCCTTCCGAGAATTTAACACATACCTACTGTTGTAGACAAGACCCTTCGGTCTGTTTCAAAATGTTTTGTCATCATTTATGAATTTGTTTCCGTTTGAAAATGACATAGTATTGACGAAACTAGTCACGGTTTTTATGTTTATTTATTAAATAAATAAATAAATTAGTGATAAAACAAAGTAATTCGTTTTTCTACAATCATAATAATAATAACTTAGTTATGCAACCAATATTACAATATTATTAACTTTTATTTTGGGCATGTTGCTTGTTTGGTTGCATAACCATCCCAACAAAAAATTGATTTTCTGTTTTTTTCTACAATTTTATTCTGATATCTGTCTTTGAATTTTCCAAGAATTAAAATTCGCATAGATATGAATTTTCTTATGAGAAAATTCATATTTATGGATGATCGATTTTTGGGCAACAAAACCCCACAACTCCGTAACTTTAATCACGATAGTTTGCAAAAGTACTTAACTTGTTTTACACATTTTTCAAATTTATGACTTGAATTACAGCATGGAACACTACACTATCAAGATTTACAACTAAAAACGAAAGGTACGCTACACTTTTTAGGTTAGATACAAAACAGGTATCCGCCCTTTATCATCACTTGGTTCCCTTCATTTGGTTATTATTGGGCGGTGATACAAACGTTGTTTAATAGTATTAGATTATTTCAAATCATTAAAGTAGTAAATTATTTTCTTATTCAAATGGCAAGTATGTTTGTTTGCATTTATTTCTCGTTGTTAAGGCATTTTCTATTGTATTATTTTACAATTCTTTTGGTTTTTGTAAATAAGTCAATTGTCTCTTTTCTGTATGACCCAACCCTTGTATTCTTTATTCTGTGTCATAATTGTGTTGTTAGGCCATTTACTATCCTCAGATTAGGGATGATCGATATTCATCGATGTTGAATAATCATCGATGTTTAGAGCGGATACATCGATGTTATAAGAATAAACATCGATGCAGTCTAGGCCATCTAGCGGGAATTAGGTATAGTAGATTGTGTGCTGTGAGAAATAAAGTTAAAGCACAGAATATTCTATTCTGTGGATGAAGTTAATAGATTACAGCCATTGCTTACAATAGAATATGTTACACATAATGATTGTAAGTATCACATTTGCACATTGTTGAATTAGTCTTGTTTTCTGTGTGCAATCTACCAAATTCTTCACAATCATGCTTGTGACCTCATTTTCCAACTCCAACGTTCTGAAATTCATGCTTCTGTTGGGAAATCTGAGATTTTTAAGACATTTGGTTCTTAGTAATGATGGCCAACAGTTTTTCCCGAAATTTTGTAATGCTTATGTTTCTCTGACAATTTTCCGAACCACTTTTGGTCTGATAGGTTTACGTATAAACCTCTTGCCGTTTGCAGTTTTTAAAGAAAATTAAAAACAAATTCCTATTATATGATTACAAAGTAAAATATAAATATGTAATAAAAAGGGATACCACCTAGATCTCGACTTTTACTTTCAATGGTGGCGGTCGTGTTAATAAATAAAATAGCTTCTTTATTTTGCCACCTAACTAAAACATCGATGTCCAAAAACATCGATGTTTTTCTTTAGATGTTTATTGTACATCGATACTTTTGATTCGATGTTAACATCGATGTCAACCTCGATGTTTTTCTAATATCGATCATCCCTACCTCGGATACCTACTATTCAAACACTCTTGTTAGTTTTGTTGTTTCCTTGTTGTTTAAAATTTCCACCTTATACAATATTTATGTAAATTATTTTGCTGTTATCATTACTATGCTCCTTGTTTATTTTATTTCATTTGTTGAGAGAGATTGTTAAATGTTTGAATTATGTTCTGGGATCATCTTCCTGAATTGGTTATTAGTCCCACATCCTCAATAGAATGCTCTGTAGGAGATCAAATGTAATATACCGACAAAATGTTTGGAGGAGCAAGTACCCCGTAAATACAACACTGACTCTTCTGAGTTTGATTCATTGTGAGTTTTAAAGTTAAAGTCCTGGTGTTTGATATTATTTCTTCTATCCAGGATTTGTGCACAGGTTTAATTATAGGAGGGGTGGATGCAGAGACTATCTTCAGAGGGCGCGATCTTGTACCTCAGAGGAGGCTATCTCGTAAGTAGGAGTGTTCGTATCTATGGCTTAGGATACACTGTAATTCTTGATCTATTGTTTTAAAAATAATCACCCTTCTGTTTAAACTGACAGAAATTACATTATTCTAAGCTATGGGATGTATGATCCTTCTCGAAAAATCTCGGAATCACTGACCTTGATGCTTTCGTAGGGGGCCCCTGAATCACAATACGTTTCCTTTTTCTCCCTGATTTGTTAGCATTTCTGAGGTTCTTTTTTAGTCTCATAAAACAATGTTTTATAATCGTTTACCTTTAATTTTTAATTTAAAAAATCTTGTTATTTTTATGTGTTCTTGGGAATTAATTCAAAAAAATCTTGTGTATATATAATAACAATTATTTTCCTATATTTCTTCGATTTGACAACATTTCTGCGGTTGTTTTATTATTTTTTTTAGTCTTTGAGGTCTTATAAAACATTTTTTATTGCTTTTGTAGTTTTCTTCTAATCTACAACCAACATTTGTTAGAGTATTGTTTGTTTGTCTTCTTCACCATGCTTTTGACTACATCCTTAAAGTTTTTATAAATTTTCTAATTGTCTTCTGTGCAACTTTAAATATTGCTTTTTCATTTCTTCTTTCATAATTGTGTTTCTTGGTCACTTCGTGACTTCACTATGTGGTTCTAGTTCTTTGTATCATTCATTATTATTTTCACTTCGGTCAGGTAGTTCTTTATATTTTAGCTACTTCTACTCCTAATCCTAGTCCCAATTGTTTCGCTTTTTGTTTTTATCCATGTATTTTACTTGGTATTTATATTGTTCATAAATGTTTATATATTCTTGGATGTCAGTTTCCCTCATAAAATGACTTGTTATTTAAAGGAAAACTAAATTAATTTCTGTCTATAGTACTTCAAAGTGTTGTGGAACCTTTGGTGTGTCACAAATGTAAAAACACAGTTTCACACCCTAACACCAAACCTTTAGTTTAAACACTCAACGGCGTTTCAACAACTCTAAGTTGTCATCATCAAGGAGTAAACCAAACTGTTTGGTTTACTCCTTGATGTTGACAACTTGCATTTAAAATAAGAAAGTTGGTGTTGGCCACTGTCACATGACACACCCTATATATTTTTTTGTTGAAAAAAATGTGCATTTAAAAATATAAATCGACGTGTCCAAGTGTTTTTTCCTACAAGCCCTCCTTAATTCATTATCGAATTTATTCCATTTGGCTGTTCCACACTGTACATCGCCTCATAATTGGAGCTTTATCAAAGGTTGAAACAAAAACAATTCCTCTACCAAAGCGACATATTTTTTTCGTTGAAATTTAAAACAGTTGAAATGATTAGTGACTGGTAATAATTTATATTCACCTGCGTTGATATTAACTATAACAAAAATTCACCCTCTGCGCGAGGCCGAAGTCGCGTCAGTTGGTCATAGGAGTTTTTGTGTGTGTCGGGTTCCTGTACTCTTGGATAACTATCAGAACGGAATATACGGCAACACCTGTTCCTATACCTTCATTAACACTAATAGCACAACGGATAATAAGGAATGAAACAGTAAGGGGCCAAAGAACGCGAGCTACGACGACGACGACAAAAGGTGCGTACGAGGAAATTTCCTTGAATTTTTATCGGCGCATCACCATCATCATCATCCCCCGATGACGGAGGGCACACGCACGCTTATAATTTCGATCGTACTTAAGAGGGTTAGGCGATAAGAACAAGGAAACTTTTGTTATGGTTATGCTTGGCTGGATCTGCTCACGACATATCGGTTTTCAGTTTTCTAGAAGAAGTACCCATTCGTTTCAATAAGACGCAGCAGTTGGTAATGCCGGTACGTTATTGCAATAATGGTCCGTGACGGAGCTGTCAAACTTTTTAGCGTCATGGAGTTTCGTAAGACATTTGGAATATTCGTTAGTTCTTTTGTATGCGTATATTATTGAGCATTTGGTAATTCCTTACATATTTAAAAGTTGTATGTAGTGACATCATTAACGCCCGCAACATATGGGAAATTTTTTGAAGCGACAGCTTCTTAACAAAGGCCCACAGTGTGGAACAGCCAAATTGAATAAATTCGATAAGGAATTAAGGAGGTCGTGTTGGGAAAAACGCTTTCACCAAAAAAAAAATTATATAGGTTTTCCTCCAAAGTTTTATCATTATTAGTTTTGACTTTAATTCGCTGCGTTTATTAAGCACAACTTGTATAACTATATTTCGTAAGAAGATTTCGCTTCCATCGTTCAGTCTCAACTGACTGCCGCACTTTTTTTATTAATAGGCCAAATTTAAATAAAATTGATGACAACTCTCAGCAAGCTACTTAACTTTCAAAATTGACATTATTTTCAAAAATGGCAGAAAACTGAATTTTTTTCATCAATCTACAATAGTTGGGCAAATTAATGTTTTTTTTATACTCAACTTAACCTAACTCAGAAATTTTATTGTAAAATCATATTTTTACAAATTTCTTACATAACTTTAAAATTTTTGACATGTTACAAGTTCGAATAATTTAATAGTTTTTCGAATAAATTTTGATATATATTTTTTGATGACACACATTAAAAATAGCTTGGAACATTTTCAATAATTTTTATATAGCAATTTTTTTCGACTTCCTTGTTGTTCTAGTGAATAATTTATTTATTAATAACTTATGAATTTAAATTCATAAGGGCGTACCGAGAAATTTTTTGGTCCAGGAGCGGGGGGGGTCAGCAATTTTATGGGAAGCTTTAATGACTCATGACGGGTTTTTCAGAGGGGACAGCCAGTGGCCCCCCCCTTCGGTACGCCCATGTAAGTTGACCATGACAAACATAGAAAGTACCTAGTGTTTTCACCACATATCACAACAATTTCAATTTTACACTTCAGTCACTTATGAATTTAGTAAATAAATTATTCACTATATCAAGAAGGTAGCCTAAACATTATAAAAACGCCATATAAAAATTATTGATTTTTTTGTTATTTTTTAATGTAGAAATAAAATATTGGCATTTATTAGAAAAAAAATTCCAATTTACAAGGCATGACGAAATTTGGAGAGTGCATTTCAGCATTTCTTAAAAAATAAACATATAAGAAATTTATATAAGAAAAATAGGAAACCACGATGAATTTTCTAGAGTAAATTCAATAATTTTGATTAGGTTACGTTTAAAAAAAAGCATTTTATTGGCTAAACATACGGATAACGTCAACATTATTCTAGATATGAACATCATTTTTCTTTAAATTATAAGCACAATCTGGTGGTCAAAACAATATTTTCTTTAATGATGTTACCGTTGTTCTTCTTCTTCTTCAAAATTACCGTAATGGTGAATCTATTTATTATTATTATTGAAACCCACATCATTGATATACTTTTATGTGGAACTCATTAAATTTGAAATTGTTCATATATATAACTGCATTTCGGATATATATATTTTCGGAATTAAAAAAACTATTTTTTTATGAAATACTGATGAAAGCGCAAATCAAAATCAGCTATAATAGTTTCAAAAATTAAACAATCCCTTTGTTTGTATCAAAATTTTATAAAAAAAATCTTAATTATCTGTTCTATCTTCTACTTTATTTATGTGGTGTGTTTTAAAAATAACACACTTGGGATCAAGAATTATAATAGAGTGAAGTTTAATCGTCACTAATAGTCCCATAGCTGAGTTTTAATTGTTGTCTGAAGGATTTATATAGCATATTCTATTTTGCCTGTTCATTGGGTTTTCTCTCCTCAATTTTTTTTCCTGCTACTGGTAAGGGTTTATAATATGAAGAACAAAGTGGCTGTCTGTACAGAGATTCTTCCTCACAGTTATTGTGAGAGAAAGAGATGTCTCCAGTATTCCTGTATATAAGTAATGTATTGTATAATGTGTTATACTTATCTGTGTTTGGCTTCATTGGGTTTTCTCTCCTAATTTTTTTTTAACACATAAGAACAACACAATATACAATACATTACTTATATACAGGAATACCGGTTGATGATTTTGTTGACATCTCTTTGTCTCAGAATAACGGTGATGAATAATCTCTGTACAGACAGCCAGTAATCCCCAGTAATCCGGGCAATTTTACGAAATTGCCTTACTTCATTTTGTTCTTCATATTACAAATACTTATTTGTTGCAGGAAAAAAATTTGAGTAGACAGGCAAAATACTTCAAGACCTCCTCAACAATCTTTTCGAAATTACTTAGCATATTGTAGTTTATTTTTAGTTATTTTTATAGTAAATGACACTATACTAACATTAAATAACTTTACTAACATGTAATTATGTTACGATTCTTAATTACGTAATAACTGCTATATCCAGACTATTTATTAAATTTTATGGATCACATTAATTCACATTGTATTCCACAGTCACATTTTGCCACAGATCTGATCGTGAGAATTTGGAAATTTTCACTTTGAAATTCAATAAGAGCTTACCTGACCTTTCCGTTTTACATTGTTAAAAAGAGAACATGTGAAACGTTTAGGTATCGATGATTTTTACCTGCTAACCACATGTTTGGTGTTATCTTTATTTATAAAAAGGATTTCGTTAGTTATTGATTTAGATTTACAATAACCAAACGAAACCTACAATAGCTATTTGTCATGGCAATTTTGGAACTCTATGACCGTCGTGACACTAAAATTCGTACCATTATAACCTGTTTAAGTAACTTATCAATACTGTTTGTGGTTTTCGTAGCCTGTGGTAAATACAAATCTAGCCAATGCTCACCACTATTTTAACGCAGACGCTATAAAAGTTAGATGTTCGCTCTAATGTATTCCAGACAAAAATTGAGTTTTTCTTGACATAACAATAACAAAGCAATTGTAAGAAAAAGCCTAAATCAAGAAAACAAGAAAATGATCGAAATAACGAGACACGGACTAAAGTAAAATACGAAACAAAAAACCTTACATAACAAGAGTAGAAGAAGTAGCTAAAATACTAAATATGTGGCAGTAGATTATCGACAATGCATATTTGTCGAATATTAATGACTCATATATGCACAAGAAGCAAACCACATCGGAAAATGAAGAAGTAAACCAAGAAACAGAAATTAAAAAAATATGAATTTAAAACACATAACAAAAGGCAAGTAAGAAAGAATATAAAACTCGAAACTAGTATTCAAAAGTATGTCTAAAGCAGAAAATTAAAAAAACAGTTGAATAGCGAAGTAGAACTCATAAATGTACTTTCCAAATTATTTTCACTTTAACTTGGCACCGATATAAGAAAAAGTAGATAATTATTTATTGGAGATTTTTTGTTTTTAGTTATTTTGTGTTTTTAACTTTTTTTATGTATGACCAGCGATTATTTAAAAACGGCTGCTTGAGTAATTTTGATGATATAAACTGCATTATATTAAGGGACATTACAGAAAAGTACCATATTCCAGAGAATCAGTAAAAATAGTAAATAGGGGCCTAACATTTCACTGAATTTCAATGAATATTATAAATTGTATTCTACAAAGATATGTTCCAACTTGATTCCGTATCTTTTTCTATAACGTAAAACATACCATTTTTCTAAAAATCGGATAAATATGTGCCAAATACTTGTAAACATCATGGTAAATGTCAAATTTTCATCATAAATATCTAGTTTAAATGTCAAGATATGCCATGAAAGTATATTGTACAGCGTGTTTGTAATAGTTTTCATTTTGATTCATTTAAAGTCAGGTTCTTTTAGAGACGAAGTTATGTTACGGGGCTTATAGCTTGTGAAATAGCAGAAAATATTCCATTAGTTTATCGGAACGAAAAGTTATACGGGCGATCTTCTATACGGTGTGTGCGTGCGTACATGTGATATTAGGTGGTACACATAAGCAGTTGCATACGTAGGATGGTTGAAGTATAAGGTGGAATTGAATTAGTTATACAGGGGGTTCAAAAAATATTGTATTGGATGGCACATAAATAGCTGCGTACACAAGGTGGTTGAAATAAGAGTGGAGCAAAACTATATTTATGCAGAGTGGATATTTGCGTTATAGGGTGGAGTATAATTACAGTTATACAGAAGGATTCGATAATGTTAAAAGCAAACTTATATAGTGTGGAACATAAGTAGTTGCTTTACAAGGTGGTTGAAGTAAAGGTGGAGGAAAATTATTATTATTCAGGGTGTATCAAAAATTGTTATATGAATAAGCATAGGATATTTGAATTATAGGATGGGATATAATATAATTACAGACATGAGTTCAAAAAACTTTAGAAGCAGTTGCATATACTGGGTGATTGAAATAAATGATAGAGTAAAATTATAGTCATAAAATGTGGTTCAAGAATGGAATACTAGACATATGGGGCGAGTAAAATCAAAGGTATACAGGAATAATTTAAACAATAGAAATGTAGAAACAGTCAATAGTGTGGAGATGATTTATACTTATACAGGGTGGTTTTAAGGATATCAGGACCGTTGCAATATTGTGTGGAGTTGAATTATAGTTGTACAGGGTGATTCAGAAAATGATAGACAAATAAGTTATATAAAGTGACCAATACACAGAAGCATATATAGTGTGGATGCAATATAGAGTTAATTAGAGTTGAAAGTGGCCCAAATAATAAAATAAATTAAAAAAGTTAGAACATGTTTGGAAAATATAGGAAAATAATACAAATTAGAGATCGAGAAAGAGAGAAATAAGAATACGCTAAAATATTCAATAGAATTGTACCTTAAAGCAGATAAAAAAGGAGATATGTCTGAAAATAATTATTGATTGCTTACGGTTTCTAAACGATTTTTATTTTAAATCAGCTGAAATCGGATGTAGTTTTCGAATCATTTTTTTGACCAATCTCCTTTGATGTTGAATAGTATAGTGACTTGTTTTCTGAATATTTATATGTATTAAAAAGTTTTGCACATGATTCCAACTTAGGTTGATCCACTGTATTGTAAACGAATTGAGAATGTTCAACTTTTTTAGGTCTATTAATTATTCAACAATATAGATATGATCAAAAATAAAGGTCCCTTGACTTTTAAGTAAAATTCATATTTTCTGACAAACCTCGTATTCAGTTGAAAAAGTGACATTTATTATGATTTAAGAAAAGGGTTTAGACTATACAATTTCTTTTATTTATTAATAATGAGTTTTTGCTGAATATTGTTCATAAAAAACTTTTCTATTTGATTCCAAGTTCTGAATACACACTGTATATAGAGCCGAATTCAGAACTTACATCTTGAAGATTGTTAACTGGCATTTATGTTGATTCAATCCCAATTTCTATTTTCCATTTTTATACCCCAGATTTATGGCTTTCGTCAAAAACGTTTTTTCTAAAAAGGGAATAAGTTATGTAATTGAAAAAAATTATGGACCACTTCGGTGTCTTCCTTAACAGAATCCAGTTTAAACTATCCAAATTCCTTGAGCCTTTCGAGTAATCGCCGAACACACATAAAAAACCACATATCAGGCGAATTGAGAACCTCCCCCATTTTTGAAGTCGGTTGAAAAAAAATTTATTACAAGACACTAAAAAAACATAGGATGAAAGTTTAACCGATGCCTTTAGGAATTAATTTATTACTTCCTTAGTGCGATCACCCGTTTAGCTGTTGAATAATTAAGATTGCGGTATCAAACTGAAATGACTGCTGCTAAAATAAAACGTAAATCAACTAAGAATGTCAAAAATGTAGCCAATTTCGAAGTGATTATAAATGTTAATATGTCACAAATAAGCCTCTTACGAGAGTAGGTTAGCTAGTTGTTGTAATAAAATAATGAATGATACATTCATTCCTGCTGATTATTAACTTCGTTATTAAATAAGTATTTTTCTTTTTCAGAGCCCAGTCTGATCCGAACCCGACCATCTGTCATCGCAGCAGCTTGCCTCAGCTCAGCAGTCAAAGGTCTCAAACTGTCTTCCACAGAGATAGCCATGCGCGACATCTGCAACATGCTAAACGTCGATTTACCAACGATCGACTTCTTGGTAGCAGTTATAGACAACGCTGTGGCGCAAGTCGTTGCACCCACACAACCTGTAGAACAGGAAAAAGCTATAAACCAAGGATACGAAAGCCCTAAATACGGGCAACCGGAAACGCCGACTGAAGTAGAAAATATTTACTTTTAAATTGTTAAATAGTTGTGGTGACTGTTATAGATAACTTACTGGGATTTATGTTGTTGCAAAATACTTGCAATCATAATTTAAAGAATGACTTCTGTTCAAATTAACTAGTGAACATTCGACTTGATTTTTGTCATAACCTGCACCATAAATTTCGTTTTGGTGTGCTAATAAGTTTAAAATTTGAGGAGGATGTTGTTACCTTAAACTTTCAGAAGTATCGTAAATATTATCATTTTATTTCCATGAGCCATGATTGTTTTCTTGTGTTCTTCATCTGTTTTTCTTGTTATTCATTTCTTAATGTGATAAGTGATTTTGTGCTATTCCAAGTATTTGGTCTTTGTGTGCATTTTTTAGGTTTGTTAAGGATTTACTTCACCCCAGATATAGTTTGAATCGGAATTAGCAGGTATTTTTTCAGGTTATAAGTTTTATTCGTCAATTTATTGATGGAATGCTCGAAGTTTGTTACAGGTATTTTCTTAATGCCAATATAACAAAATGTTGTAGAGTGTAGCAAGTATATGTACTTTTAATTTTTTGCCCGTTTTGTTATCAACACGTAATCAATAATAGAAATAAATTTGCTTTTATGTACTTAACAACCAACTTATTCCACTCAGGTAAATCAAAATAAATGTTCTGCCGTCTCTGAGCTGACTCATGACAATAATTTGCTTCAAAATGGATGTGCCGAACTTCTAGTTATTGTTTCAAAGATACTCCACTTTGAATACCGTCTGATGTATTTGGGGCCACTTATTCTACACTCTTAGATTTGTGATTCTTTAGCAGTTTTGTAGAACTATATCCCAAGCTGACATTTAGAATTTGGAAAATAAACGTGTTTGTAAACACTTGCATGGTCGTTTTAACATTTTTTTAATAGCTTTTTAATGCGTTAATCCAGTCGTCTGCCAGGAATTTTCAGAACTAAACTTCTAAATAGTGAAGAATAAACGTCTATGGGTAGAATCGTCTTCTGGATCTTTGTTGATTTGTATTGGATTAAGACAATCATCGCGCTCAATCATTTCCTTGTAGCTCATTTTGTTCTTTCTTTAGTTTTAAGCAAAATTCGTTTTCTATTGCTGTTGGTTATTTTTTTTTTGGTCAAGATAGGATTAGTTCCCTTACCTTCTCTGCTAGAAAGTTCTCAATTGTTTTTTGTCATTTGTTGATATTTGACTATAAATTTTGCCAACATAGTAATACTTTTAGTATTGGAGTTTTTTAAATACAAATACTTTTATTTACTTGTTTTTAGTGATTGATGTTACCACCAATTTTTTGTCACGTTTCTGACATCCTTCCTTGAAAATTATCGTTTCAATTTGTATTTCCTTCATTTGTAGATTTTCAAATAGTTTTATGAAATGCTCACAAAACAATATTATAGTAGCACTATGGAACATTCCACATTGTTTGCTATTTATTTTGTATCCCGCCAATTTTCAATAAAAGTGAGCCCCACAAGTTTGAATGTAAACTTCGGAACCTGTGCACTAGATGGCACCACCTGTACTCATTTGGGTTCAGTATTAGGTATGTCCCAACTTGATGCATACACCGTACATGAATCGTGGATCGCGTGCGCAATAGTAAAAACAGGACCCTTTATAATCTTGCGCCTGCGCCCCACGATTCATGTACGGTGTAAGCATCAAGTTGGGACTTACCTATTGTCGCCTCCATTGATACATTTATAGTACTCTATAAATTCCAGAAAGTTATCTGTCTGATAAAAAATAAACATGTTGTTCGTTGACTTTGCAGAATGCAAAAATTTGTTCATGTTATGAAAGTTTTTAATGGATTTTATTGATGGAGTTGAGTGTGTTAAAAATTAACAAAAAAATTATATAGTTTACAATTGAAAAGGTGAAACTGATCTCCACATTGTATTTAAGTATATTTTAACGTTTAGGTTACAACTATTTGTTATGATCTCAGCATTTTAATTTTAAAATCTCACCCGACAGCGGCATCACAAAATATATTTTTTTCAATTCAGTGTTTTATTTGCCTTTCAATATTTTCATTAATTTTTTGTCATGTCGCTGTTTCTCTTTTAGTTTTAATTTCTTTCATTGTTAAGTTCTGTGATTTTACGAACCACGTTTGTCAAAATTATTGCGAAAACAAATTTTTTATTTCTGGATCATACAATTTTTAATAGAAATTACCGTTTTGGAATTGTATTCTTTTGGTTGTTCTATATGGTTTGTTATCTAGTCTTTTAGTTTTATACTTTTAATTTTAATTTGTATATCCTGTACGGTTATAACACACAAGTTTTGTTTCTTGCCTTTTCTTTTATTTCTTCAACATAGTATTGTTTACTTTGTGTTATATTCTTAAAGGATTGTATAGCTTATTTATGTATAAATTATTATATTGCCAAAGTTTTTTTTAGTACGAGTAACTTCGAACAGTATTTATTTTTATATGTATTGATTTAAATTATCAATATAAGATTGTACATACATTTTTTTAATAAATTTTTTTGTAAGTTTTGCATATCATTTTTACCTGTTATTCTTCTTTTTTTTTTTCAAAAACCCTATAAAAAGGGTTGGTCTTGAGTCCTACTCTTATTGACCAGATACCAGTTGATTATCAAATACAATATATTAAAACGCGGGCGGGACAACTTGACTTTATGCACTTCCGAGATAATCTAGTAGTCATGGACAAAATTATTGAATATTTTTTGTTGTCACTGATACTCGAACAAGATTCTAAATTATCATTGTAAATTTATTTATTTGCTAATCTTACTTATCTAGCCGGCGAATATATTCATTCCTTTTGAAATATTTTGACATTTAATGTATATATAAATAGGCAAAGACAAAACGATTACGTACCATTTTCTCCTCTGTCTCTCAAACGATTTTCTTAATTTTTGTTGTTTAATAGCAACCGACGACCTTCAGTGCAGAATGCTAATATTACTTTATAATATTGGTTCATTAATTAAATAAAATATATTAAAAATTCATTATTTACGTCCATACTGTCAACGCCAAACAACTGGCAGTGCCGCCAGACGGTCAAAACTCAAAACATCGAGTAATTATATATGGAGGGAGCGATCGTTAGATGCTGTTATATTCTTAGAGCATGTACTTCTGGAAGTGGCATGCAAGCATTGTTATTGTTTAGTGGTAAAATAGTCAATGTAGTAGATCAGTATTGATTTTTCGGGCGGGTTGCAGTAACTTTCATATTAAATATTCTGTTCTTAATGTGAATTTAGTTATTTGATTAATGTTATTATCACAACCTTCCCGAAGGTGTTGTGTAAAAAATTGTCAGACAGCAGACAATAGAGAATGTATTAAATATTTAAGTTTTCTTAGAGTTGTTGTCCTCTCTTTTCTTTAATATTCCTGAACTTGATTGAAACCGCAAATGACGAAAACTTTTCGGTTTGCAAAGAACAATCTCCCAACTATTATATCGAATATTTTGCCAAGAGCGGTTCCAGTCAGAAATTTGGGGGGTCATTCATTTGTCAAAAATATTTCGAATACCGATATTTGATTACATTTTTATTTCAATAGATTTACTCTCTTGTGGGAACAGCAACTGATGAAGGTTCCCTGACCAGAAACAATATATATTATATATGATATATAATGTATATTGTCTTGCGTACAAAGGAATGACACCTCGAAGAGAGTATTCAATATCTCTGACAGGTGAAGTAACCTGAAAAATTTCATCGTGACTTTTTGTCCTAGGGGTTAAGGGAGAACAACAATTACACGGAACGGCTCCAGATTCGGAACCTCTGTGTGCTGATTCTCTCGAAAATCCTAGATGTCGGTCTTAAATCTCGCGTCTTCAAATTCAATAGATTTGTCAATATGAATGAACAATTTTGGTCATTACATTTACTTCTCCGATTTCTCCACAACTCTGTTGCTTATAAAAATATACTTTTTACAATTTCATGAAATAGGGTCGAATTTCGACCACTAGTTAATTTTAATGGCGTATACTTTCTATAGCCCTTTTTGGTAATATTCTTCTTCTTGTTCAACAAGCGATCCCTAAGGGATCACTATGGTCTTGAACAGTGAGTTCTTATTGACTAAGAAAAAGTTTATTTGAACTATGTATATGTTTTGAGCTGGTGCTAGCAAGGAAACAAGCAAAGGGGGGGGAGCAAGAGGAAGTGGGGGGTTTGCATGCAGTTAAAAATTTGCATAATGTTACGTAAGTAGCAAATGACGGGATAGCTAAAATACTAAGAATTGGGCAACGAAGATGATGACCTAGGTCTTTTAACTCCAAGAGGAGTTTCCTTTTGTACTGATTGTGGAAGGAACAGTTAAAAAAATGTGTTTGGTGTCTCCAATTTCTCCACAGTGGCAAAGGGGAGAGTTATTGATTTTTATTCTAAATAGATGCGCGGGGGAGCAACAATGACCAAGTCTGATTCTACATAAGCATGGTAATGAATTCTCTGTTATAGTAGGGAATGCCTTGAAACCAAAGGCAGTCTAGTCGATTTAAATTAGTAATTGGGTAAAATTTGGCTTTAGATTTTGGAAGAGTGGCTCCAATAAAGTTTCCAATCTTCCATAAGATCATTCTTAGCTTTATTAATAGCGTCTAAAGAAGGAATCCTAAGGAATTCCTTAGATTTAAAATTTCTGGAGTAAGTTAACTCATCAACTATTTCTTTACCAATAATGTCTTTATGACTGGGAATTCAGGACAAGAAGCCACTTCCGTCCGGCTATAGACAGAGTGGAATAAATGAATGATCTCCATAATTAATAGATTAGAATGCCTTGTGTGGTTTTGAATCGCGTGTATACAACCATTTGGATCAGAGATTATGAAATTTTTGATATTCTTCTCTCTGGCTCATTTTAAGGCCATTTTTATGGCTGATAACTCCGGTGAGAAAATCGTTGAAAGATGGTAAATTTTGTGTCTTTAAGATTAAGAGAGGGTATATAAATAGCTGCTGAGTTCGCGGTATCCACCGATCCATCAGTAAATATTTGGATGTCATTGCATTTTAAAACACTATTACAGATGCGATTAAATTCCTTATTGATAAGAACAGTAGAACCTATGAGGTCTTTATTAATCCCAAGGTCTAGCGTATTAATCTTGGTTTCCCTAATATTGTACTCTAACTAATATGAAATGACTTTGTTGTACCTTAAGAAGTGCTTAGCATGTTCTCTATATTTATTAAATGAGTCTATAAGTGGGATATCATAGGAAATTCTTCCTGTGGACTCCAGGACCATGTTGAGATTAAGAAGAGCATTTATTACGTTATTATTCTTTATAGCTCAGATTCCTGAGGATAAATTTGTCAAATAAGAATCTTCTCCTAAGCAATAGAGGAGGATCCCCTGCCTCTATCGTCTATCAACAAGGAGTTTGTGGGAGTGGATCTCATAACACGAATGCAATGGTAATCAAACTATGTGTATCAATGAGAAAGTTTGTCTGTATGTCCTTTATAGAATCGTAAACTAGCATTTGATCCTGTAATGATCTTTATCAAAGTTGTTGTGCATGAGCCCACGAAAGTTTCTGAGTTGATACGATATGTTGGTGTGTATGTCACTGAACTCCTCCTAAATGGCTGGCTGGACCGATTTTGATGAAATTTTTTTCGCACATTTGTATACCGTTTATAAAATTCTAATATAAAAAAAAACATTTGCTGATCCCGCTAATAGCTCCAAGCCACGTTTAGACAGAACAACGTCTGTCGGGTCCGCTAGTAATTTATATTTAAAACAGAACTTCAATTGGCTTGAAATAATAAGCGTTTAGAAACTGTGTGCAATCAATAACTATTTTCTGACATATTCTTTTTTTATCTCCCACTCTCTTTAATTTATATTTTTTAAATTTTATTCACATATGTTTAACTTTTTCATTTGTTTTATTATTTGGACTACTTTTTATAAGTGTAACTCAAAGTCACCCTATATTGCAACCACCCTGTATGTTTCTGTGTATTGGTCACCCAATGTAAATTATTTGTCTATCATTTTCTGAATCACGTTGTACAACTATAATTCAACTCTACACGATGTTGCAACCACCCTGTATAAGTACAGGGTGATTACCGGGAAATGCATGTTTTTGTATTGGGTAGTACACGGCAAATAGTGAGGGATGACAGTTGGGAGGTCATACAGTGCGGAGGCTAGTTGGAAGTTTCAGTACACTCAAAATGTGGGACCTTAAACACCGCTCCCTTGTTATGAGACGTTTTTACGCTCACAATGAGTCCGTGACACACACCCAGCGAGACTCTCGCCGACACTTCAATGTTCCGCCTCGTGGGCCGATTCCGGATCATAACACAATTTTGAGGTGGTTGCATAATACAACGGGATCATAAGGCGGCTCGCACACCGGAGCAATACGCAACTAGCAATACGTGATATTATTGCCAATACGTATTTTACATACATTTAATTCGCAACTCGCACACCGAAGCAACGTAATATCTTTATCGCCTGTTTAGAGCAATTTGTTGCTAGCAATACGACGTGCATGTTGAAAAGCAATATATTCCTTCCATAGTTTAGCAATATAGATGGATTTTGTTTCGAGAGTAGTTGTTTTTAAACATATTTAAACATGTACGATCCAGCATTCAATATTAAATTTGTGGAACTTGTGGAAAAGTACCCATATATTTTAGATTATAGACGGCAGGATCATAGTAAAAGGGATAAGTGTTTTATTGAATATATTAACTCAACAACCCCGACAACAGGTTCAGCGACAGAGAAGTCTAATCCAGATCTGCAGTTTCTAACAAGTTTGCTTCCAGATGTATCAAAATTAACTGACTATCAAAACGGACAGTTAAAAACACATGAACTTTTAGACGAGCTTCTGTGTGACGGTCCATCGCAAAATAACACTCTGGTGGTACCAATGCCAACTCCTAGCCCAGTTTATTCTAGCTACTCAACTCAGTCTAATATTTCTACTGTCTTTATCGTCTTCGTTTCCTATTTTTCGCCTTAAATACTGCCACAACATTATCACTTCGTTCTCATCAGATGACATTTTGAACAAGTGATATCACTTTGGTGTGCGAGATCAGCATAAAATATATTACGTGTTGCTTATTGCCTATTGCTGGTTGCTCATTGCTATTGAATGTTGATTCGTGTGGGCGTCGCTACGTTGGTAAGAAAAATATTTTGTTTAAAGACCTCAATTTCCATCCGAATAAGCTTGCGACATGTCAACAACTGAACCCTGGTGATAACAGACAACGTTTACAATTTTTCATCGAATGTTGACAATCTTGGACGAAAACGAAAATGCAGTTTTACTCATCAGCGACGAGACTCATTTTCATTTGGACGGTTTTGTAAATAAGCAGAACTGTCGATTTTCGTGTCCAGAAAATTCGCAAATATTGCAAGCGAAACCGTTACACAGTGCCCGAGTGACAGTGTGGTGTGGGGTAGGTGAAGTAGGGGTAATTGGACCCTATTTTTATGAGAACGATAACGGAGAAGCAGATACTGCTAACGCAGACCGCTACTTGGAAATGTTTAATATTTATTTCTTGTCTGCACTTCGCCGTCGTCGCATAGAAATACAAAACATATGGTTCCAGCAAGATGGGGCTAGGGCCCACACTGCTCGCATTTCGATGGAGCGCGTCCTACAAGCTTACCCTGGAAAAGTTATCTTTCATTTTGGAGATGTACTTTGGCCCCCACAGTGTCCTGATTTGACAATCCCGGACTTCTTTCTTTGGGGGTTTGTTAAAATCACGTTTTTACATTGAAAAACCCCGCACATTACAAGAGTTGAAGGAAGCCATCCGAAGAGAAATCCAAGCCATTCTGTGAGCAGTGTTACGTGATGCAATTCGTAGCTTCAGGGAACGTCTGGAAACATGTATTCAATCGAAATGACGCCACCTACGCGGTGATATTTTTGCTACTAAATTTTTGTAACTCTCTTAAAATTCCGAGTTTGTAGAACACATTGTATAAAATAAATAAAGTTTTTTTTCAACATTTAAAAACTTATGGCTTTTTTAAAACCATGCGGTTCCCAGTAAACACCCTGTATTAATCCTTTCCACCTTATTGACTGTTTCTGTTTTTCTATTGTTTAAATCACCCTGTATACATATAATTTTACTTCGCTCCATATGTCAAGTATAAGCAACTACTGATGTTCCACACTATATGACATGTTTTAACCACCCTGTATAACTATAATTCCACTGCAACTTATATTTCAATCATCCTGTATATGCAAGTGCTTCTAACATAGTTTGAACCCTCCGCCTTATAACTCGAATATCCTTACTGCATATGGTTATTCAACCATTTTTTAACTTTTTTGATCCACTCTGTATAACTATAGTTTTACTCACTCTTATTTCAACCACCTTGTATACGCAACTACTTATGTGCCACGCAATACAACCTTTTTTGAACCACCCTGTATAACTTATATTTCAACCAACTGTCCTATATATGGAACTGCTTGCGTACCAACCAATATCGCATACTTTGAACCCACCTGTCTAACTGTAATTTTACTTCGCCCTATATTTCAACTGCGCACATTGCTTGCTGCTTGAATTTCGATGCACGCACACATCAACTACCACCACATACCGTACAGAAAAGAAAAGATCACTGTCCTAATTTTTCTTTTCGATACACTAATGGGATATTTTGTGCCATTTCGCTCGACTGGAAGCCCTATAAAATGAAATCCGTTATAAATACCCTGTATGATATACTTTCATGGCATATCTTGACATTATTTATGATGAAAATTTGACATTTACAAAAGCTGGAAAATTTCTTTGAAGAATACAATTTAAAATACTCAAATTGATTGAGCCGTTTTAGAGAAAACTATAGATTCATTGAAATTCTGGGAAATGTAGTCCCTTCATTACTGCTTTTTCTGATAAACCGTAAATCTCACGTTATAGAAAATTACATGGTACCTTTCTGTAAGATTCCTTAATACAATGCCGATTAAATCATAAAAATTGCCTAGTCCGTTTTTGAATAATCACTGCATGAGCATACATAAAAAAAACGAGCTGACATTGACAACCTTCTCCTGTACATAAATCAAGAATTGTAGTGAATTAAGTTATTTGTAGTGAATTTAAATAATTGATTAGTGATTTTTATTGGTTGTTTTCTGTATTTAAAAGAAGTATGCCACCAGTAAGACATTGCAGGGAAGCTGAAGCAGCACAAATTGTAACTATATATGCGGAAGGATATAACCAAAAATAAATCGCTAGTGGTCTTAGACGAGGTCAATCTATGTCTCGAATGTTGTAAAAACATATCAAGAGACTGCACATTTTGTACGAAGACGTGGCTAAGGACGCAAAAGGTGTACATCAGCGACTGATGACCGTTTTGTTTTACTTAATTCTATCGAAATCGCATACTGAAATCCACATATCTCAAAAATGATTTACTAAATGTAAAACAAGTTAACGATTGCAATTTGCCTGAACACATAGTCAGTGGAATATTGATGATTGGAAAAAAGTTCTGTTCACTGATGAGCCTAGAATACAATTATGGAAGCCAAGTCACGTGACATCACGTGAATTGACGTGAGCATAGTGTATATTACTATTGATACGTACCGGTCAAGAAAGTATTTACAAACTATGCATATTTACATTTTACAATATCCATATTTACATTTAATTTATGAATCCATTTTGATAGAAATTTACTATAGTAGTCGATAATCTTGTTCTCCATTAATTATATATCCCGATTTTAGAAGATTACAAAATTTGGTTAACTATAAGAATACGAGGGTGAATCAAATATGAACCGGACTTTTGTTATAAAAATTTTATTGGTACGATCAATACAAATTTTAATACATATTATGTTTCTACATAGTCTCCTCTCTTATGTATACATTTTTCCCACCGAATCGGAAGTTTTTAAATACCTTTCTCAAAGAATGAAACTGGTCGTGTCGATAACCAATTGCGCACAAACGTTTCTACACCTTCGTTGTCCTCAAAGTGGTGGCCTCCCAGTTCTTCTTTAAGTGGCCCAAACATGTGGTAGTCACATGGCGACAAATCAGGACTGTAAGGCGGGTGTTCAAGGGTTTCCCAATGCATTTTGTTCAATTTTCCTTGAGTCAATGCAGCTGTATGTGGCCGAGCGTTGTCATGCAACAGAATCACATTTCGGATAGACATATCCCGCCTCTTTTGCCGATAGGCAAGTTTCACTTGTTGGAGTAGTTCGCAGTAATACTCAGCATTAATTGTACGGCGTTCGTGCAGAAAATCGATCAGCAGTACGCCTTCAATCAGCTCACGAATTGCGTAGATATTCGCCTCATTGATGCTTGTCGTGGGACGGCGTGCATGAGCTCATTTTCCACTGTCTCTCGGCCATCTGAAAACTTTTTGTGCCTGTCGTACACTTGGGTCCTTGAAAGTGTTTCATTGCCGAACTGTGCAGATAGTCGACGCAAAATTTCAGACGGTCTAACGCCTTCCCGCGCCAAAAATTTGATAACACTTTGCGCAACAGACGTATGCACCTCTTGCTCTGACATGATGCTACTAACAGCACATCGACTACGCCTCGCCAAACCGACGAACTCCCCTCTTCTTAACATCCCTACCTAACATATATCGAGACGTCACACCACTCGAATTACCTACAGGGCGAGAAACAGAAAAGTCCGGTTCATATTTGATTCACCCTCGTAGAAATACATTTATTCTCACTGCAATAGCCTTTAAACTCAACGTTCCTTCTTCAGGTGAAGATCGTTTTTTGTTAACACGTATTCAACAAAGCCCGCGTCGTCGATTTGGTTAATTCATTCGTTGCGTTGACTGGCCGGTAGATAGACGATAGGACGGTTGTTTGGTAGCGACGGTGCACCAATATCGTTTACGATTGAACTAGTTTATCGGTAGACTATAAACTAGTCGATCCGTTGATCCGAAATACACAGTTTTAAAAAACTGTTCGTTTATTCAACGCCTATCCCAACACACAGTGCTTTCGTAAAATAGCGGATAAACTAAAGTTATACCAGGAGTTTAAAAAACGCCCTTGAATACGTCGCGTTCTGTTATGAGAGTGAAATATACAGGGGATATCAAAAAGAGATAAAATCTAGATAGTGAAAAAACATAACTGAAGCATAGTTTATAGAATTATAGTTCACACAAGCGTTTGGAGCAACAATTTAGTTTCTTTAAAATCAACTGCCAGGGTTCTAGTTCATTTTCATGTGAAGTCAAGCTGATTTAATTTGAATTGAACAAATCACTTTATTTACTGATGCTAGAAAATAAATGGTATAAGATCAACCATACGAAAATTAAAAAAAAACGGTAAATTTTACAGTAGCCTAGTTAGTGCATTTGGTGTAGTCACCAGCGAATAATAAGGGACTATCTATTTCTGGTCTTCCACTATGTGAAATAATAGTTTCAGATTTGCGATACCGAAGTTAATTTCATATAACCTTTCTTGTTGTATTTTGAAGGTTTACTCATGGCATCTTCTGGTTTCTGTTTATAGTTATTTGGGGAAATGATATATTTCAATATTTAGTTGTCACAATTGAATTCCTTGATACTTTTTGAAATTTAGTCATTATTTTGTATGTGACCACTCAGCTATGGGACCAATCTGTTGAATTAATTAACAAATATCATTAATTATGATAAAATCAAGGTATATAGTACCTAAGGGCAATATGTTGAAAATGTCTGGGACACTAGTTTCCATCTTATAGAGAACCAACATTTATTAATAGATACTTGAATTTCCATTCACTCCTTAAACATAAAATATGAGTCACTAATCCTTATGACAAAGCAAAAGCAGTTTCTTCAACATTTTTTTTTTGAGTTAAAGGAAGTTTTAATACAACATGAATATCCTGGAAACCCCATAAACAAAACAATTTTAACGAATAACAACTCTGAAATTATAAATGATATGCCTTATAAAATAATAAATGTATTCTAGATTAGATAATGCAAAGTTCAAACGCTTTTTAAAACAAATCCCACTCCAACATGGGCGTACCGAGAAGGGCAGCTGCCCCCGTGGACTTGAAAAACCTGCCGTGACTTTCAAAGCTTCCCACAAACTTGTTGACTTTCCCCCCTTAAGGACAAAAAACTTTCAGATTTACCCCTCTTCCTAGGACATTTTTTTCTGATTTGCCCCTCTCTAGGACATTTTTTTCCGAATTGCTTCTCCCTAAACCAAAAGATGGGTTTGTACACCAAGATCAAACAAAAAAAAAACGGAAAACGCTACTCAAATTTCAAAAATTGTGTATACAGCGAGCCTTGTGTCTGCGGGAACCCATAATCCAGTCAAATATCAAGACCTCTCCAAAGAAGGAAAAAGCACACCAATACAACGTCTCAAGAAGACATACACGGTGTTCAAAAAGTTCGAGTACGGCTGATTTTCTCAGTGGGAAAGCATTTTAGGGGAAAAGGTTAAATGGATAACATTTAGTATTTTTCCCCGGCTACCCAGTGACCATATATCCCCTTTGACGTTAATATGTCCTTCAAGGTCAAGTCGATTTTTTTCAAATGGGAACCCCATTTTTTATGTCGGAAATGAAAAGAGCGGTAAATTTCAGGTCCAAATGTGACCATGACCATTTTTTTTTCACATGATCTTGATAGTCAGTGAAGCTCAAATTGAGGTAAAGCATGATTAGGCTCCAAGCCAGGAGGATTATGGGGGAATACGGTGAAACATTAGTTTTTGAGGTTGCTGATGATAAATCTGATGAGTTTTCAATAAATGACCTTAGATTTGTCATCAACAACCTCAAAAACTAATTTTTCACCGTATTCCCCTTTAGTCCTCGTGGCTCGGAGCATAATCATGCTTTACCTCAATTGGACCTTCACTGACCAAGGTCATGTCAAAAAGGCCATATTTGGACGTGAAATTTTTCGCTCTTTCCGACATAAAAAAATTGGGTTCCCATTTGAAAAAATCGATTTGACCTTGATATGACCTTCCAGGTTATAGTCAAGGTCAAAACGGCATGGTCATTGGGTTGCCGGGGAAAAATATTAAAAGTTATCCATTTAACCTTTTCATCTAAAAGGCTTTCCAACTGAGTAAATCAGCCGTACTCGGACTTTTTGAACACAGTGTATAGACAGATCAAGATAGACAAATTGACTGCTGTAAGACGAACAAATAACTAAGAAAAGGATGTTAAATAGTGAAGTGATTGGGAATCGATATTATGGCAACAGATCCTATCAAACTAACATCAAAAAGGACACTTGAAAATTTGATAATTGCAAGAAGTCAAGCCAACTAATATTCTGCAAATTGCTTCAAAAAGGGTTTGTGGACAGTTCCTGTTAAACAATAGAAACGTCACATCACACAGATTATTATCACACCGTATATATTCAGATATATTATAAAGGGAAACCAGTTGAAAATCTATAAATTTACTTTCTTAGTTAATCCTGCGAGAAAATAGGCAACTGGTGTTCCAGGCAGTTTCCCCAAATCTTTTCGAGGTGTTAAGCGATGGGAAGCGCCACCTGGCGGACTCTGGGTGAACCCAAAGAATGCAGAACATTAACTACATATTGAAACGAATTTTACCTTTTAATAACAATTCCTAGGCTGCTTTTACACAAGTTATATTTTTTAGGTATGATAAATCAAGTCTTGAAATAGCGACCTGTGCAGATCTTCAAGAGGCTATTTCACTCGGTTGGGAGCTGCTTGCAATGAAATGCATTCAGCATGTTGTTCATTGGCTGCTTCCACCCACTAAGTGAAATAGCCTCTTACTGTCTCTATTGCCCTCTCTTTCTAGCGTTGACACGATTTTATGCTTGACATGCTATATTTAGATGGTAAATGATCTAATGTAAAAGATGATGCCCACATCATTGTTGGAAATGTCTCACGGCTTTCAAAAAGACTTTGAGTACCTAGCTTTTGATGAAACTAGTGTAAAAGCAGCCCATGAATTGTTATTAAAAGGCTCCCACTACAGTTTTGCATACTTTTGGTTCACCCTTAATTCGCCAGGTAGCGCTACGCATGACTAACACCTCCATTACGTACTCCACCTTGATTGTCAATTACTTATCTGTATTGTTTAGAAACCATTGTGCTGAGTGAAAACTTATATGAAACAAAGAATGGAAACACAAGTGGGTGTCACTCCTCACAATCAATGAATGCTCTTCAATCACTTTAAAACCAGTTAACTATCAATAAAATTTGTCGCATTTATTCACAAACTTACCTTAATTCAACTTTTCGACGTTCTACGATCCTTTCAACATCAAATCACAGGAAAAATCATTCAATGTAATAAAACAATTGAACAAAGAAAAATTGTAGACATTAAATGCAGTTTATTTCTCGTTTCTATAACTGTTGTAGAATATTGTACAGACTTTTTTAAATTTAAATTTATCGGTAAGTATGAAAAGATGGATACGATAAGCACATGGAAAATTAATTAGTAAGTAGGATGGTACTTATAATGTTCTTTACATACACACAAAAATCAGTCAACTAGAGAGAGAGAGATAGAGGAGAGATTCAGTACCTCACTGAAGAACAACAACAAGTAGAAGAAATGAAATCATTATTTTTTATAATACAATTTGAGACAATAATACTGATACTCTGACAAATAAGATGTGCTCTCTTCCTTCGATATTATTATTATTATTATATCACGTGTACAAATTATGCACGTTTAATATTAACTTTCAACAAATCACCCACAAATACTTGTCGGAAATATTTACAACAAACACATATTGTCTGTTTCTGTGTATTTTTTCTTAGCCCATTGCACCACAGATATCAAACTGCTTGTTTTTGTTTTGTTTTATTCACTTCCAATTACTATTATATTATTCACAATGTCGATTCATTTCTTCAAAAAACAAATCTGCAAGATTCAGACAAGCTTTTCTTTACGCTATAGTAAATTATATAAAAATAACAATTAGGCTCTTAGGCATTTTTTGTTTTTTTAAACTAACAGTTTTTTTGTACACTTTTTACTTTTTTCAAATAATTTACAGTCGTTCATTTCTTTTGTTTTGTTTCTATACATTTACATCTCACTGGGAGTCCCTGTATATTGATCACACTTGCGTATAGGTCACCTGTGGGTGGAGCCGTCATTCATATCGTACAACACTTGTGCTATCGTCCTAGAAGATTCTACGTTGCTGAGGGCCACGTTCGCTAAATGGGACTCGTAGGATTTTAAGTACCTGAAATAGAGAATTAGTTTAGGCCTGTTAAATTGAACAAAATAGGAAGATTTTAGAAACGAATACAACTCCCTCCCCCCAACCAGTATATGAGCTCTTCCGTAACAAATCTTAATGTGAACCTGATAATTATTATTCTAATTAATACTTTTTATGAAGCATTACACTACCTAAGGTATAATTGTCATCATAAAATGTTGAGTGTTTTTTAGTATTTATTTTGCTAAGACCTACCTACACTCAGCTGGGTTAAGAATCCCCCCCAAAAAAAAAAAAACAATCCTTGATCCGCCACTAAATACACTAATGATTTGCACACATTTATTTGACCAACATAGGTATCAGGGTGTTCAGAAACTTTCCTCCTAAACGTATGTAGCATTTCATACTTTATCTTATCAAATGATTCCTCTGGCGGTTGTCATGATGGAGAGGATAAAGTTTTGATCCGGTGCCCAACAAGAGCATCTTTCTTCCTTCCGATTGCGTCTGCCAATGAGAACAGTACGTCGGATCGCTTATCACGAATTTACAGTTCCTGAGCAAGTATTTCTCTGGCATTTTTTAATGGAAGCCAACTAGATCATTTGGTCGTAAAATATAGTGTGTTGGCAGTTTATTTCCTTGCATCTTTTAGAAGTTCGAATACGAACCTATGGGCAGTGACTTATAATATTGGAATTGTAACCCTTTGTCAAAAGGTGAGTGTGTAACCATTTTGAAACGGAATCCGTGATGAAACAATGTGATATTTTAGCCTTTTACGTTAGGCCTTGTATTTTACGGTCTTATACTTTGTGGTTTTGGATATTTTTAGTTTCAATTTTGATGGCAGTAAAGTCTTGAAATAAGATGGATGGATGGATGGATCCAATGGTTTTGAGTTTCCTATGGAGACATTTTAATAAAGTATAACACCAATATTTTTTCTGGTTTATATATGGAATACATGTTTAATCTTCAAATGTACAAGGTCAGGTAATACTGTAAACAGATTATACTTATATTTTCTAAGACATGTAGTAAATTCCATGGAGATATAATATATTAGTAGTGGTCATTTTTACTTATTTTTAAAACAATTTGTTTCTAGAGATATAGATGGTCTAAATTTGAAGAATTAATGCATTCAGTGTTAAACTCTACAAGGAAATACTTCATTTTCAGTTAATCTTTTTGTACCCTATCTATTTTTGTTTTTTTTTTATTATATTCTCATTTGTGTTCAGTTTATATATATTTTTTGTTACCTCATCATATCGATTGATAGGATTTGACTTTGACTGATTAAAGCACAAGTGAAAATATTGCATATAGTTACTTGAAAGCTATGACAGGTTCATATTAGGGATCATACTTCTCTAAGATATAGCTGGTGGGAGTAAAATCCTAATCTCATACCGGTTTTGTCAGTTTTAAGGTATGTTTAACATTAAATGTTGCTAACTGACTGACGTCCTAATTAAATTAAATTTTGTTGTTTTATTATCTAACCGACGCCCATATATGTTCCCGACGAAGTGCGGTAGTTCGCACATGTGAGCTGCATGGATCAGATGTGATTGGATGTTAACATAGCCCAAATCACGTTAGTTAGAATTTTTGGATTCAGGTTCCTTAACAAGGCCTGCAGTTCGAGTTGACTGATAAAAATCGTCACGAATTGCGAGTATCGAGATTCGAACAGACGAGCATCCTTTTAAATCATACATGAGTCATATTGTTTTTATATTCAAATTTGCAACGAAGATTCGAAATATGGAAACTGCAGCACTTGTAAAAGTAAGTTTATAAAATTGCATAACTTGATAGGCGTATTTACTAGCTATATAGGTTCAATATTAGTGTGTTGTTTTTTAACTGATTGAAAAAAAGAGATTATCAATTCGTTGAATTTTTTTATGTATGATCATCGATTACTCTAAAACAGCTTAATCAATTTTGATAATTTAAACAGCATTGCATTAAGGAAAATCACGGAATGTTGCCATACAATTTTCAACAATGTGATACTTAGTTTTCTAGAAAGTCAGAAAAAACTGTTATTAAGAGACTACAGTTCAATCAAGCTTCACCGATTTCGCTGAATCAATGTGAATATTTGAAATTGAATTATACTTTCAGGGATGACTACATATTTTTCTATAACGTAGGATATACTGGTTTTCACAAAATCCATAAATGTCGACGAAACGTCAGAAATTTTCATCATAAATCTCTAAATTTAAATGTTTTTTTAAAAATAAATTATTATTTAAGGCAATATCCGTGTTTGTGTGACAAAAATTTTGTTTTTAAATTTATACAATATAATTTGTTTTAATCTTAACATATGAAGTATATTTTTGAAGCCAAGAACATGCTTATATATCTATTACTTCATCACACTTGGCACTTGTTTGGCACCGACTTCAAAAATATACTTGATAGGCAGGTAATTAATTTGTTTATTGTTTATATTTTTTACTTTGTGTGTAGGTACCTAACAACAGTGAATGTGCAATTTATTGTCTAGTTCTTACTTTATAGTTCTTTTGAAGCCGGTTATTTTTTTCATTAAAATGTTATATTTTCAACGTTTTAGTTATAATTTGTTACTCAAGTATTTTTTATTTTGTTTGTATAACTTTAGGCTTATGAGTACATAGAAAATTTTTCGATTTTGCCATTAACAGCTCTCAGTGTCACCAGTTTCCTATTATGTTGGAACTTACATATTTCTGAGAAAATTGTTTTTAATAAGTTGTTTTTTTTCGGCGATTTTCTGAAAAACTTATGTTACGAGTCATAGATAAATACATAGAGCCACTTTCGCATTTTCCTTAACAGAATGCAATTTAAAAAAACTATCCAAATCGGTAAGGAGTTTAGGAAAAATCGACCAATATACTTAAGACCATGCAATATGTTTTCAATACAAAATTTGATCCCTTTACTGGTAAAATTCTGTTAAAAAAATTGAAATTTCACCAGATTATTATACAAAAACTTAAACATTCAACTTAGTTCACAACTGGGCAAAAAATCACACCGAATTGATCACCTCCTTCTTTTTTGAAGTTGGTTAAAAATAGTTTACCTACCTTTTACAATGACTACTATATATAACAAGATTCCTAAGGATAAGCGACGCTGTCAGACGGATACTCTTTGTAACTGGTCCTTCATTGTCATCCTATAAAAAAATAAATTTAGGTATTAACTAACAAAAAACAAGAAATTTTCATGATTACATGCTATAAGGAAATCAAACAAAATGGGTTCAAATCCATGAATAAACGAATTAACTAATTGTCTAAATTAACTAATTTAAAAAAACATGCATTTGTACTCCTAATAATTCTGTCTCTAGTTATACTTGAATAATTGTATAAATATGGTTGTATTTGAAACAAAAATACATACAAAAGGAAATATATAATATTGTGTGGCAAAACTCTCCAAGAGATAAGACCTCACATTTTCAGCTTCAACAAAAAAATCCGCTTCATTGTTTGATTTAAACAATAAACAATAAGTACTAAATAAGTTGATTTTTATGAAGTGTTATATAATACCACAGTCAATGAGGAAGACCTTGAAACATTTGGATTTTTAAACATATTTTTTTTTTATTTCAATCCCCTTTATAGCGTTATGTGCCTTTGGATTACTAATCTCCATGCTTGTGATTATCAGTTGGAGGAGGTCTGACTTGAGTACTCATATTAGCTTTTTTCATTTAGTTATTCTGTCTGTCTCCTCACATCGTCCCATTGATGTTCATTTTATACCTAGACATACACACCCCTTACAGCTTTTATTTTTTTCTGTTTTTCTGCTTTTAAATCTTGGTCCTCATGTGGGTTTTCACTTCCTAAAATGCTACGGATCCCGTGAGTTCAATTAATTAGACACCTGTTGTCCAATTAATACTACTTTATTCCAAAGAGGTTAATACTGTAGAGCACGTGAAGTAGCGAAATTCATGTAATAGCAATAGAAAGAGAAAGAGAAAGAGAGAGAGAGAGAGAGAGAGAATAAGCGACTCGTTCCTGATTGGTCAGTGTCAGTGGTCACGCTTACTATTGGTAGGGTAGAAACATAACAAGCGCACCCTGATATTGTCTTTCTCTTTCTACTGTTATTACACTGCCACTTACAATAATGCCCATACCTAATTCACTCTACGTATGTATAATACATCTATGCTTTATTCGCAATGAAAACCAATCCTTAACCTTCAAACTTCAATACAAATTTCTTGACATGTATTGCACAAAACACTTTTCACACTGATGTTTGCTTAGAGCATATACTTTACTATTTATGCTACTCAACTGAACTTATGACAAGACTAACTAATGCTCACAGAACTCCTATTTATATACAATTTTTACATTCGACAGTTCTCGAGACTACCACATGGCGCTAATATCGAATTATGTAGATCTTTCCGAAACCGACAGTTACACTTCCTATAGGTATATACAGGGTCATCCATCGGCCGACGTTATAACTTTCCGTAACAGTATGTACTGCGTCTTTTAGGTGTTGATTGGTAACCCACACTATCGCTATTCTTCTATGAGTTTTCTAGTCATGTATTATATATAGGTCTTCTTTATTCTGTACAATAACTTCTTGGTCATCCCCATAGTGTCTATACACTTTTTCTTCTATACTCTTAAAGCTTCATCCATACATATATATTAAATAACACTGAGAATATACAACAACCCTATCTTAAGCTCTTTGTTATTGTGAATTCATTTGTTACTTATTTCCAATTTAATTCTAGCTGTTGTTTCTCTACATAATTCTTCAATAACATTTATAGCGTTACATTTATGTTGTTTCTTTTTCAAGAACTTCCCATACTTTGAAACTGGTATGATGTCATTTGCTTTCTGAAGATCAACAAGTAGTAGGTGCACTTGTAGTATTTGGGACAACCAGAATATACTATCAATTGTTGATCGGTCTGCTCCAAAGTCATTATTTTCCAAAAAATCCATAAAATAAAATCGACATATTAATTTTCCAGATTTGAAGGCTGACATGATTATACAGACGAGAGATGTAGGTGAATGACTAAGTAGTGATAGCATTCTGTATGTCACATAACTGGAAAAAAGGGTTTAAGTAACCCCTGCAATAACGCCAGGGTTTTGAGGAAGAAAAAACTGAAGATGTAGGGGGCAATCAAGACTACAACCAGTTTATTCATATATTGTCTAGAGTTTGCTATTATTTTTTTTTCCGAAGCTTCAAGTAATCGAGGGTCCCTCTGGCTGGATTTGCCACTGGCGACCCCCTGAAGTTATTGAAGCAAGTAATGAAACTGGTCATTGACGGTGGAAATGCCAATATATACATGCCATTGTCGAAATAGGCAACATAAAACAAGATGGTACTGTATTAACTGTAATGTTGGTCTGTGTTTAAATGCTAAACAATTTCAGTAAATTTCATAGAAAATAATTTTTACGATACGACCTAGTGGTTTTGAAAAATATACCCTAGTTTTTTCATGTATTTTGTACAAATAAAATTATTTTACACTATGTATATGTTGCTTTAACATGTCTAATATATAGTATTGAAAAATTAAAAATTAAAATTGGTTTACACAACTTGAACCTATTATCTCGGTTGTACGGAACTGAATATAACGGGCTATGTAAAAAAACGGGGGTACAAGGAACTAACGCGTTCAAGGGTTTTTATGGTTTCATCTGGTCAATTGACCTTTAGTAAGATAAAATTCAAAAGTGAGTTTTTGAGAACGGAGTAAATTTGGCCACTTTTCGGTTTTTTGGCTATAGCGCAAAAACTATGCATTTTTTGACGAAATATGCCGTAAGATTATTTGTAGAGAAATGAATTTCCCATCGAAATGATGTTTTTAAAATCCAAAAAACATTTTTTTTATAAAATAAACTCCAAAACCAAATTAAAAAAAATCGAAAATTGTCAAAATTTTTTATTTTTTTCTATTTTTCATTATAACTTTTTTCTGAATAGATTTAGGTATAGGCATTGGTTCATAAAAAAGAAAGCTTTTGAAATTACCTTTAATATGGGGGCTTATAGATCTTAAATGATTGAAATTGATGGAGATATAAACATTTGAATTTAGCCATTTTTTCTTTTTTTATTACTTTTTCTTTAAAAAGTCTATTATTTCATATTTAAACGTTAAAAAAAGACTTTTATGCAATAAATATCTTATGTAAGTATAATTCAATAAAAAATATATTTTATTTTGTTAATTCAAAGTCAGTTTACATACATGAACGTAAATTAATACTTAATTCATCTTTAAAGTAATAATTTTAAAACTAATGTTTATATGCATTGCTGTTTACATTTGTTTTGAACCCATTATGTTTAAATATATTTTATAATGCCTTTATGAAAAAAATATTGAATAAAAAAAATTTAAGACGTATATATTTCAAATACATCTTATATTTCTAAAAATCTTTCTCGTATGTATACCGGTTTGAACCGTTACTTTTGTACTAACTACTTCTAAACATAAATATATTTTGAAATTACGGTGGGGGACCTTGAAAGACTCACTTCTATTATATATTTTTCCTTCAAATTTCAGAGTTTGGGTCAGTAACCTTCTAGAGTTGACGTAGCACAGTTGGTTTTTAGAGCATATTTGAAAATGGTAAAAAGTGTTTTTTCGATTGTAACAACAATTTAAATTAAATATTTCTAATAGAATAATATCTAATATTATTGATAAATGTATGTTTATAAAATTCTTATTGCATAAATTTTTTTAACGTTCAAATATGAAATAATAGACTTTTTAAAGAAAAAGTAAAAAATAAAGAAAAAATGGCTAAATTCAAACGTTTATATCTCCATCAATTTCAGTCGTTTAAAGATCTATAAGCCGCCATTTTAAAGGTAATTTCAAAAGCTTTCTTTTTTATTAAGCAATGCCTATACCTAAATCTATTCAGAAAAAAGTTATAATCAAAAAAATTTCGATTTTTTTAAATTTGTTTTTGGAGTTTATTTTATAAAAAAAAATGTTTTTTGGATTTTAAACATATCGTTTCCATAGGAAAATCAATTCTCTACAAACAATCTTACGGCATTTTTCGTCAAAAATGCATAGTTTTTGCGCTATAGCCAAAAAACCGAAAAGTGGCCAAATTTACTCCGTTCTCAAAAACGCATGGCGAGATTTAGTAGCACTTTTGAATGTTATCTTACTAAAGCTCAATTGACCATATGAAACCATAAAAACCCTTGAACGCGTTAGTTCCTTATTATATGACATAGTCAATAGCCTAAAATATAAAATAATAAAATGGTTTTATTTATACATGTCTAAAAATTAAATGTACTTATTCAAACTAAAAAATAATCACAATCACTAACTAAAAATAAAAAGAAAACATTCTCAAACATCGTGTAGAAAAATTTGGTGATACATGCACAATTTTTTTACGTCAATGCAAAATGGTAATAAAGGAAACGTGTCGTGTTAAAAAATAACATCACAATAGCAAAAAGCAACGACAACACTGATGGATAACTCACTAGCAGCTGACACCTCACCTGATCGGCAGGAGGTGCAGGAACAACGCGAAGCACTGTTGCAAACGAACTAGTTGTGCCTTGTTTTACTGTCGGTTTCAGCTGTATGTTCGAGAAAAAGAACGGTATGTATTTTTTCCTTTACATCAATAAAAATGTGATATGTTTGGTTTATTGAATACATATATAACTTTCTAAAATAATGACGCTTTTTATACGAGAAAATAATTTCGTTATATGTGTCATTAAGGGAATATCACCCGAAACAAAATAATTCGATTTTGTTGATCTTAAATCCATTTTTTTATCTAAAAAAAAAAACAACTATAAGGAAGCAATACTGTAATGTCAACGTTCATCTACAAAATAGTCCGTGGTGACCTAAAATCTCTTACAGCTGACGTTTAGAAATAGCAAGTTGTCGCAGGGGACTAAATCTGGAGAATATGCTGGCTATGACCTTGTTAGTCTACTAGTTCCATTTCGGTCTTGTTTGGTGTAGGTACAAGCGCACTCCTTGATTGTTCCTTGGTCTCTGGTATGTTGTGATGGATCTATGTTTTAGTCAAGATCTGGCTTTTATTCGTTACAGGTCTAGTTGTTACCGGCTAAAAGGCACAGTAGAAGAGAATAACGCTTGAGTAGGGGATTAAACATGTACAGATTTAAGGTGCAGTACTGAAAATTTACAGAATGATCAAAGACAATATAAATCAAGTAGAGAAAAAATCGTCAGAAGAGAAGTTGCAAGATAATTGGTCAGCAGAAGGAGACATTGTTGCAAAATAATTTGCAATATTTACATGACTGAATGCGTCAGAATCTGCTCAATGACAGCAACGAGAATGCTGATGGTGATATAGAGAATGAGTGTTATTAAACAAAATAATTATCTATGCAGTTAGCATTAGGGAGATTATGTTATATTAGAGGTAGGGATGCACTTTATTTTAATGTTATTCTATGAAAACAATTTAAACCTTCCTGATTTACTCTTGGAAGTTGACCAATAGCTTATTGAACAACACTAAATTATGTTGACAAATCGACAAAAAACATTTGATGATGTAAAATATAACAATTTAAAGAAAAGCAAAGGATCGAGTAGGCCCAGAAGCCCTTAACATCGCAATTATCTCTTTTATAATTCTACCTAGCATTCTAGCGTTTTACATGTAATTTAATTTGGAATTATAGAATAAATTAACTGCCAAAATGGTCCTCACATTGGTGTAAATATTGCAAGATTTTTGCAACATTGTTGCCTTACGGTGGTCTTGTATCTTTCACCTAGACTTCTGACGAGTTTTTCCCCACTTGTTCATATATCTCTGATCGTTCTTCAAATTTTCAGAACTGCACCTTTTCTAAACAGGGCGGTCCAGAAGTTTGGAAACCCCTGAATAACTCTTCAGGAATATATTTTTTGAAAACTGTTAATTTTTTTCGTGGCTATCTAACGGGGACCTTCAGTCTTATCAAGGTCATATGCATTTTTACATAAAAATGCCTCAAAAAACAGTTTACAAAAAATGGATTCCTGAAAAGTTATTCAGGGATTTCCATACTTTTGGACCCTGTATATGTACATGTTTAACCAACTACCCTAGCATTACATTTCCACTGTACTTTTTAGCAGCTTTTCTCAAGCAAGCAACATTTTGGTGAACTATATTCCTTTACGTTTTTTTTTATTTATATAGTTATAATAAAATAACACATTAATATAAAAATAATAATCATGTTTCTCAAGTTGCAGTTTAAATAGTTTAACAAAGGGTGTTTTTAAATTATTATTACATACTGGTCCACCCTGTATAATTACTCTATATCAGTGGAGAGTATTTCTGAGTTGTCTCCTTCGTGACATTTTAGTTTCTGCTTCCTATCCTGCTTTTAGTATTTTTTTATTTTTTTTTTGTTCAGGAGATACTCCAATATGAAGCTTTTAAATGAGTGCTAAACGTAATATACAAATGAAGGTTGAGTGATTACTTACTTGAAGTTCTTTAGGGTTAACGAATTCCAAGGCGTGCCTTTTGATAGCATGCAAGGCAGCATCGGGTGCGTAACCTGGGTGCATACTGGTGGAAGGTGTCGACGGGGTCTCCACTTTGTTAGCATGCGTCGCCTGCTTACGTCGTATCAAACCCTGCCTCATAGCCTATAAAAAAAACTGCAAATGAGATCCTATTACAATTACAAAATATAATTATAAGATCATGAAGACTTCTTGAATTGCTACAGTTGCCCAACTATTTTGACAAATTCCCATGAACAACTGTGTTTGCTTCAAAGCAAATCCTGATAAGCTTGGACCAAGAATGCAAGACAAATGTAAACAATTAAACATCTCAGAAAATTGGTTCAAATGTGGGAAAAATATCAGTCATACTGGATCCTCCATAAATTACAAGGTTTCTATAACCCCATGTCGAGGTAAAATTAAACCCTCTCTTGAAAAGTAACGTCACACTTTTGACACATTTTTACTATAAGTGTTTTGGTTTCAGACAATCCTCTCCCCTAACATGTGATGTAATTTATGGTTGACCTTAAATAAATATGTTATATGTATACACATGTATTTTTCTCCTACTGATACTGTTAATAATGCGAATAAAAAAAGAATCTATATATAAATAGGCAAAGAAAAAACGATTAGGTACCATTTTCTCCTCTGTCTCTCAACCGATTTTCTTCATTTTTGTTTTGTTTAGTAGCTACTGACGACCTTCAGTGCAGAATGGTAATATTAATTTATAATATTGGTTCATTCATTAAATAAAATATAATAAAAATTCATTATTTACATCCATAATGTCAACGCCAAACAACTGAATGTGCCTCCGCCGCCACCGCCAGACTCAAAACATTGAGTAATTATATATAGAGGGACCGATGCTGTTATATACTTAGAGCATGTACTTCTGGAAGTGGCATGCAAGCGTTGTTATTGTTTAGTAGTAAAGTAATCCGTAAATTATAATTATACAGGGCGATTCCAGATATGTTAGAAATCATTTTTCGTGGGTTGCACATAAGCAGTTGCATACATAGGGTGTTTAAAATATAGAGTAGAATGCAATTCTAACTAATAAAATAATTATATAGGGAAGCCCATTACCGGTTGAATTTACAGGGTTTTTGGAATAGAATTATAGTTACAGAAGATAGTTAAAAACTTCATAAACAAAAAGAGTTAATACGGTGGCTCATGGGCAGTGGCATATACAGAATGGTTTACCGGGTGGTTCAAAAATGTTAAAAAATATTATGAGTGGTCCATGAGCAGTTGCATATACAGGGTGGTGGAAATATATAATGAGATGGAATTAATATAATGAGGATTTTAATAAATGTTAGAGAATTGAGTACAATTATAGCTATACAGGGAAGTTAGAAAAAATAAATATGTAGGGTAGCCCATTAGCGGTTGAATGGTTGTCATATTAAATTAAGAATTACGAATTTGAACACAAATAAAGTCCTATGAATTATATCTGAAAAAAAAAAAACTTGAATTTCGTTACTTATTTGTAGAAGCGAGATGTAATGCCGACATCTAGGATGTTCGAGGAAACTATCATACAGAGGTTCCGAATCTGGATCCGTTCTGTGTAATTGCTGTTCTCCCTAAAGTCCTAGGATAGAATGTCAAGATAAAATTTTCAGGTTACTTAACCTGCCAGAGATATTAACACAATTTGTCGAATTTCGACCACTGGGCGACAGCTAGTAATAATAAACATAAGATAGTGTAAGTGTTGGAAGTCCAGAACTCCACATGAAAAAAATACCAAAAAAGTAAAATTATGCTAACTTTCTAAAAGCGGCTATTCATAAAAAAACACTGAAATTTAATTTCCTAGAGAAGTGTATTATAAGTACAGATTCTTTTGTGAAATGTGATTTAATATGCCCACGCCAAACGACGAAATCTCTACATGGCATATCTGGACTACAAAAAGACCTTTGATTCAGTTCCACATGATTGACTCATTCAGGTCCTGAAACTTTATAAAGTAAATAATCGTATTGTTAACTGTTTAGAATATGTCATGACTACCTGGCAAACCAAAATCTTTCTGAATGAAGCCGACCGTTCGATATAAACCGACTCTATCCCAATCAGAAGGGGTATATTCCAGGGCGACTTTCTTAGCCCGCTGTGGTTCTGCCTTGCCATGAACCCACTCTCACACAAACTGAACGCGACTAACTTTGGATTCAGTCTCAAACACAACAACGTACAAGCATTGAAGATAAACCATTTGTTATACATGGACGACTTAAAGTTGATGGCAGCTACGAAACAACAGCTGCATGATATGCTTAAAATAGTAGAAGGGTTCTCTAGTGTCATCCATATGCAATTTAGCCTGAACAAATGCCGAATTATTAATATAGTAAAAGGCAAAATACAGCAGGGGCCCTACGAAATGAGAGATGGCACCTCAATTGAATCCATGGAGGAAGGCCATACTTATACCTTGGAATAAAGCAGGCTCAACGAATTGATCACTCCAACATGAAAAAGGACCTATTAACAAAGTTCTATAGAAGGGTGAGACGACTGTTGAAAACTAAGCTTAACAGTAAAAATCTGTTTCAGGCTATTAACACCTACGCGTGTTCAGTACTCAGTTACTCATTCGGAATAGTTAAATGGTGCAAGACTGACATTGAACAACTACAACGGAAAGTTCGAGTTCTACTAACAAAAGTTCAAAATCACCATCCAAAGAGCTCTGTCGAACGTACAACGTTGCCACGATATGAAGAAGGAAGGAAGAGGATTGGCAGATATAGGCAAATTACGTGATCAACAAATTTCTAATTTGCGTAATCATTTACAGAAACTCGCAGAACTTTCTGATCTACACAGAGTCATATGTCAGGTTGATGACTCAACACCTCTGCGACTAACAGAACAACAAGTTCAAGAATACCACCCGACAACTGATCAGAAACTGCTCAAATGGAAAGAGAAGTCACTTCATGGAAAACATATAAATGACGTCAACCAAGATTATGTCGACAATTTAGCGTCGAACTACTGGTTGATCTCTGGTCATATGTTTCCTGAAACGGAAGGCTTTATATTGGCAATCAAATATCAAGTAATACCAACTAAGAACTATTTAAAGTACATCGTTAAAGACCCTTCTATCAACAACGACCGATGCAGATATGGTTGCCAAACATCTGATTCTATCCAGCATATCACAGGAGGTTGCCAAGCGTTCGCTGTAACTGAATACAAAGAACGACACGATGCTGTGGCAAAAATACTGCACCAGGAACTAGCGCTTAAACTTGAGCTATCACAGTCGGTAAGAACACCCTACTATATATACAAACCAGAATCTATTTTAGAAAATAACAACTACAGGCTGTACTGGGACCGAACGATATTGACCGATCGGACTGTTGTTCACAATAGGCCAGATATAGTATTGGTAGATAAAGTTTCTAGAAAAACAACGTTAATTGACATAGCAATCCCTAACAACAATAATGTAAATATTAAGCAGGCTGAAAAAATAGCCAAATATAGGGATTTAGAATTTCAAATACAGAGACAATGGGACATGAATAACACTCGAACGGTACCAATTGTTATATCAACAACAGGAGTAGTTCCAAAACATCTAATAAACAATTTGAAATACCTCCGTCTGGACGAACATCTTTACCAACTAATGCAAAAAGCCGTTCTGTTAGGAGCAGCCCTAACGGTCAGAAAATTCATGGGGAACTGCAGCCACGACGCCAACCACGGGCCTGACAACCTGGCAAGGGCTCCCACAGAGCTAAACCCTTTTGATATGTAGAATATCTGGGGTTTAATGAATTTTCCCCTAAAGGCACACTATGGAGAGAGTGTGATGCCATACATTGTATGGTCAAGTCGGGAAACATAAGATAAGTGAACTCCAGATGAAAAAAAATACCAAAAAAGTAAAATTATGCTAACTTTCTAAAAACGGCTAATCGTAAAAAAACACTCTAGTATAAGTACAGATTCTTTTGTGAAATGTGGTTTAATATCGGGGTTAGGAGGGAAAAAGTTTATGAAAAATCTTTATTTGAGAAACTTCTTAAAAAAACACCAAAACTCAAAAAGTAATCTGTAAGTAGTATTAAAATAAGCCTTGGTAATTATGACAATAAACAAAAACTGCATGAGTAAGCAAATTGCTTCATTTGTCGCTTCGCAACAAAGAACCCAGTTATAAAGATTTAAATGAAATGAAACAGTATTGTTTTTTCATATATTGTAGCAAAGTGTAATTTCATACAAGTATATATAATGTAAAAATGTACTGTGTAGTACCGAAGAGAAAAAAAATCGTATGAGATCAAATCGTCGCAATGCTGACCGTCCATGAATGTAAACAAAAACTAAGAAAGTATTTTCTGATTATATGAATAATCTTTCTTATACATACCGCAAATCATAAAATCTATCATTACTATTTGTTCAAATATTTTTTTACTAAATAGCATCAATTTTTTAATTAAATGCCTGGAGTGACACCACTCAGGGAAAGATCCAGATGATCGAATGAACAAATGAGAAGAGAGATGTTGCAGTTCCTAATGATACAATTTCCTGCCGTTGTTGTGTTTTGAATCGTCCGGAACAATTCGATGATATGGAACAGTGAATTGTTTTCGAAAAAAATAGTCTAATTCAAATATTTTCTTACAAAATTTATATGCAAATGTTAAAAAACATCGATTCATAACACAGACCAATTTTTTTGTCCAGAAACCAGAATATGTATTTTTGGCAATTTTGGAGTTTATATATAGACAACAGATTTTTTTTCACAAAAAAATACACACAGCATCTTAGAGTATAAGGAAAACTAAAATACAGTATGTATATATATATATATATATATATATATATATATATATATATATATATATTTCTGAAACAAATACTTTTTTTAAAGTCAGTGCCAAGTAGTGCCACTCATTAATGTAATTCCCAAATTATACTGTTACGAGAATTCATCCGATAGCTGCTGCGAGAGAATGCGAAATGTTTGTCTATCGACCCGACGTCTAGCGTTAATGGGAATTCCTCGAATTCTATTGAATCTTCGAGAACACATTTCCCGATGGCTCGTTGACCTACTAGAGAATTCCAAGAGAAATATATAAATACTGACAGCGGGCGATGGGATTCATTCCGTATTGTTAAGTTAAGATAAATTGTAAATAGTTCTGTTTATATAAATTGTGTTAAAGTAGTGTAAATAATGTTTTCAAATAAGTCCAAAAACTGAACAGAATCCGATTGAAAATAAAAACATTAGAATACTCACTTTAATTTGACATCGACTTCAGAAAAAGTATTTAATTGTTGCAGAAAAAAATATTTTTTGGTATTTATTTTACAATTTTTAGTGATGCAATGGTTTAATTGGATGCACTCTTCAAATCCAATTAACTTTTTTGATAATTCCAAAAATCATTATTTTGACCAATCTCATTTCCTATTGAATAGAATATCTTGTTTTCCAAATATTTATATGTATTGAGGAAATTTTGCATTTAGGTGGACCCACTGTATTGTAGATACTTATTTACGGTTTGTTAAGTTATCAGACATTTTGATTTCATTCCAGCTGCATTCCTTTATTTTATATTAAGTCAATTTTTTCACTAAAAAATATTCTTTAAACATTTTTAGTGATACAGCATAATTGGATGCAGTTTTCAGTTCTAATAAAGTTTGTATGATAATAATGATATGAGATATATAAAAAATAAAGGTACTTCACTTTTAAGCAAAATAGATAGTTTTTGCCAAAACTAGTATACAGTTGGAAAAAGTGACAGGAATATTTATTATACAATTTTTCGATACAGTTTTTAATTCTAATTACCTCTGTTTGATAACAAATTTAGATATTATATTTACTTAATTACTATATCTCTAAATATTATTCCTAAAAAGTTTTCCGCTCGATTCCAACTTGTGAAGACGAACCTCCATCTTGAACCTGGTTAACTGACATTTATTATGATTTAATTCTAAACTACATATTTTCACCAGGTTCCGAACAGAGACATTTCCTTTTTTTAATATTATCGCCTCCACCAAAAGTTACTATATAAGAAAGTCGGTTAAAAAGTTGTTGTCTATTTTCTAAAAAACGGTCTAAACTACGTCCCTGAAAAAAAATATGGGACCCCGTCGGAACCCTCCTAAATAGAATACAGTTTAAACGATCCAAATTCCTTGAGCCAGTTTTGAGTAATCGTTGAACACACATAGAAAATAAAACAAATGGACAAAACAGTATCTTTGCACTTTTAGGTTAGGATATCTAAAAAAAATCCGACGTGATAGAGCAATTCTGCGGCCAGGCGCATCAAAAACTTTCAGGAAACTATAGACTCGTTGCTGGACAAAAGTCTTGTCGGCCTGTGTAATCTAAACACCTAATATACAACTTAAAAATTCGGCAAGTATTGACAGTATGCCTAAAGATAATTGAACAGTAAAAATCTATCTCACCTCTGTATTGCAGTGCTTGTCATGCAGGTGGGTCATAAGAGAGAACCTCCTCCTCTTCATGTTATCACACCTGTCCCACTGACACACAACTTCCTCACTGCCCGTCGGACAATGCGCTTGGCAAGCGTGCAGATACACTTCGTTCGCTGATTTGAATTTTTTATCGCTGAAAATAAAAATCATTAAGAAGTGAAATCATTTCTAAATGATGCTATTATTACTATGTGCAATCGTTCCACTCGCAAACGTATGGCGATGCCAAATCTTTGACGATTTTCGGTTTCTTCTGCTCCACCTCGGGTTTCTTTTCGGCAACACCGTTCGTGGACATGGGAGTTATCGTCGGCGACGGCGTTGGACTGGCTGAAACTGGTGGCGGTTTGATTATTTTCGAAGGTGAAGGAACCGTATTGCTGTTCGACACCGTTGAAGTGTGTACGATTGGCCTTTGGACTTGCGTGACGACCATTTGTTGGCCTTGTGGAGTGACGACCACCTGAAAGAAGATGCAAAAGTAAATTTACGGAAATCTCATACGGAAATCCACTATCATGCAAGCCAACTACGACAAAGCGTGTTGTCAGTCTATATAGGATAGGATGAAAACCTAGAACGATTTAAAGGCTATTTTTGCTTGATACGAATGAGGGGTAGAGTCTGGCTATAAAACTCCCAAAAAAGCAATAGCAATTCAGCAAAGTTTACAACTGCATGGGAATGTTGTACGAGATTATTAAAGATATCAATAAGCTGTATACCCCTTCCAATGAAATCCAAGGTCTAGAATGGACAGTATTGCGAATTAGACCTTCGGCAAGGGGAAATTCGAGAATCAGTGGTTTGTTTATATATGGAATTTCGCGAATATTGAAGAAAAATCTAACGGTGTATATAGCTATTTGCGATGTCCCGGATATCCGTATCCGCCGATATCCGAGGGAGAAGAAAAATTCGTATCCGTATTCGTTCGTTTTTGGCGGATCTTTTATCTTATTAATTTTTAATCCATAGATAAAACTTTATATATAGGTGATTAGGTAACAACGAAAAACTGTTAAATTCCATTCAGATTATTTTTAAAAATCGTATTTGACACCTTTATATTGCAAACATTTATCGTAGTGAAGTGAGTACGAGGGCTGACTTTTATATTTCGGGATTAGACAACCCTAGTGTTGCAATCTGACAACTGACAGCTCTATCGTAAAGTTTGACATTTTTGAGGTTATACGTACTCAGAACGTTTTGACATACGAGCGCTATGTGTTGTTTACAGTAACTTAAAGGATTCATCTCGGCCAAAAAATGCAATTAAATCGTGAACATTTTCGTGCGATTATTTTTTACAACTTTCGACGTGGATTAAGTCAGCAAGAGTGCATGGATGAACTTAATTTAGTTTTTGGCGATGAAACTCCATCAAGGACCACTGTTTATCGATGGTATGGTGAATTTAATCGAGGTCGTAGTTCACTCCAGGACGAATTTCGTGAAGGTCGTCCAAAAACAGTTGTTGTTCCGGAAACCATTGATGCTGTGCGCGAACTGATATTGCAAGATCGTCATGTGACCTATCGTGAGATTGAGTCAACCTTACACATTAGTGGGACCAGCATACATTCAATATTGCATAAACATTTGAATGTCAAAAAAATTGTTCGCGTTAGATTCCACACAATTTGACAATCGTTGAAAAAAAGGCTCGTGTCGATTGGTCGAAAGAAAAGCTCAAAAAATCGCGGTGCTTCAAAACACGTTTATGACATAGTGACAGGTGATGAATCGTGGATTTACGCGTATGAGCCTGAAAGTAAACAGCACTCGACTGTATGGGTGTTTCAAGATGAGCCAAATCCAACAAAAGTTGTTCGCGCACGAAGCACTTCCAAGCAAATGATCGCCTGTTTTTTTGGAAAAACTGGACATGTCGCAACCGTACCACTAGAACAACGCAGAACAGTCAATTCTGAGTGGTACGTACACTACCATTTGTTTGCCAGTTGTCTTCCAAGAAATGAGGAAAACCAACCGCCGAAGACGGATCACTCTTCACCACGACAATGCGAGTTCTCACACATCGGCTCAAACAACTGCATTTTTGACCACTTTAAGCATCGATTTGATGAGTCATCCGCCGTATAGTCCTGACTTGTCACCAAATGACTTCTTTTTATTCCCGTACTTAAAAAACAAACTGAGAGGTCAACGTTTTTCGACACCTGAAGAAGCGGTTGCTGCGTTCAGAATGCATGTGTTGGAGATACCTCAATCAGAGTGGAAAAAGTTCTTCGACAATTGGTTCAAACGCATACAAAAGTGTATAGATCTTCATGGGGAATATTTTGAAAAACAATAAAGCGATTTTCGATGATTAATATTTGTTTTTGTTCTCTAATCCCGAAATATAAAAGGCAGCCCTCGTACCATACCGATAGTACATAACTCAAAAGTACTAAATCAACTATCTTTATAATGAGATCTATCACACATCTTAGTAATAAGCTTCTTAAATTGATATATTTAAACATTTATTAGAGGAAGTTTCCATAAAATATTATTTAAAGTATCTTTATGAGATAAATTGGGTTAAATCTTCGTGTTAAGTTTAATAAAATAATAAAATTTAAGTATTATACACTTTTACAATGAGAAAAAAATCTTGGTAATATTTCAAATTCTAATTAAGTAAATTAATACTTCGTGAAACATAAAGTGTTAACATTAGATTCAAAACACAGTGACAATTAGAGAAACTTAAAAAAAGTTAAAAGTCATAATTAAAATTAAGTAATGGTAAATTGTATTTCAAAAAGAGCAACTTGGCAGTTTTGTCCCCCAAAAGGCTGTTACTATCTGACACATAAACAATTCCTGCTGCACTAAAAAATTGCTCACTTGGAACGCTTTTCGCCGGTGATGATAAATATGTGCGAGCGATGTGACTGAGACCTCCAAGTGACTACTTGTCCAGTCTATAACTATAATACTTTAATGTCTTTGGTTATGAGAGTTAACTCTTATAGAAGTTAATAACTTTTGTCCATAACAGATTGTCTCTTTCCAAAGGTTTATGTGCAATATTTACCGCCGCGTACTCTAAAAAAGTTTAGATCCGTATCCGCGGATCTTGGGACCAAATATTCGTATTAAGATCCGTATCCGCGGATATACAATTTTAATGATTCGGCACATCACTAATAGCTATACACAATAGTTAAAGATGAACTTATTCTAATAGAGTCGAGTTGTATTTGGAAGTTTAACTGAGGGTAAGTTTAGTTTTGTTTAGAAGTTGAAAGTGCAACTTAGCCCCTGCCTTTACGTGGAGGTATTCGTCCATCAAAGCAACAGTAACCAAAACACTGTCAAATATGGCTTCACATGCCATGCATTTGAGTTGCTTCCGTTTCTTTGCAGATATGGATCCTTGTCGCTTTTATGGTACCCCCAAACATGTCAATCAAACCCTCACGGTGGCTCTTTGAGTGACGATGATATCGTGTCAAACTCTGACCCTGCATTCGAACCTATATCTCCGAGTGGTCGTTAAAGAAAACTCTTGTCATAACAGAATCTGAACCCGACAACGGTGATTTGCTTACACAAACCGAAGACGCTACTTCGAAATCTAAATAAAAAAAAACACAAACATCAAGTCATTTGGACTGACTAAAACCTTTTTCACAAATAATCTAATTCTCGTTAAGAAGTATAACATAAAATGATTAAAAACTGGGTTAAGTTACTAAAGACAACATTCAACCATTTATTGGAATTGTTTATTTAATGCCTTATGAGCAGTTGCCATTGACCAGACTATATTGGGCAAAATACAAGTTTAGGAAACCAAAACATCTAACACGTTCGAAACCATAAAAAATTTACATTTCAACAATAATGACAACGTCAAGCCCCTGAGGAAAATGGTTATGAGACTCTTGTTGGATTGAAAGTTTGCAGTTGGTACTAAAAGAAAATTTTTGGTTGTGGAACAACAAATTATCCCTACTAAATGTCATCACGAAAAAGTATAAATGCGGCCACAAATATCAGGTTTTAAGTGTTCGGCTTTAGCTATGATTTTGATATGTAAGCAAAGTAATTCGTATCCTTCAGATGCACCGGATCTTGGCGTTAGTTTTACTGCTGTGGCGATTCAATGGTACCGAAACATAAAAACTATAAGATTGGTTTCTATAAATGGCTCAACCAGCACAACCATTCACTTTTATTTATTTCATAATGGCTTGAGGTTGTATCATGTGCCAAGCTCGAACAAGGCTGCTGAAAAAGAAAAAAAAACACATGGAAGGTTCCTAGAGAAATATAGAATATATAGACATCAAGCTGAGTTTAGTTTCCTGATTTGATAATATGCTGTCTGCTTACATACATAGTGAATCTACTCAAAATTCCGTTCATTCATAAAGTATAATGTTATTTTCCCAAAACACATGTGAGGCCATATATGGATTTAATATTATTGTTACGAGAATTCATCCGATAGCTGGTGCAATCGGCTATCAACCAATTCGTGAAAGGGACATTATTTCGATACCTCTGGAAATTCGAAATGTTTTGTCTCTCAACAGGCCGACCGCTGCGGTTACTGGGAATTCCCTTGAAGCTTCCAGAACACATGAATGAAGTTTCCTGATTGTTACCAGAATAATTCCGAGTGAAATATATAAATACGGACAGCTGGCGATGGCATTCATTCAGTAATCGACAACCGTATATTTAATTAGAGATAAATTATAAATAGTTCGGTGAATATAAATTGTGTTAAAGTAGTTGAAATAAATTAGTGAGTTGGACTGTGTATTTAAACAACGTATTTGTTTATAACAATTATTTAAACAACAATGGTGAAAAATATTTTTATAATGCTTTTAACCATATAAAATCAAAACAATTTTTTTCATTACTTTTTTTCATTTGTTAATTTTCAAATGTTAATAACAAAATGAAAAATTTAAAAATTATATTAAGAATTTTTTTCATTCAGTGAGAATGAAAAAAAATGTGGAGTTTTAGTTAAATAATTATCGGAGATTTTATGTTAACATTCAGTGTAGAAACAAATGTTAGTTAATAATTGCATAATTAATGGAAAAAATTGGGATACAAATTTTTAAACCGCGGATTACTGTTTAATCATGTACCCTAAAAATACATACATTTTTGTATTTCTTAATATTCATATTTTATGTTTAAATATTTTTTTTGTTGCTAGCCCTGAGTGACGGAACGCGTATTTAGCTCTATTTTCAGGGCTCTGTAAAAATTATAAACATTGGAGGTAAAATTCCGGCAGGCGGAACTTTTTTTTGTAAATTTCCAGATCTTTTTGGATCTTTTTTCATATTTTGAATATTTTCAATATTTTTTTAAATAATAAAAAAAAGCCGAACCCCTACTTTTTTTATTCACTTAATTGTTTATAACTTTTGCAATTTTTTTCAGCGCCATTTCGGAGTTTTCTTTAAACTTTCTACATAAAATTACGAATCGAATGGCACCAATTACGTAATTTTCGGAGACTATTACTAATTAAAACGTACCTTCTGATGGTGTGTAGCTGTCGAGGTCGGAGGAGGTTGCTGTTGCAATATGATTATCGTTTTGGCACCCGTGCCCTGCTGTTGGGACGTCTGCGCCAGCAATACTGTTTGGGGTTGCCCGTGAACGACGGCTGTTTGCGGTTGGGCCACAACGTACGCACCTTGTTGTCCGCTCGCTTGAATGACGTACTGCCCAGCTTGCGAACTGGCCACCAGCTGCATTTGACCTTGAAGGTTTTGCGAAAGAAGGAATTGACCGGTGTTGGCTTGTTGAATCATGACCGGCCGTTGGCCGCCTGTGTTCTGTACAATGACTGTTTGGCCAGTGGGAGTTTTCAGTTGCGTACCTGCAAGAATGTGTTCTCTGTATTATCCAACCTAACCTTTTATCTTACAAGCGACCTTTTGTATCTAAATAACAATCTAAATTTTATAAAAATTAAGAGGTGATTCTCAGGAAAATTTGCGGTCTTTGGTGTCTAATTTTTAAAACTCTTCATAAAAAAGTCTAAATTCGTTACCTTTTTTTATCTTTCCTATTAGCTCAGGTCATTTACGGAAAAAATACCTTTTGATGACAAAATTATTAATAGAACAAAATCAACATCAACGTTTTCTAATGATAAAACATGAGTGATTGACATAAAAATCAACATTTTTTATTGATGCGTTTTTGTTTTTTAACACAAAAACCTCAAAAAAATCTGTATCAATTTAGTTTTTTACCTTTTATACAAAATCCACAAATGAAATCGTGTTTGCTACTATTAGTGCAGTCATTGAAGCGAAACATCGGGTTTTACCTCCTAAATTTTTTACTAGTAACCGATTTGCATGAAATTTTGGAATTAGGATTATCTTACCCTTAACTTCAAAAGTGATATTGACCCGAACTCCGCTTTTTATTATTTTTTTTGGGGGGGGGGGGAAACAACCCTTAAATGAAAAAATTAACATTGAGACTTTTTATAGCTAGAAAACGTAATTAATATAAAGGAGTGCCATTCTGAAGTATTCACTATTACAATTACCTCATGTTTAACTTATTTTTAACCGCTAAAAAGATTACAACCGCTGCAAACGACCCCTAAATTAAAAAAATCATGAAAAATGACTTTTATATAACTTAAAAGATTTAAATATAGAGTAAATATTGTTTTACGTTACCTACTTTATTTGTCATGATTTAACCCCTTTTCAACCTTTAAAAACAACCCCTCTATAAAACAATTGAATGAAAATATTTTTTTACAAACTGAAAAGAATTTAAAGGCTGTTCCACGTTCTCTAAAATACCTTCATATGTTTAAGCTTTTCAACCCTTAAAACTATCCCTAAATTAAAACATTGAAAATATAAGCTAATACAATTAAAAATAATTTGATTATAGAGTAAAAAATCACACTTTTTAATATAAAATAAAATATAAACTTACGAATTATCTGTAAATGCACTAAATCAAATTAATTAATTATAAAAAATTTAGCATTACAATACATAAAAAAGACATTACAAACAAAGCGCATTAAAAAATATAAAAAATTATCGTCAATATAAATAATTATTTATGACTCAACATCAGAGTCATCTGATCAGTTTACTAAGTAGAAAAAATACGATTAGTTTTTGGCCATAAATCCTTTAATCTTGAAGCTATCACAACTTATAAAAAACTATTTTAAAGGTAATTATAAGAGCTACAACTTTTTTCATTACAATATAAAGTAAAAAAAACCTTTTATTTTGAAACGGTGAACGGTTAAAGGGCTCGAGAGGTACTGTGATGGCGCTGCCGCGCGCTCTTTAAACAATCATATCTGTCAATTTTTATGTAACAGGAAAATATAACAAACCAAAATAAACTTTTATCAAAAAAGACCTACATTTTTCATCATTATACTTTTTTACGTATCTTTCATTATTTTTCAGATATTATGAAAAGAAGGCGGTTTTTTAAAAAATTGGAAAATTTTTTTTTCTTCTTAAAATAGTGTATTTTTGAAAAATATATGTCCTAAAGCAGCCAAACTGCTAGAATCCATCAAACTCTTTATATTACAGCTAATTCTATACGGAATTCGATTAATTTTAATTTTGGTGGAAATGGCACTTATAAAACCCATTGATTTAAAAAAAATTAGATGTTCGTCTTATTTGAATTACAGCTCACTCATTTTACGTGCAAAAGACTATTAACAATGCTCATTTCAAGCCCTATAAAATCCTTTTTCATTAGAATAAATGAAATGTATCCGCTCGCCGCTAGATGGCATTGAATACATCGATTAAATTTCAGATAAAATAAAAAAACGGTTTTGATCTTTAATATCTCGCTTAATATTAAACTTAGAACACTTTATAAAAAAACGATTTGTTCAGTTTTTTACCTGCTACAATTTTGTTCATAATAAAATTTTCGTTAAAATGCATATTTTTGGAGATATTTGCAAAAATACAATGAAAAACGTGAAAAAAATCCGAATTTTCAATTGCCAATAACTTGAAAAGTATTGGGTTTTTGGAAAAACTTTATAGAACATTTTTTGCTTAAAATTATGTCTTCTATCGATATTCGATATTATTTTGCAAAAAAGGGAGAGAAGGGGTGGCAACCACCCCCAGGGTGAAAGCGGAGTTCGGGTTAATATCACTTTTGAAGTTAGAGGTTAGATGAGCCTAATTCCAAAATTTCATGTAAATCGATTACTAGTAAAAAATTTAGGAGGCATAATGCTTCAATGACTGCACTATATGGGCAATGTTGAAGAGAAATGATGAACCTACAAAATGAGCTAATATATTATCTATAATGTAAAACACAATTTTTACGAAAATCGTAAAAATATCTGCAAAAACATGGTAAAAATCAATATAAATCTCAAATTTTCATCATAAATATCTAGCTTACATGTAAAGATATGCCATGAAAGTATATCGTACAGGGTGTTTGTAACGGTTTTCGATGCAGTCAAGTGAAATGGCACAAAATATTCCATTAGTGTAACGAACATTTTAAGTGAGGAATGTTTTCTATATGGTATACGGTGGTAAATGTGTGCGTGCATCGAAATTCAAGCAGCAAGCAAAGTGGAAGTTGAACTAATGGGTGAAGTAAAATTACAGTTAGACAGAGGTGGGTTCAAAAAATCCTACAAATAAATGTGATATGGGTGGTCTATAAGCAGTTCCATACATAGGATGGTTGAAATATAAGGTGAAATAGAATTAAAGTTATACAGGGTGGTTCAAAAAATGTTGTATTGAGTGGCACATAAGTAGTTGGGTATGCAAGGTGGTTGAAATAAGAGTGAAGTAAAACTATAGTTATAGTGGATAAAAAATTTTAAAAACATGGTTAAATAAGCATATGCAGTAAGGAAATTCGGGTTATAGGGCGGACGGTTCAAAAAATGTTAGAAGCAGTTGCATATACAGGATGAGTGATATATAAGGTGAAGTGGAATTGTAGTTTTACAGGGTGGTTAAAAAATGTTATATAGTGTGGAACATAAGTGTAGTTTCTTATACTTGGCATATTGGGCGAAGTAAAATTACAGAAAAATAAAAACAGTCAATAGGGTGGAGAGGTTTAATACACCGTGTAGAGTTGAATTAGTGTTGTACAGGGTGATTCAGAAAATGATAGACAAATAATTTATATTGCGTCACCAATACACATAAACATATACAGGGTGGTTGTAATATAGGGTGAATTAGAGTTACACTTATAGAATGTGGGTCAAATAATAAAACAAATAAAATAGTTAAAAAATATGTGAATAATATAAAAAAATACAAATTAGAGAGAGAGAGGGAGAGATAAGAATACGTTAACATAATCAATAGAATTGTACCTTAGATCAGATAAAAAAATGTCAGAAAATAGTTATGATTTCACATGGTTTCTAAACGGTTTTACTTTAAGCCAGTTGAAGTCGGTTCTTTTTTAAATATAAATTATACTCTATCAAATTATCCCCGATTGACCCTTACGACTATAAATTAATCAAGCTGAAAACATGCACTATAGTCTGTTGGCTTAACATTGGAGGGATGAGAGATTTGCTTGTTGACAAGGACCCAGTTCTTTTGAAATATTCTTTTTTTACTTGAATTACTCCAAAATAGTTAAAATGTTATTTAGGATATGTATAATAAAGACTTACCAGCTGTAAACACCATCTGATTCGTAGCCTGCATCTGCGGCTGTGACACGATGATCTGCCGCTGTAGCAACATCTGCTGGTTATTGTCGACTATGAGCTGTTGAATCGCACCTTGCGGCGCTATCTGCATCTGAGCTGGAGATTCTATGATCTGAGTACTAACTTGAGCTTCTTGCATCAGCTGTTCCTCGTCCTCGTCTTCGAGAATATCGGCCGCGATGTCTGCGAACAATTTCGCAGCGGCCGTGGAAACGGTGGCCGGAGTGGAGTCCTCACCGTTGGAACTGGAAACCGAATTCGGCGGTGGCGAGTCTAACGATGATCCGTTCACGTTGGCAGAAAGCAGAGGTCGCTTCACGTCGATGTCTATAAGCTCGTCTGAGGCGCTGCGTTTCAAACCGACTCTGTCTTCGTTTCTTCTGACGCCCTCTTCTTGTTTTACTATAATACTTTCGTCCTCCATAGCAACGTCGCTCTTGATGATGACTTCGTCACCTGTGACTTCTTTCTTGATCAAGTTTTCAATATTTTCGCGACTCAGTGCTTTCTCGATGTGATTTTCAAGTAAATCTAATGACTTGTCGCCCATTCTCAGTTCTTTACCCAAAACGCCGTTGAGAATGGGCGGACTTTTTTCGAATTTCTTTTCCAAAAGGTCAGCCAACCTTAGAGGCTTGTACATTTCGCTGCTGCCGATTTTCGAAGAGTCTTTGGAGTTGCTGTCCTCGTTCAAAGGGTTGTCCAAGTTGGGAATGCCGTTGAGAAGGCCTTCGAAGCTGGTCAACGAGTTATCACCGTCTTCGGTGGAGGATATTCCACCGATTCCGACTATTCCCAGTCCGGAACTTGAGGCTATGGAATTGTTGCCGATGGAATCGCTGTCTTCGTTGTCGATCCTCTGCGTCCTTCCTTTCAGGTGATTGCTAAGCGGTGCTAACGGTGGAGGGGGTGGTTGTGGGGGTTCTTTTTTATCCGTAACTAATCCGGTGAACGGTGTCGTTGAAGAGACGGACGGATCGCCGACTTCCGTATCGGCAAACAACTGCCTGACGCCATTCAGTCTTGAGGTTTTCGGTGTTTCTTTCAAAGGCAATTTCTGTTGACCTTCCGGCGTCGATATCGTCTGTTGGGCCAGGAGTCGTTGTTGTTGTTGTCGGGCGGCGACCTGATATTTTTTTGGAAAACGACATTCAAGCTTAGTGAAACTTACATGCGAACGGATTCATTAGTAAAAGTTAGATGAAAAAAAAGTCCAACAAGGTAAACACGGATTTACAGTTATCAGATCGTTTGGCATTCGACAATTATTTTAAGTGGTTTTGTTTACTGGACTTTTATGTTGTGATAATTACTTTTAAGGAGTTTGAGTTTAAGTGTCAAATGCTTATAACAATATCAAAACGTATCAGTTAGTCACATACGTATCACTGTTGTCAAAAGCTATTGTTAGTAAGCATGCTATATTTTGCCGAGTCATTATAGAAAAATACTGGAAAATCGTTGACTATTTCCAAAAAATGCTATTAGATTTTTTAAACTTGTACAGGTGACAACATAACAGGACTTGTCGGAGCACAATAAAGTGTAAGAGTAAATTCAAGAGACATGTATTATAGAGTTACAACAAATAGCAGCAAAATTCAAATCAATAGCAAATAACTGAACTTTACGCATGTAGTAATGAATAGAAACATCAAGGCTCACTACTAACAGAAATAAACAGAAGGATCAAATTTGCATTGATGACATCTAGAAATAAGTTAATAGGCTTAAGTATAGAATGGCAGTCGTCTTAAAAACTGTTCTGCCAGTACTGATATATATGCTTGCGAAATCTGGTTTCTAAAGGGTGACCTTACAAAACAATTAAAGTTACAAAATGGTGAAAAGCATGATCGGAAAAACAAGAAGAGACCAAAAGAGAATGGGATTGTTAACAAAGAAGACCAGAGTAATGTACAACATCCACAAAGCAAAATCCCTGAAATGGTAATGGGCAGAATATGTGACAAAACGACCAGTTGAAAACTGGAAAATAAAAGTCTCTCAGTAGTATCACAGAGGAGTGAAAACTCCAAGGAAACTTCCTAGTATAAGTAGGACTCAATGTCAGGAAAATAGCCGGCATAACTTGGTCCCCAAAAACCAAAAAAAAGACGGAAAGCATGAAAAAAAAAACGAGAAACCAATATGTTGGGAGGCAATACCATGAAGCACTACTCCAATAGTATATGATAATATGTTGCAAATTGATGGTGCCGCCATCTATTGCATTCCAACATAACTATGAAATATCTTTTGGACAAAATACAATGTATTTTGTTGAGAAGATACTCGATACTTGAAAATTACACGATAATGAAAAGGCACGCCTAGGATCATACAGTAAACGGGTAAATTATGAAATAAACTCAATACAACAAATAATTAATTTTTTAACGCTGGATTTTTCTTTGTGCAATATTGTTAAATTTTGACATTGTTCAAATGAACATGTGTTTGTTTCATCGGTTCTCTTCCTGGTACACTAATCGAGACCGATGATGTGGGCAAGTTCGATAAAAAAAAACTAGGACCATTATATAAGAGCTCGAAAAAACATTTTACCTGATTCATAGAATGCTATGCAAGTTTTGGAAATAATCATGTCTCACAAATTTTACGGACTCAGTACCTATTTGAAATCATTTATGTCATTTAAAGATATATCATTAAGAAATATAAATTTACATCGTTAAAGTTGTGTATTAAGTCTCAAAGAAATATTTTTATCATTATGAAGTATGTTTTGTTAAACAACAAACAAGTAAGTATATTATTAGAAACTGGCGAAAATAATGATACCATGTCAGACATCTGGAGTGTCCGCAGTAATGAAAAAGTTTTTAACAAAACACACCTCAAACGACATCATCAACGACAAATAAAAAGAAGAGCCGAAGGTGTGTCTATATTAGTGTGTTACCTGAGCTACATTTTGGCAGTCTGTTGCAGTCCTCATGCTCACTGTTGTCATGCAATCGTTTACCTTAGTGGCCAAAAGGCTCTTGATCAAGGACGTACTACTTGATTGGTTGAAGTGATTATCTTTGCTCGAACTGGCCCCCACTGAAGCCGTGGTGGTTGTCGTGGTGGTCGTGTTCGACGAGCTCGCCGAAGAACTACCCAAAAGAGCTTGGCTGAGGTGAGGGTGTGCCATCGCCTTTAGTTATGTAAACATGAAAACGTATTTATGAAATATTGTTATATCTTTCGAATATAACTACCCTTTATAATTATTGATGATTCATGCAATGATATAATGATGATACATTATAATAGTTAGTTTTTTAGGTTAAATCAACTAAGTGGATTGTGAAATAAAAAAGAAGTTTATTGATTATATTACCTCCACCATATGTATAGGTCAACAAGGAAATAGAAAGAGCACCAGTCACCAATTAGAGAAGTAGGTTAGATAGTTTGAGGAATAATGAAAATAAATACAACTAAGGTAGAAACAAAAATTAATACCAACTACACAGGATTATAAAGTTTAATGTCACCTTGTCCATTTCAAGTAATACCCTAATTTTTGAAAATAAGCTATTTACAATCAATGGAAATGAGCAAATAAAACATTTATATTCACTGAATTATATCACAAATTAAGTGACTATAGTTTACACATAAGTTAATAAGTCAATGAAAAAAACTACTTAAAACAGTGAAAAGATTTAAATATATACTGGATCCTCCAATCTATACGACACTGACTCAAAGGAGAGCGCTTTCATATTTTGTGGAGATTTTTCAACTCATATAGCAGTATAATTTAAAAATATTTTCGATTATACATGGTGTTTAAATAAAGTAACATCTCGAGAGTTATACTTTTTCAAATGGTACATCTTATATTTAAAATAAAATTTAAATCATAATACTAAAATAAAAGTGTATATTACTGGGGGATTTTCTATAGTAAGCTCAAATAGTTTTTGAAATAATTTAAAATTTGATGTACAAATTGCAGGGTTATCAAATAAAGAGAATTTGTGTGATATATTAATTAATATATGACATACATTAAGACTACGTAATGGACTTGATTGACAAATAACTGAATTAAATTATTATCCTAATGTTTGGTAAAAAACACGCAAGAGCAACTGCACAAATTTATTACTATATGAAGGAGTAGCAGAGAATCTATGTATATAATGAATGATTACTTTGATAAAACATATCTTTAGCTTGAGAATTTCCTTCAGGGATTATCTCTTCAGTTATAGCTTCAGCTTTTGCATTTGCAGTTAGGGAATATCCATAAACAACGTAAGATGAATTTTGACGTAATTCTGTCCCTCACCCTCCCCCATGTAAGAGACTAAGATACACTTTCATCAACCACCCCCTACCCCCCGCATTTCTCACGTAAGATGTTTATTAATATTTTTAATTTTTTCAATTTAATGAGAAAAAAGTGTACATATTGTAATATACTTCGTGGGTTCAATTTAAAATTATAACAACTAATATTTACTTTCACTTTTCTAGAACCTTATTTACGTTTAAAACAGCTGATTCACAATAAATTCTCATATACGCTAGTCGTCGCGGTATAACTGCTTGGCGATCGTGGTGTGCTTCTTTTATATCACCAGCGTAGAATTCTCCAGTAGAAATCATCATCGCTCCTTCCGCTGCCGAGTCTTTTTTGGAGAATCGTATTTTTTTATCTTAAAGCGTTTGTTGTCGTGCTGAAAGGACACAGGGTCGGCTTTGGGTAAATTTCGTAAAAATATATTATGTAACGCAATATATCATAATACATAATATCAATGCAGGAATATAGTTTTATTACTAGTATTACACTATTTTACTAATATAATATATTTTTTACCAAGGCATTTTAAAATTTTATAAACATATAATTATAACTATATACCGATATTTTTAACTAGTAAAGGGTTTCAGTAGAAAGCTGGCTTCGAGAGTTTTCGTTAGTTTTATCGCTACATATTTACGTTATTGTAAATAAATGCATAAAATAAGTACGGGTTTGATTATTACATACTTAGTTAAGTATAGTTAATATTATAGCTATATTCATATTTAAAAATACTTATAAAGTGAATTAAAATTTTTCTGTAGATATTAGTAATATTTAATTTTGGCGAATCAATGGCATAAGTGATGAATGAATAATATTTAATCTTACGTAAAATCTTTCTGAAACACCCACCCCCACGTAAGATTTCATAAGATATTAGCCGACACCCACCCACCCTAAAATATCTTACGTAATTTATGGATGTTCCCTTATTTACGTCTAGTTAAAAATTATTTTAATTTAAAAATTTAAATTATCTTTTATTTTTATTATTGCAGATACTCAAAGTTAAATAACAATGCCTGGGGCTTTTGTTGAAATGTCAGAATAAAAGGGAATAACTATGGACCTAAAGGATATCCTTATAGCCACCAATACAGTGTTAAGCTATTTATCAATTAAATTTCACTATATGGTCAGTTCTTACTCTTAATGTATATCTCTTTTTTTCTGTTTATTTATATAATTTGACTTGAAATACACTACCTATTCCATTTAAAAATATGTAACTTTGATCCGTAACTTTTTTAAAACCCCTTATATAATGGAAAATGTATTAAATTACATCCATGCACAGTCTATTAATAATCTCCGTAACATATGAAAGTGTTTTCCTAGGAGAAATAGTGTCGTATAAATTGATTCACCCGGTACATTTGGCAAGTACAAAACGATGATAGTAGAAGGAAAAAAATGTACAAAATGTTAACGCGTTGAATTTTGCTCATGAATTATGCAGATGCAAGTGATGAATATGATGAATGTGCAGATGACGCGAATAAAAATTGAAGCAGTTTACTTTCCAATCACCTTACTACATTCAAGACATAAACGGAACGGAACATTTGCCTTCTAAAATTACAACGTTTTTTTCATACATATTTAAAAACATATTAAATTTCTAAAAAATTCAAACTGTAACTCATTAATTTTAGTCATTACAATAACGAATTTGTCAGCTGGTGCACTGTCTTGATGAAACAATACTCCTTTCTTAGCCAAATACCACTGTTTTCGCTTGATTTCTTCGCTCAATCGTTGTGGCCGTTGATACTTTTTCCTTTTTCCTGATAATCAATATAAATTAACTAACCCGCATCCTAAAAAAAGTGACGTCACGACCTTGTCGGCAAATGGAATGCTCTTTGCCTTCTTAGGAGCTGGTTTTCTCTTTTCAGTCCATCGTTTTGATTGGTCCTTTTTCTAGGGTATGAAGTGTGTTTCATCCATGGTTATGAAACGGCGCAAAGTTCTCATGTCTACATTTTCGGATAACATACGACGTACGGCACATCTTGACAGGGCTACTGTGTCTGCTAGCTCGCGCAGTCTCAATCGACGATTATCCAATACCGATTTGTGGATTTTCCTCACCATCTCTGGAGTTGTCACCTCAATTGGTCGACCACTGCGATGCCCGTCTTGACAGCTTGTATGGCCGTGTTTAAACTCTCATAGCCAATATTTTACGTGAACGAAGCAGCAGACTCACTTAGATTATAATCTAGATCAGCTGTCGTCCCCATAAAAAGTAGTCCAATGGCGTCAAATCAGGAGATCATGCTGGTTATTCTATCGATCAGCGCCTCCCACTCCACCGGTTTGGAAAAATTTGGTTGAGTTACTGCCGGAGATTGATTTCGTAATGGGGCGGTGCTCCATCTTGCTGAAACCATATTGTATTGGCAGGAACTTGTGGATTTACTGGATCAGAATATAAGTTTGTCAAAGTTGTCATGACATTATTTTAGAGCAGTTCTAAATATTTATCTCTATTAAAGTGGCGACCAATGAAAAATTAGGTTTTTCAGGATATTGCTTATGTTTCTCTCTATAGCGGCAATTTTGATGATTAACATGACTGTGAAGTGTAAATGTGCTCTCATCAGAAAACATCACATATTTATCTAACCTTATCATCATTTGTTCACAGAAATACGTTCCCCTATCGAAATCGTGTTCCATGAGCTCCTGAGTCGGCATCATTTTATAGGGATGCATTTTACTTTCCTTTAATACTCGAAAAATTGATGTGGTGTTGAACAGTGAGGCTGCTTTTCGATCAGAATTATGTGACTTTCCTTGAAACTTAAGCATAATATCCAATTTCGTATCATCACTTAGAGCATTAGCAAATACTTTTTTACCTGTCTTACAAGACCAAGCTTGCGAAACTGCTTTTTTATTTTGTTAATTGTTCCTTGGGATACAGGCGACAAATTTGCAAATTTTTCGTGAAATAAGTGAGAAACTTCCAGGTGTGTCCGTGTGTTATCTCTATAACCGATCATTTGTAGAATGGCTATTTTGTGTATTTCTGTTAAATGAACCATTTTTTCAGATATTATTACGCACAGTTAACGAAATTCAAACGATAATAGCACTGTCACTGACCACCACTATCATGCAGGCAGACAAGTTGCTAAGACTATGAGTTTTGACGAAAATAAATGGTTTTTGCTTACTATCTCAATATCAAGAGCTAAATTGGAATTAAGCATTGAGTGTAATGTAGCAAATTTGTGAAATAAAACAATTTTATTTTTTTAATGTTAATTTTTGTCGTAAGTCTGAAAACACTTAACATTTCTGAAACAGTTGAAGATAGGTGTAGGGCATTGTACATGAATTATGTCTAGAATTTTCTGTAGAATCCAAAAAATAAATAATATACAGGCGCTTGCATTTAAAATATGAAAGTTGGTATTGGCCACTGTCACATGACACACCCTGTGTAATTTTTTTGTTGAAAAAATGCGCATGACATCTCCAGGCGTTTGTCCCAACATGCCCTCCTTTATTCGTTATCGAATTTATTCCATTTGGCTGTTCCACACTGTATTTTGAATATCAGCGTATTAGAAAGTATCTATGACTATTGTAATTTTAAGCCGAACAAGTACCGCCATGTACAGCATATTTCTGGGATCACCCTCGTATGATATATAATACAGATATATAGCCCAGGTCATTTACGAAAATAAGAGACAAAATTAATAGTAGAACAAAACCGACATCAACTTGTTCTAATGATAAAACATGACTTATTGACATGAAATTCAACATTTTTTATCGATGCGTTTTTTTTTACAAAAAAAAAACTCAAAAAATCGGTAACAATTTAGTTTTTTACCTTTCACACAAAATCCACCTATGAAACCGTTTTTGCTACTATGGGCAATCTTAAAGAGAAATGAAAAACCTACAAAATGAACTACCATAATCCCAACTTCGTTAATTGGTTTCTTAGAGCATCTTTAATCAACATTTTAAAAAAATAATCCCTTATATATTTTTTTATTGTATAGCTATTCTTATTCACTGAAGGGATAGATCTTCTCACACCGAATTCATGTTCTAAAAATAAATACTGTAGCTCCGGTAGTTTTTGCAAAATTTCAGTCAATCCTATAGAAGACATATCATTGTGAATAAACTACCGTTGGAAAGTAGAAGAATTGATCTAGAGATCTCTCATCTCACTTTTCCAAAATTTAAAGCATAAACACAAATAAAGTAGTAAGTATATCCTTGTAATAAATAATTAATTTAAGAAGACACTTATTTATATTTCTTGGATAATATGGATTTATGTAATAAATTTAGCAAAATAGAATACCTAAACTCCATTTAGCCACAAATGGTAATGACGGAGCAATCATAATATGCAAAATGTGAAGGCTATTGCAAGCGATTTTTCCATTTGTATATGTTTCAATAAAAGATCAAAACATATATCTCTAAGGAAATTTGGCTTGTCATTAATTAGTATTTATTGATAAAAATTTCTTAACAGGAATCTGAATTGAACAACATAAAAATTGTGTATCACTTTGTATCAGCGTTTAATTTCTATATAATAATAAAATATAAATGTACTGAAAGTGTAAACAAAGGAAATTTACTTATGTTTTAAAAAATCAGTGAATAGAGAAGACAAATTTCCGTTTTTTATTTAAATTTAAAATAAGTACGTCTTTTGCATATTAAAAATTATTGCTCCATCATTATCATCAGTGTCTATCTAAATGGAGTTTAGGTAGTCCATTTTGCTACATTTATTACATAAATCATATTATGCTAGAAATATAAAAATGTGTCTGCTTAAAATTAAAATTTGCAGGAAGGAGGTAGTTACAAAGATACCATTTATGAGCAATTTTTCGAATGAACTCGCCCAGAAAAAATATAGAAAATGACCAAATATTGTCAGTATTTATATGTATTTATACTTTAAATTTAAAAAAAAAAGTGAGATGAGAGGTCTCGAGATCAACTCTTCTACTTTCCATCGGTGGTTTCTTCATAATGATAGGGTCATCCGGTGAGGTAATATGGCCTTTCAAAAAAATATGTCTTCCATAGGATTGACTGAAATTTTGCAAAAACCACTGGGGCTACACTTTTTATTTTTAGAACATGAATTGGGTATGAGAAGGTCTACCCTTTCAGTTAATAAGAATGTTTCAGGTATAAAATAAAAATATATATAAGCGATTATTTATTTTTTTGAAATTTCGGGTAAAGATTTCTTTATCTAAGAAACCAAATAATAAAATTGAGCGTATAGTAGGTCATTTTGTAGGTTTTTCATTTCTCTTCAACATTGCCCATAGTAGCAAACACGGTTCCATAGGTGGATTTTGTGTAAAAGGAAACAAAAACAAATTGTTACCCGAATTTTCGTGGTTTTTTTGATAAAAAACAAAAACGCATCGATAAAAAAATGTTGAATTTTATGTCAATTAGTTATGGTTTATCATTAGAATACATTGATGTGGGTTTTGTTCTACCATTAATTTTGTCACCAAAAGAGTTTTACCTCCTAAATGACCTGAGCTAATAGACCATCTAATTCTATCAGAGCCCCATAGAATAACGAATGCATAATTAATAACGAAGGAACTGCTAGTAGTTTTTTTTGTTAAAATCATCATGAAAAGTTGTTCAACAAGTAATCGGTTAATATGATAATGTAAATATGTATAATTAAGTAATGCGTTTTCCTGGTGTTGCATTTTTTGTTTTCCACTATAGTCAATATAATGAAACTATAGTATATCCACATTTATAAAGCGATTGAAGTAAACTACTTCAAGTTGGAGCCATTACAATGAAAGCAAACGTTCCGTTATCCGCTGTCTCCTTCCCAAACCCGAACGAAGAGGATAAAAATGTGTGTGTGTAGTGTGACAGGTAAAGTGATTACCTGACTTTTGCCGTCGCCTTTCGTAATGACCGTCGTCGGTGTTGGCGTAACGGCCGTCGCCGCCGCCGTTGCCGCCTCCCTCTGCTTGGGAGGTGCACTGAGTTGTGCTTTGAGGATCGGCGATGCGGGTGACATCGGCGTGCCGCCGTCGGTGGCATTCGAATCTGCCACGACGGTGAGAGACGTCGAGGACGTCGTCGACGTCGATGACGGCGACGGTGATTTGGCGGGCGATACGACCACGCTTTGTACGGACTTTCGACGCGCTTGTTGACCTTTGGGATTGATGGTGGTGGTGGTGGTGTTGTTGTTAGTAGTTGCGGTTTTGGGAACTGGGGGCGTTTGGATATTTATTATTAGAGGTTTTTCTCGCACCTTTATGCCTTCGTAATACTGCGGATCGTTGGGATGCGACGGCTTCACTGGGTTCGGGCCGACGGTACCGCCGAATACTGATCTGTATAAACAAGAGTCATTAAAATTGCTAAATCAGTCGATTATTATGTACTATTAGAGATTCGGATTTCTTCCTGTGTCATGCGAAATATTAAGACTATCGAAAGAATCTCAAAGAAATGTTACTTCCTTACTTTTCTTTGAACTGCTACTACTTGCTAGACCACTAGAGATAGGATAAATTTTCATCGTTATAATAAATTTAAGTTAAGATTTCTTGTCGAATATCAGAGAATGAGTTTAATAGAATTAAAAACAGTACTCTTAATAGCTACAATAAAGAAATCTTTTCACAAAAACAAAGACATTTACATACATTTAACCAACTTCTTTTAAACAGAAACATAACAAAAAATAAAACACATGAAAAAAATTTTACTGTAACAAAAACTCTCATAAATCTTTCACATAAATAACTAAATGCTACTGAAACTTCAGTATTACAAAAAGGACTTTGCAGTTACTCCAAAGACAATTCCTAAATTTGATATCATAAGTGCTTTAGAACAAACCGCAAATAAACTAAATTCTAGTGATGCTCAAGAATATAGAATAAGAGAAAAAATTGAACTCGAAAAACCTATAAATATTAAAAATAACCTTTCTAATAATGAACTATGTGCAATTACAAATTAAAAAAATGACAATTCTATAAAAATTTTATCTGCTGATAAAGGTAATGCAACAGTAATTTTAAATAAAACTGATTACGATGACAAAATTCATAATATAATAAACCAAGGACAATACACTAAACTAACAAAAGATCCAACAAGCTCAATAGAAAACAAAATATACCGTTTACTGTACAACCACAAACATGAATTCACAGAACAAAAAACGTAAAGCACTCACCCCACACTATACTAAACCACCACATTTCTATGGGTTACCAAAAATTCATAAACCTAATACTCCTTTAAGACCAATTGTCAATTCTATAAATTCTCCATGTAGTGAACTTTCAAAATGTCTTTTAAACATTATTCGTCCTCTTACAAGAAGTTCTGTTTCTCATCTAAAAAACAGTACACATTTCTTGGAAAAACTTTCTAATATAGAATACAAAAATACCTTTACAATAGCAAGTTTTGATATAGTAAATCTTTATAACAATGTTCCTGTTTCCAAAACACTTCCTATAGTAAAACAACTACTCGAACGGGACTTAAACCAACGAACTCAATTATCAGTTGAAACAATAATGGAACTACTAACATATTGTACCAAAACTACATACTTTCAACTAACGATGACTTTTACCAACAAGATTTTGGCATGGCCATGGGCTCTTCTCTCTCACCAGCATTAAGTAACATACCTATTTATGAAAAAATTTGAACAACAAGTAATTTTATCAAAAGAAAATAAACCTTCAATTTGGTAGCGTTACGTTGACGACATTTTCGTAATTTGGGAACACAGTCTTAAAGAATTAGATAAATTATTAATTGAAATAAATAACAAAGAATCAACTATCAAATTCACCCTAGAAATTGAACAAAACAACAAACTGTCTTTCCTAGACATATTAATAACCAAAACAGAATATTCATTCGAAAGAGAAGTTTATAGAAAACCTACTCATACTAACAGATACCTAAATTTCAATTCAAATCATCCGAATACAGTAAGGAAAGGTGTTATTAAGTCATATATATATATATATATATATATATATATATATATATATATATATATATATATATGTTTCTGGTCGGGAACCTTCATCAGTTGCGCTTCCCACAATTGAATGTCCTCTCGAAAACTTCTTTATGCATTCAAATTTAATGAAATGCGTCAAATGCATAAAGAAGTGTACGGGAGGACATTCAATTGTGGGAAGCGCAACTGATGAAGGTTCCCGACCAGAAACAATATATATTATATTTATATATAATGTATATTGTCTTGCGTACAAAGGAATGACACCTGGAAGAGAGTATTCAATATCTCTGACAGGTGAAGTAACCTGAAAAATTTTATCGTGACAATCTGTCCTAGGAGTTAAGGGAGAACAGCAATTACACGGAACGGCTCCAGATTCGGAACCTCTGTGTACTGATTCTCTTGAAAATCCTAGATGTCGGTCTTAAATCTCGCGTCTTCAAATTTAAAAGAAAAAACAATTATAAAAATTGTTTTCACTGGAAACAATTACCCCATAAAATTTATCAACAAAGAGTTAAATACACTTGAACAAAGAACAAACCTTCCGAATCAACCCAGAACTTCTCATATTAACACTGCTACTCAAGACAACCACAATACAGTTACAACTATACCATACGACAGGGTCTGTCAGAAAGATTGAAGAGTGGGCAACAGATTTAATGTTAAAACATCATTCCAAACAAGAAATACACTGAAATCACTAATATAGAAAACAAAACCAATCAACAAAACTCAGAACTCAAAGAACTGTATGTACAAGATTCCTTGCGAGTGCAATACATTTTATATTGGAGAAACATCGAGACCATTAAACATACAAATAAATGAACACAAGAATTACATAAAGAAACGACAATTTCGAAAATTTGTGAACATACATGGGACCTAGGCCATAAAATACAATTTGACAATTCAACTATACTTCACAAAGAACAACATATCACAAAACAACAAATAAAAGAGTCTGTCTTAATTCTTCTACTTCTGTAGAATTCAATCGTATCTGGTTACCGACAATTAAGGAAGAAATTATTAATGGTCATCTCCTTTTGAACAACCCAGTATCAGGATAGTTCATAAGGTTTTTCCTAGGTTTTCCCTTATGACGTTAATGGAATCACTGAAACAGCAGAATTCTTTGATCGCAACTTATAAGAAAGTTGTACCTAGGAACGCCACTTATAAATTCTAAAGACAACTCTTCCAAATTCTTCCAACTTGAAAGCTGTTTAACTTAATACATGATTTTTAGAATTGTTTGCGCTACCTGTATATTTAAAAAGAACAAAAATCTTATGTCAACTTAAATGTCACAAATCAAACTTTCAATGTGCAATTTAAATTTTCATTACATATTTTAAAGCCATTGTATTTTCTTTCTATATACAGCTTTTTTAATTCAATTGTGGTGTTATTCCCAAGAAAACTTAATTAAATATAATCACTGACGTACGTACTATGTTGGTGCTATCTGGTACAGGATCACCATGAGGTTGGATTAAGAACACCTCTCAATGCACTATTTGAAGAATTGCAGATAAATAATAAAATATAAATGTTCAGTAGTTAAGTACGAAATACACATAAATAATTACTCGAGATTTATGAGGCAGGCGCAACTGATGAAGATTCTCAACTAGAGACAATATATTCTTGTATTCAATGTATTTTTAATCAAATAGCACCAAGACTATTGGAACAAAGTTTGTGTAAGAAAGCACCAAAGATGTAAGCATATTTCTAAAGAGTTATGGTAAATTCTCGTAAAAACCAGGGGCTTTCACAATTTCAAGCATTTTAACGTTGTGATTTGGACCTAGAGGAGGTTCAATCATAGTGTAAACTGGAAGTACAATAGCGCCTGGATTAAACATCGGTTTTTGAGACAAATGTAAGATGCCAGTTAAAATTACAGTAAAAATTACGTTAGTCATGTTTTTGTTAATTATGGTGACACTTAAAAAGTCTACAAGAGGGCATTTATTGAAGAAAACGGCAAATGTTTTTGCAGGTACTGACGTAATAAACGGAGATATTTTTAAATTGAAATTTGGAGTTTTCGGTCAGTTTGTACTATGATAATTTAACTAACAACTAACAAAACATGTATCTGTCAGAAATGGTCTCAATTCAATAATTAATGAATTGCAATTCAGGCACAGAAAATAATTATTAATAAAAAAATACCTCGTAGAAAATGTGTAACGTTCTTAGGAAAGGTTAAGAATCCAAATTGCTTTGAGTAAGAGTGAAATAACAACTAGAAACACAATGACGTTAGAGAACTGTTACCAAGTTGGATAGACACGAAACATGGCAAAATGGCAAGTTATAATTACTGTTCGTAATAAAATGATCCACGTAATTATTGTACTTAATTTTACTTTTAGTACTGGTTATGAATTTTTTTCCATTGGATTTTGCTTAAAATTCTTATTCCAAAACTCATGTGGATTTTGTTCTAACTAGCACTTTATAGAAATGTAAGGAATAAGAGGCATTAAAATATGAAAATTTCTAATTACAACACTAATGTATTTCAATATTCTTGTGGTATTTATTGTTTATGTAAAGACTATTGATAATAATAATTGCTTTTGCATGACCTTAGATAGAAATCCGATTCCTAGTCGTATATAAGAAAATTACAACACTACATGGAAATCGAAAAATGTTATCAATGCAGTAATTAAGAAAGTGTGACAAATAAATGATGGGCGTAATATACCCTTACTGTAAGGCTTTGCCAAGGGTGAATGGGTATGAATTCTTATGGACTTTGATACTTCCGGTACAAATGGAACCATATTGTATTTATTCATTACTCCTTGCTTGAGTAGCCCATTAATCTGAGAAATTCCTCAATAGGCAAGCGTGAAAACCTTTTAATCAATACTTTAGAGAATTCGGATGATGGGAGACATAACGAACATTGACAGAGAGAAAATAAAAAAAATGTATATAGAAACCTCACGGGTTCGCTAATGGGAAGAAGGGAAACATCTCCTTAGATATTAGTGGTGGATCTAGAATTGTCAAAGGGGAAGAGACAAAATAAAATGTGATAATAAAACTGAGTTACTTTTAAGTAAACTCCTTCAGTTTATTTAGTTATTGCTTTCCTGCCTACTATTTAAGATGATATAACTCACTGTTTGACATGAAGCCATTCCTAGTAGAACATGGACTGATCACGTGACGAAACGTGGATTCTCTGAAAGTGTCAAAACTCAATATTGAAGGAAATGCCAAAGTCTGTACATAATATACGGAAAAAGATCTTTAGATAAATTTTGCTAAAAATTTGCGGATTTTCAATTTTCAGCCAGAATTACAAATACACTTCCGCCAAGTTATTTTGCATTCCGACATCATATTTTGCTAAATTCTTTCAATCCTCTCCCGGGATTTAGTGTTCAAGGATGCATTTTGAATTTACTTTACTTTGCCATAAATTTATAGCACAATTCACCCAAAAGACCGTTGTCCATATGTTATGCACGAAGTCTTTAAACGGACATACAGTATTAGGAGTCATAGGTCACCAGGTTTGACAGTAGCAACTGTGGGGAATCGGTTATCCGGTATTGGAAGCCCTTGGTATCTACCAACTGATTAACCCAAGATGGTCTAAATAATCTTTATTAATTAAATGCGAAATAATAAATAATTTTAGTATTTATTTAATTTATCCATCAAAATTGGCCTAAACCCAAATAAAATTATTATGGCTGCGTAGGTATTGTAAGTATCTTTCAAATGAGCTATCAATTGGAATACGGTGTCATTAAAAATTAGTGAGAGCAGTGACCCTGTGACGTCATCTATTATTGTTACGTCACCCTCCAAATTTCACTAGTGTAAGTAGAACCGATTAAAAGATACGAAGGGAGAGGGGACTTTTGAATGACACCGTATAATGAAGTAGGATTGTATAATTTTCATTTGAGAATTGTTAGTGAAAAAGTAGCACGCCCAAAAAATTTGAAGACCCAGAAAAGACACTTGTACACCAAAGAAAATTGGATGTAAAATAATACAAGCGGTCTGAGTGTATAGACAGCCAATAGGAGTATGTTGAACAAGATTAAAACGTATTTGTAATTTCTACCAATATTATAAATATGAAACCGTATTTACTGATTTGTTCTTCATCAATTAGCAATGGAGCAAGGAATCGACATGATTTTTTGATAAAGATAGTTTATGGACCGCAAAAGTGCTCTGTTTTCGTGGAATAGAGCTAGAGTGAATTACAACAATTACCTCTCCATGTTAAAACTGCTAAACGAATGTTGAGGAATTTTGACAGGCAGATGTTCAAGTCTTAGGAAAAATGTGAAAGTGTATTCATTCAAAGAATTCCTGGAAACCCCACTGCTCCACCCCCATTCAATTTAAAAGCTTACTGCCATGAAACAGAAGCACATATAGACCAATAGAGATTTTTTCGGGCAAAAAATACTATCAGGATAGTGCCTGTGCCATCACATTAAGAACGATTTGTAGTGATATTTTGCTACCTTTTCCACTCGCAACTATGGTTTTTACCTTATTATAAACAATTGAAACAAGAAAATTGGGTTTTTTTTTCTTTGCATGTTTATAAAATGAAAAATAAACTAATCTCGATCCGATAAGATCTTTATTAACAGGGGAAAAATACTGGAAAATTTAGCAGTTTTCTTTATATTATCATAACTCCGTCACTATCGAAGTTGTAGAACTGGGCTTGTGGGAATTGATAGTAATTGATATCTACCTTATGCGTGACTAAACCAGGCACTATCGGTTTATTGGTTTTTGAATAATTGTGATATGAAGTTTTTAGTCTCCATGCGATATGGATCGTCAAATATCAATTCAGAATAGAGATATTGGAAGTAGAGGTCTCATTCTACAACGCCTCTATTTTCATTATTCATTAAATATTTGTGAAATATACGAAAAATTTTAGTAAATATAACCAAAATTTGGTTAGCGTATGAATGTGTTCAAGGAGTGGGGGAAACACGGTTGTTGAGGGGAACTGCTGACAATAATTTTTATCTATAGTAACTGTCACTCTGACAGATGGTGTAAGAATCTAATCGCTAAAAAAGCTTTTATATAGAGCGATTTGTTCGACTTTATTAAATCAAAGGAGAACTGTTTGTTTATTAAAATATTTATATGTAAACGGTTTCTCGAAAACGTTGCTTTAATTTGTAGATTTTGTGTTTACGGAACAGCGAAATAGAGCGGTCATTAGAAAAATTCTTACTTGTGGACCTTTCCGGACTACTTCGTATCCGAGATAAGTGAACTTCCACTTCAGACGCCACGGAGAGCAGACCAAGCGGAGAACGACCTAGCCGACGATCTCGGATACGAAGTAGTCCGGAAAGGTCCGAACCTGCAGCCACCCTTCGTGTTGGAAGAAGAGGAAAAGCTTTATGAAAATGCCAAGTGAGATTTTGGCGGAAAGTCAGGCGACCGTTCCTTTACAGGGACAAAACTTTCAACGGACGAACACCCGGACCATCCAGAGAGCTATATATATATATATAAAAAAAAATATCTAAATTAATTTCTGACAAAAGCAATAAAAATATTTATAAATTACAGGCAGCCTGCATCTATTATATATTACTATATGCTTCCCCTCAACAACCGTGTTTCCCCCACTCCTTGGATACATTCATACGCTCGCCCATTTTTTGTCATGTTTGCTAACATTTAGTGAAAAATGAGAATAGAGGCTTTGTAGAATGACACCTCTACTTTCAGCAACTTTTTCCAAAATTGAAATTTGATTATCTATGACACATGGAGGCACAATGCAGAAATAGTGAACAAAAAACTTTATATCACAATTGTTCAAAAACTAATAAACCGGTAGCGCCTGATTTTGGCATACATAAAATAGATGTAAATTACTATCTACCTACAAGCCCAGTTCTACAGCTTCTAAAGTGACGAAGATTCGATTTTTTTTTTAAAAAAAGCTACATTTTCCAGTATTTTTTGTTTTTCCCTGTTACTAATGATGCAATCGGATCGAGCCTGGGCTCATTTCATTGGTATTTTCATGCTTTACAATTGACCTGTTGATTGAGATTAGTTCATTATTTTTGATTTTATAAACATGCTAAGAAAAAACAAAGTAATTTTCTTGCTTCAATTGTTTATAACAAAGTAAAAAACCATAGTTGGGAGTGGAAAACATAGCAAAATATCGTTGTTAATGTGATGGCAAAGTAGGTATCCTGATAGTATTTTTTACACATTAAAAGTTAATTTTTGCTCTATTCATCGCTCTAATATAACATCGTTTAAAGTCCTAAAATAAAGCCTGCCTTCTTCCTACTGGAGGAAAGTCAAGAGGTAAAAAAAAACTAGTTAATACTTATTTTTCAATCTAGTTCTGTTATTTATTTGTCACACTTCGTTAACAATTTAACATTGACTACGATTAGATATACAATTTTAATTGAATAACAGTAAAGTGATAATCATAATTATATATAAAATAATAATTATTGTTCATTCTCTTACCTTACGCATCTGGGAAAGTGCAACGGCGATATGACGCCCCGCCTACCTATTTTCGAGCAGGAATTTATGTATTGCTTGTACAATTCCTGTTGTTCGACTTTCCCGGAGGAACACGGTTCGTAGGTGGCTCTCAGCCAGGCGAGTGCGAACTGTTCGTTCTCGTGGATGGCCTGCTGGTGGGCATGCTGCTGTTGAATCAGCTGTTGCGGACTCATCGCTTGCAACGAAGTGACAGACGGTGTAACGGTGGCGGCTACGGCATAAAAACACATTGCAGCATTTGCATAAGCAGTCTTTAAGAATAAATATGGTTATTATTAGATAAAGAAGTGGAAAAATATATTAGTTATTTATGGATAGCGTTTAGATGTGGAGTATTTCAATATCAACTTGTTACGTTGGTCAGTATAATATTAAATATATAATTTATGGTATTAAAATAAATACCCTAGTACAAAACATAATATACAGGATGCGGTAGAGGAAACAGAACAGATCAAATGTTTCCAAGCACATTTTGTTTGTAAAAATTGCAAACACAAGTTGATATTTGTTCCAACGGATACGTATTGCTTCCCCAGTCGTCAATGATACATATCTGGAAAAGATATTTTATAACGAAAATTCAGTCACGTGACTGTTTATAATGCTCATATTGGCGGCCGGTCTCTTTAAAACAAAAATTGACTAACTACGCCTATGTTTATGTCAAATAGAAATATACATTGAGGACGCGTGGGTTGGAACAAATTCATTTAAAAATCAGGTGTTGGTTTTGTGGGACTTCGGTTTTTGTGATGATAAACTCATTTATACAGGGTGGGCCAGAAATAAATTGCGACCATCAACTTCATTTTTTCAAATGGAAAGAATTGTTTTTTATTTTATTTTTGAATTCTGCATTGAATTTTAAGTATTTTTCATGTACAATGTACTATACAGAAAATTAACAGTTATTAAAAAAATTCCATGTATTTCAAAATTGAAGAAAAAAACATGAACATATCAAATTAAATGTTGACCATTAACTTCCTGACAATACCTAAGACGGTTTTCAAATTCTCGTAACACTTCATTTAGCGTTTGTGGCAAGATACGTTGTATTTTGGTCCTAATTCTATTCTTTAATTCCTCGATATTTTCCGGCTTTTTGAAGGAGACTATCGATTTCACGTAACCTCAAAGATAAAAATCTAACGGGCTTATATCTGGCCATTCGATATTAGCTCTCCTTCCGATCCATCTATTTGGGAAAATATTGTCAAGATAATCTCGCAATGTTCGCGAGTTGTGCTGGGGCGCTCCATCCTGTTGAAACCATACCGAATCTGCCAGTTTATTGGGGTTTTCACCATTCGGGTACAGTTTTGTTAAACAGGGTATTATATCATTTTGTAATAGATCTAAATACTTTTCCGAGTTAAGTGTTCCCTCAATAAAAAAAAAACCTGTGGTTCCGTCCCATACGTTAACTTTCTTGGAAAACAGTGCATGAAAAGTACGGGTTGGAACTGCATCTATCAATCATTATTTCGCAAAATTCAATTCTCTGATCCAAATCATCTTCAGTAAGTTCCTGAACTAAATGAACTTTGTATGGGTGTCATTTATTTCTATGCAAGCATTTTAGAACAGAAGATTTACTTATTTACTGTTCTGCGGCTATTTGTCCAGTGGATTTGTGAGGATTTTCTTGTAAATCGAGCAAAACATTTAATTGTGTATCTTCTGGAAAATGTTTGGTTTTGTAATTGTCTCTTACGTGGCCAAATTCTAGAAACTTTTTTTCTATTTTACTATACTTTCTATTTTAACACATTAAACAATTAAATTCGGAAACTTCAGCTTGTGTTCGAGTTGTGTCGCCATATCCTACCATCGTCAAAATTTCTATTCGCTGCTTTTCAGTTAAACGTGCCATACTTTGAAAATTTTCTATAGTTATAGAATTGACGAATAATTAAATTTATAATCAATAAACTGAAACAAAGACAATTTTTACGCATTAAAATTTTGCGTATACAGGGTGTTTTGTAGAAGGTTCGCCAAACTTGGAGGCCAGATACGTGAGCTCATGTGTTATATTATGTAGCCCATATAACATCTAGATATCTTACGGTTTTTGTTCTTTTTATTTTTTTTCCTAATTCTCAGATTTTTACATTTGAACTTTTTTATTTTTTACTGCCTCCACCAAATAAACTTAAATCTAATCTATGATATTTGTTTGCTCATCTGCACTTGATATTTGACACAAATAATTGGTTGAAAAAATTATGAGTTCACAAATGGCGAGGTTCAATAAAAAAGTGATTCAGTTAAATAGGTTATCACATTACAAAAAAAAGCACATCGAGAACTTCAACTCCTTACAAAAACTTCTCTACATCAACACCTTTTCAAATATATCACACGTACTGGAAAGTAATCAGTATCATAACAAAATTTGAGATTGTAACTTACGAGGGCTGCCTTTTATATTTCGGGATTAGAGAACAAAAAGAAATATTAATCATCGAAAATCGCTTTATTGTTTTTCAAAATGTTCCCCATGAAGATCTATACACTTTTGCATGCGTTTGAACAAATTGTCGAAGCACTTTTTCCACTCTGATTGAGGTATCTCCAAAACATGCATTCTGAACGTAGCAACCGCTTCTTCAGGTGTCGAAAAACGTTGACCTTTCAGTTTGTTTTTTACGTACGGGAATAAAAAGAAGTCATTTGATGACAAGTCAGGACTATATGGCGGATGACTCATCAAATCGATGCTTAAAGTGGTCAAAAATGCAGTTGTTTGAGCCCTTCTATGAGAGCTCGCATTGTTGTGGTAAAGAGTGATCCGTCTTCGGGGGTTGGTTTTCCTCATTTCTTGGAAGACAACTGGCAAACAAATGGTTGTGTACCACTCAGAATTGACTGTTCTGCGTTGTTCCAGTGGTACGGTTGCGATCATTTGCTTGGAAGTGCTTCGTGCGCGAACAACTTTTGTTGGATTCGGCTCATCTTGAAACACTCATACAGTCGACTTCTGTTTACTTTCGGGCTCATACGTGTAAATCCACGATTCATCACCTGTCACTATGTCATAAACGTGTTTTGAAGCACCGCAATCGTATTTTTTGAGCTTTTCTTTCGACCAATCGACACGAGCCTTTTTTTGAACGATTGACAAATTGTGTGGGATCCAACGCGAACAATTTTTTTTGACATTCAAATGTTTATGCAATATTGAATGCATGCTGGTCCCACTAATGTGTAAGGTTGACCCAATCTCACAATAGGTCACATGACGATCTTGCAATATCAGCATCAATGGTTTCCGGAACAACAACTGTTTTTGGACGACCTTCACGAAATTCGTCTTGGAGTGAACTACGACCTCGATTGAACTCACCATACCATCGATAAACAGTGGTCCTTGATGGAGTTTCATCGCCAAAAATTAAATTAAGTTCATCCATGCACTCTTGCTGACTTAATCCACGTCAAAAGTTGTAACAAATAATCGCACGAAAATGTACACCATCTATTTCCATTTTTTGGCCGAGATGTACCAATCCTTTAAGTTACTGTAAACAACACATAGCGCTCGTATGTCAAAACGTTCTGAGAATGTATAACCTCAAAAATGTCAAACTTTACGATAGAGCTATCAGTTGTCAGATTGCAACACTAGGGTTGTCCAATCCCGAAAGATAAAAGGTAGCCCTCGTACAAGGTTAGAACTACAAAAAATAAAACATAGATCAAGTTGCAGTAATTTGTTATAAATTTTGTTAAAACCGGCTTCTACCGCTACGGATGCTATGGCGACACCTTTTTCTGACTTCTACACTGGTAGGCTCTAGTCGCATCTTATCCCATATTATTTCAAAAGTAACATTTATTTTGTTTTCACTGCTCTTTGGTTTCTGTTGTTCTCTTATAAACGTGTTGCTTGGCCCGTCAACATACAACAAAATCAAAGGGAGTCAGGTATGGCGACCTTGGAGACCACAGAATAGGGCCAGTTCTCTGAATCCACGCGTTTGGAAATCCAATAGCTCTCTGACGGTTTGTCTATAACGTGCTGGACGGCCATCTTTTTTTACTTTTTTGACCAATTTTATTGGTCTATCTTCTAATGGGATTTCATCTAATAAGATCGAACATCTCGCATTGTTTAGAATGCTCCTTGGTGTCTATTTCTATCTCGTAAATGACGAATTTTTAATGAACGATTTATTCATCTTATTAGATGAAATCTCATTGGAAGATAGACCAATAATATTCAAAAAAGTTGGCTATCGGCACATTATAGGCGAACTGTCAGAGAGCTCCTGGAGGTTACATTCCCAAACGCGTGAATTGAGAGAACTGGCAGTATACTATGGTCTCCAAGGTGACCAGACCTGACTCCCTTTGATTTTTTTGTATGTGGACGGGCCAAGCAACTCGTTTATGAGAGTGTATTAGAAACCAAAGAGCAGTTAAGAGAAAGAATAAATGTTGCTTTTCAAAATAATATGGGATGAGATGCGAATGTAGACTACCACTGTAGGAGTCAGAAAAAGGTGTCGCAATTGCATCCATAGCGGTAGAAGCCACCTTGAACAAAATTTATAACCTATTATTGCAACTTGATTTATGTTTTATTTTTTGTAGTTGTAACTTACAATCTCAAATTTTATTATGATACTGATTACTTTCCAACAAGTGCGATATATCGTTGGAATAGTTGAAGTAGAGAAGTTTTTGAAAGCATTCGAAGTTCCCGATATGCTTTTTTTTGTAATGTAATGAAGTGTTTAAATTAATCACTTTTTTATGGAACCTCGCCATTTGTGGACTCATATATTTTTTTCAACCAATTATTTGTGTCAAATATCAAATGCAGATGAGCACACAAACATTATAGATTAGATTTAAGTTTATTTGGTGAAGATGCAGTGAAAAATAAAAATGTTACAACAGTTCAAATGTAAAAATCTGAGAATTAAGATAAAAAAATAAATTAAAAAAACAAAACAAAAACCGTACGATGTCTACATGTTATATATGGACTACATAATATAGCACATGAGCCCACCTATCTGCCCTCCAAGTTTGGCGAACCTTCTACAAAACACCCTGTATATAAACAGTAAGAACAAACGTACCTGCATTAAGCGTAGTTTGGGCAGGAACTTGTGTCGGTGTGACAGTTATAATCCTTTGCGGTATCATCTGCACCGGTCGAATGGGTGTCGTCGGCGTAGCCGGTGTAACGGGCCTAGGAGGTGCCGGCGTACTTGTGACGATCGGCGCGGTTATCGACGCTGTGGTCATCGTAGTCGAGGCCGAAGCAACCGCCAAACTCGTACTGGAGTTGTTACTAAGGTTCGAAGGGCTGCTGGACGACACCGTACTCGTAGTTGCCGTCGTAGCAGTACTACCCCCCGACGACTGTTGTTGCGCCTGCATGTTTTGTACTTGCCCCGTGGGCACGGTCTCCACCAGTTTCATACCGATGCAAGCTTTCGGTCCGTAACTTTTACCTTCGACCGTCACCAGCGACACCAAAGTGTCGATGACGCCGTGATTGATGACGATCAAATTGCAAGATCTCTCACCTAACGATGACAACGAATACAAACATTCTAACGTATATATCAACAACATGACATCGTGAATACTCAAAAAGGAACACACACTTTTGTACACTTGTGCTTGCAACGAACGCAAGAGAACGTCTTCGTTTTGTTCGTTCTGACTTAATTTGTTCAACACCTCCAACGAACAGAGACAGCACGCCCTGTCCTGACTTTCGAGACCTTTGCTAACGACCTTGACCAGATGCTTGGCCAGGAGATCGGTCTGCAGATCCTTGACGATGAACTCCGCGGCGATGTTGCCCAGCATGTCCATACCGAGGTTCTTGAGGTGAGCCCATTGCGAAGTCAAACACAACAACAGGAACCGCACGAAAGTCGTACTTTTCACTAACACGGGTACGTTTTCTTCGATGAAACTCAAATTACGCAAAATCGTCGCTATTTGCAGGACCCTTTGACCGACGTAGTCCTGCGTCCCTAAAGACCGTCGAAGATTGAAGAGTTCCCTATCGACGGGATCGTCCAGTTTGATTTTCAATTTGCCGAAACCCGGTTCGTCGATCTCGCATTCGCTGTCAGAGTCGGCGATCTCGCACACGTCCTCCTTGTCGACTTCGATGGGCTGCGGAGGCGGTAACGGTGCTTCCAGAGCCGTCAGCAAGCTGGTGTCGTCTTTGAGGATCGAATCGTATTTCGGCGTCGCTTCGTCCTGTTTCAACTTGAATTTGTCTTCGTTGGTGAGATCGATGAATTCTTTCGATTCGAGTACGTCCTTCCAGAAATTATGGATCGGTTTCTTCCTTATTTCATTGTAGAAGTGCACGAAGAGATGCCGTAAGGAGCCTTGAATGATAAAAAAAAACAATTAGTGCAAATATGCAGATATTCATGATCAAAAAAAAATATATTGTAGGCAATTTCAAAATATAAATCGCATTTGATCGATAAAATTCAATGGAAACATTTTCAATTTCTTCAACCAATGATAAGTTTTCATTTCAGAGCCTATATAACAGAATAACTAAATCAAAGGTCTCATATCGGTTTGCCAGTGACTGACAGTGACAGAAGTTACGTTAACATTTCTGCGATTGTGAATTTTAAGTTAAGTTAAATGGACTCAATTAAATAGATTTTTTTGGGCTCCATCGTTTCCATCTTTATGAAATGTGCTGTATCTACAGGGTGTTCCAAAAGTATGACCACCCCATAATTCGCTAGGATTAGGTTTTATCAAGAAACGACAAAGCAACTTTCGTATGGCTAAATGATTGTAGGAGTTGATGTTATGATAAAAGGAGTTCATTGGCTCAAACTGAGTCTATAACAGGGTTTTTAACATCGAAAATGCCTAATTTTTTATACAGGGTAGCACAAAACATTTCCAAGATGACATTGTTATAAAAATTTATCCAGTCCGTCCCTGGTTTCATTCCGATAAGATGTCAATCGCTGGGATACAAAAAAAAAGAAGAGCTAGAAGGTTCGGATGGAAAAAACTTATATCGAAATAACTCGACAACTGTAAAATTGACACTCGATTGCGCGAGAGAATTCGATGCTGATTTTAAAAGGAGCGGCCCACCATCGCAGGAGTTAGTGAGGCGGCGAAGAGCTTATGTCGTGTAATTATTTAGATATTCGAATCAGCTGTTGTGAATATTTGATGTAAATAAAAGTTTCTAGAAAGTGAGAGTGAATATTAGTTTTACAATTTTAACTGAATCCACGGAGTGTATAACAAATTTGATGATCAGAAGTAAAGGATTAAGTGAAGTTAAAATCGTAATTTGATTTATGGAAACCCGAAGCATGGAAAAAAATGGACGAAAATACCAAAAAAATAGTGAAACAGGTTACGGAGGGACTAGACGAAAAAATAGCTGAGATCCTGGAAAATGTAACAAGAAGGAGAAACAACATCGAGAAGAAATTCAATAAAGGTTAGTGAAATCTTTTGATGAAAAACGTAAAATAGAATCTTGTTGCGATGAAAAGCGAACAACAAAATTGTGTCGCTACCATGGAAGAAAAATAACAAAAATTAATTAATATTCTCGAAATTTGAAGAAAAACAAGAACAAATTGAATTAAAACAAGGCCAAACTGAAGAAAAGAGACAACTGCAATTTGAGCAATTAATGCAAATAATAGTAGCACAAGTTAATGAAACAGTTAATGAAAGAATGCAAATAGTTGAGTCAGACATAAAAGAGATAAATGATGACATTAAGACCGTAAAGAATACCGTGGATACTCTTGAAACCAAAGTAGATGACCTCGATTCCATCCAAAGCCAAGTAAAATTTGAAATCAGTTCCATCTAAAACAAGGTAGAAACAGAAATTTAAAAAATGCAACAGGACTTACAGCTAGCGTTGGGTTTTATGACTCAAACTAATATTAAAGTTTTGCTGAGTCATAATTTAAAGATCATTAATTTACGCAAATACAAAATTTTTATTTTTGTATTATTTGGTAACAAAAATAAGACAAAACTTTGAACATTAAAAACAAATTATTATGCTTACTTATAACCCAAATAGAAATTTATATAACAAAAACACTGCAAAACAATAACAATCTTGTGCCTTAGTGCCTGCCATAATAAAAATTTAAAATACCCATTCATCGATTCGTTGAAATCAAAATCTTCCGACCAAATTTTAAAATACCTTTCATCTCATGAACCAGACGGCTGACGGCTCTTCTCTCTCCACTGCTCCGAGCCGAGGTGACTGTGCCGGTCGAAAGATTGAACGATGAACGAGTCAACGAGTCTAGTTCGTGATTGAACGTTGAATGTTTAGCACATCCTTTGACTCTCGACTCGCTCGAGCCGAGGTGACTGTGCCGGTCGAAAGATTGAACGATGAACGAGTCAACGAGTCTAGTTCGTGATTGAACGTTGAATGTTTAGCACATCCTTTGACTCTCGACTCGCTCGAGCCGAATGACTCTATTAATGGCGAACTGAACGAGCTATTTGACTTAACTGTGCCGCTCATTCGTGGCATATGTAGAAGAGTCGTTCGTTTTGAAGGACTCATTCACGAACGACCCAAGCTTACTTACAGCGAGGAAAATACCAGACACCATGAGTACCAAAGGGTCCGTTAGCAAATCACCCACATTTGATGGCAGTTCATCTTGGCCCATGTATAAATAACAATTTGAAGCCGTGGCTACAGCTAATGGATGGGATAACCAAGAAAAATCTACGTCTCTTGTAATTTCCTTAAGAGGCCCGGCCTTAGAGAATTGTCAAACTGTTTTCAAATTATTTGTTATAAGATGGTTGCGTTCGTCAAAAATACGATCAAAGTTCTCTTGTGTTTGTGTGATCCCATCAAAGCCATAAAGGAAAAGCTAAGACATTTTTTTTTCAACTATAGGTTTTTTATTCAAAAGAGCAGGAAAATTTTTATACTCTTTATTAATTATGGGCAGCCAGGCATGCCTAAATTCTATTGTAATTGACACTTAATTTTTGTTCAGTATTGTGTTGATTTATCCCATAGTATTTTAGGATCTAGAGGCGCCAATATGTACACAAGTTTTAGATTTTCTGAATTGTCATTTTTATGTTCATTTATTCGAATACTTAAACGCCTAAATGTTTCCCCATATAAAATTTATTACTAGGGATTTTATATATATATATATATATATATATATATATATATATATATATATAATTTTGAGTAGTGTTTTTTTTTTATTTTATTTTCGACATCAGAACAGTTGTCTTTGCTCCATCAAATAATGATTTAGTAACACATTTTTTACCACATTTGAATAATTTGAGTTCAAATTGAGGTACCTGTTAGTGTGAATTGATTTTCTGTAAACCTCTATTTCGAATGAAGGGTATGTTTTTGTTATTAAAACATGTAGGAAAGGTAGTTTCGTTGTTTATGCCATTTAATAATTCATATCACTCGCCAAGATTGTGTTCCCACGTATATGTCGTCACCATACCGCTACCTCATTAAAGGTTTATTAATTTATGAAAAAATTATAATGTGTTCTTCAATTTTTATCACAAACATGTTACTTGTGGCCGGTGAGAGACAAAAATCCATGGTCATGCCAAGATCTTGTTGGTAGAAGTCATCGTTTAAGTGAAAGTATGTTGTTTATGTATAAAAAGTTAATAGTTCCAGTACATATATTACAATAGATAACTGAGGACATTGATTAATGAAAAATCATGTTCTATTAGGTGTTTTGTCATACAGGAAGTGTTTTGGAAACACTATGGTATAAGTTCAGAAGGTATTTTTGTGTTGTATGTGCGATAATTTTTCTAAGAAAGGTGCAATGTTTTCAGATGAGAAATATAATTTGCTGCAAGAGGGATAATGACTTAAAAGACATTTTGAAAGCTCAATAAACGGGCAATTTATAAAAGTGGCAACTGTTTTTAAGGGATATTAGGCTTGTGAATTTTTGGTAAGCCCTAGAAATGTGGTGGTTTAATATTGGGTCGAATGAGTGCTTTGTGTTCTTGTTCTGTACATTAATTGCTACAATTGTACAGAATTTGTCGGAAAATGATAATTTCAAGTAAAAGATGTGATACGTCCCATGTTAGATTGACAAACCAAGTTAAATATTCTAAATTTCCAATTATTAAGTGAAAAATTTTGCTTATTAATGTGTACGCAACTTCTGGATTAGTACAGTGGAATTTTAAAAAACAAAATTTAAATATATTGTTGCCGATAGCGACGGTAATATTATTTTCTCCAATCTAAAAGTATAGATTTGCATAATCACCTTTATAAGATGCTCCCAGTAAAAGATGTCACTTACGTGCAACTTGGTCATAATTTATTCGAACAAATTCTTTAAACAAAATGTGAAAATTCTTTTTTTGTTGACAGATTATTTTTGTCAATAGTCTTTGGCTCATCTTATTTAAACATTTTCCTTAGTAACTCTTCTATAAAGTTGATCGTTTTCGAGTTATAAATTATTTAAAGACTCAAAACAAAACGCGAAAGCATTCATTTATAAAGCCTACAAACAATATTAAATAAAATTTTTTGTGTTACCAAATAATCTACGAGCCTCCCTAATAAAATCCTTAAGAGTTGTTACACATTAAATAAATTATGTGTATTGTTTATTTTGAATTTTATACATTATTATTTGAATACATATTATGGAAACTATTGCAATAATTTCTATAAATTATTGAGAATTTTTAGTCATTATTTCAAAAAGTGTTAGGTGCGAACATAAATGTGGAAATGCGTATGTATTTTAATCAGGGTGTAAATTGTTTCAGTGCATATACGTTAGGTGGAGACATTATACACTAGATCAAACAAATAACTCTTATACCACTATAGACCTTAATAACCAAGAAAATCCAAAATACTTTTTAAGTAAATTATAGTCAATGAGGCAACATCGCGTCGTTTATTAGTAAATACCTAAAAAAATAACGTCGGTTACAAAACACCTGTAATTTTATTATCCAGTAATTAAGTAATTAGAATTCGATTTGTTTCGGTAAATAATATATTTGTGAAATATTTCTCAAATAGATTTGGTCTTAGATATTACCTATTGGAAAAAAAAATCCCCTAAATGATGTAAAAAGTCAGAAGAATAAAAAACTTTTTACATATTATTAGAAATAACTCTATAGATTGCAAGTTAAAATCATTTAATTTAACCGCTAAATTTTTCAGATACACATGTATGTACTTACATAGGTAATAAATACATTTCAAATTTATTATCTTCAATACAAAAACTGCACCAAATTGTAAGATTCAATCCACTTCTTGTAAAAATCTAGTATTTTCCACAATTAATAAACGATTTCATTAGAATGTAAACAAAATTAATTTTAATTGGTTACCGTAGTTACTCATAATTGTATATTTTTTTCTTTTAAATGTAAACATATTGTAATAATCGGGTTCTCCCGTAAATTTAATCAATAAATAAATAAAACAAATACAATAACTACAGACGTAGACATTGGGAATGAATATCTGAGTTAATTTTCCCGCGATGTTGCAATATCTTTTCAGTCAGTTTATGGTATAAATCCAATATATTTCTAATTATTAAAAAGTGGTTTGTCAATGTTGAAGTTATTAGTCATATGTTCTGTTTAGTAGCTAGATATATTTAAAGTTTCAGAAGCTTTTTCAATGCAAAATGGTTTGTCTCCTTGAGACTAATAAAATGGGTGGCAAATTTGTAACATTTTCATTTTTTTTGGATAAAACTATAGCTCCTCTTAAAAAATGTTATAGCAATTATTATTTTATTTTCACTCGAAGTCTCAGTCCTCAACATATTTGCACTCATACGTTAAATAAACAATTAAAAAGAAATATTTACAAACTGCATAACTTTTAACTATTCGTTAGGATTTTGTTAAGGGGTATTTATTAATTTTAGAGGTTTGTAAACCGGAAAAGTTTTATTTGCGTTTTTTTCAAACTTTAAATAATTTCATTACGTGATTAGGAAGAACTGTTTAAAGGTCTTTTTTCTTTAGACTGCCCCAAAGGATTAGAGTGGAGAAAAAGTTTCCGCAGTTTGTTAAAAAAAAACAAATCGTGACTTATTTGCATGTCAGCAACATCTTGATTTTGGGGCATCATACGAAGGTGACTACGTAAAAAGTTCAATGGGCATATTTTTCAGAACTATGACAATGTGATCGCCTTGTCCAAAGGTGAATAGTGTTCAATGTACAAATGTCAAGAGACAGATTAACGGAAATAACAATTAAAATAAAATTTACTTACTATGCGTGAATATCCCAGCGTGCGCTAGCAGATAGTTCAATATTCTGGGATGCTTCTCTAATTTCAACGTGTGTTTGCCGTCGTTGGACAGCAAAGTGCAGACGTTAATGGCGAAATCTTGTTCGTTGGGTAGCGGTGATATCAATGACAAGGCCAGTCGATCGTAATCGGAGGGTTTGTAAAGGTCCGTCGATAGGTGACCGGTTTCTCGGTTGCTCTCTGTAAACATGTAAAATTAAATTTTATTATTCGTGTTCTGCTCACTCGACTACACGATATACGTATAGTATGTACATTAACAATTACTTGGGCTTAAAATGTTTCTCTGAACAATAGCTATTCGTAATCAAATTAATAACGTTATTTTTCACATGAATCATGTCTGAGTAATCTTTTATGCACATAATAATTGTTTTATTGTCGGTTAAACACATAAAAAACCAAGAACATGAGACCGTTACAACTGTTTCAATTGCGAATAATTTAAAAAATTATATTACTTGAAACTTACACTGGGATAATGCAATTTTGTTACTGTATTTGCCTCTTGTCAACTGCACTACGCTAAAACCGAATATAACAAAAAAAGTTCCCAAATCTGATAGCAGATAATCACCGGGTACTACCGGAAAAATATTCAAAGACATCCGACACGTCACCTCGCCATTCTGTGGGATTAGAGACGAATCAGTCACAAAAAATATCGTTTCTTAAAAGTTAACTGGCTAAGCCGATGCAATCACGTATCAGAACCGTCAGCCGTCAATCAATGTGCAGTCTCCAAACCGTTCAAGTGCTGATTTTTTTTCAACGATGTTTCTAATTTTGACTGCACAGTTTTTTCAAATTCATGGGAAAGAATTACCAATTTACTTAAATTGTTTCTCCTCTTCATTCAGAATATAATGCTATAATGGCCAAGCAGTTCTTCGAAAACGCCAATAGAAAAATATACGAGGTTTGGCTATTAAATAACGGGACTGACACTGGAGTGGAACGAATGCGCATGCGCCAATCAACATTGACTAATAGCTGTTTAGTTTGAGGCTTCCCCTTCAAAATGCAGTTATTTTCGTCTCGTTAAACAACATCGTTGAGACATAACCTTCAATTACGTTAGTGTTGTTATTTTGCCGGAAAAATGGTTAGCGTAATAATAGAGCAACGAATTGTTATTAAATTCTACTCTAAACTTGGGAAAAACCGCTACCGAAACCTATAATATACTAAAAGAAGTGTATGGCAGTGAATGTTTATCGCGGACTCGTGTTTTTGAATGGTTTAAGCGTTTTCAAGATGGTCGACAAGACGTTGAAGTCGTTGAAGATGATTCGCGGCCAGGTCGTCCTTCAACATCAAAAACGGATGGCAATGTGGAAAAAGTTGCTAATTTGATTCGGTCTGACCGTCGATTAAGTATTCGAGCAGTTGCTGAATCTGTAGGCATTGATAAAGAAGGTGTACGGCAAATTTTACGTGACAATTTGAACATGCGAAAAGTGTGCAAAAATGGTACCAAAAATTCTCACGATCGAACAACAAACAGCTCGAAAAAATGTACTGACACTTTTAATGCCATTGAAAATGACCCAAATTTATTGGAAAGGATAATAACATGTGATGCATCGTGGTTTTTTACTTATGATCCGGAAACGAAGCGAGAATCCATGCATTGGAAGACCCCAAAATCACTGAGAGTCAAAAAAGCAAGGATGAGCAAGTCAAAATTTAAAGCAATGATGATTGTTTTTTTCGATATTCATGGGATTGTGTACCTTCACTGGGTTCCTGAAGGTCAAATAATTAATCAACATTACTACCTTGAGGTACTTGATAAACTACGTGAAAGAGTAAGAAAAAAACGACCAAAAATGTGGAAGGACAAATCGTGGGTTTTGCACCAAGACAATTCGCCAGCTCATTCCGCGTTATCTGTTAAGCGGCTCCTAGCCAAGTTCAGCATCCCAGTGTTAGAACATCCACCTTACTCTCCAGACCTAGCACCATGTGACTTTTATCTTTTCCCTAAGGTGAAATCTGCATTGAAAGGTACGAAATTTGAATCCGTAGAAGCTGTTCAAAAGAAAGCGGCAAGAGTCCTGAAAGAGTTGACAGAAGATGACTTCCAGCACTGTTTTCAACAATGGAAAATTCGCATGGAGCGTTGTAGGGATAGAGAAGGGGTGTATATTGAGGGCGATAATAAATAATTATGTATAAAATAAAAAGACAACTTTTTACAATATCAGTCCCTTGATTTAATAGCCACACATCGTAAGTGCGACACTTATAATTAGTAGGGTGACGGAATTATGACGTGACTCATGTATGTAAATGGCCTCGTATAGTTGAAAGGTATCTTCATGAACTTAACCTTTACTCTTACTCTATAAGATAAAATAGTATATGGGCTAAAGTCTCGTTTTATGCCTAAAAATTTGTCCCTTTTGGTAAATTACACTTTTCTTGCGAAAACAGTAAGAATTAAAAAAAAAAAATTAACTTATTTATAAACGTAACACTACTTTACAAGTGCTGTCTTTTTTTAGTAACACAGTTGTTTTGCATACAAAATATTGTTGTCCCGGCGCAATATGGTTATCAAACAAATACGTTCGAAACTTTATTAGGATTCTAATTGATACTTTTTATCTAAGGTGTTTAATAAAATAAAAATTATTTTACATTGTCTCCTCAACAAAGAATATCTTAACTACCCTGCGTTACTATTCGAAAAAATCCTTAAAATATATGTATTAGAAATTGATGTAGGTACCTCATTTCGTTCGACTAGTAGTAACTATTAAAAGGAACAGGGCCCTTTGCGGGGGGAAATAAGCTAGACGAATCCGTCGCTTAACAGTCATCTGAGGAGGTAAGTGTGTTTATTAGGGGACCGCTGAGTAAGTAATAAAGATATTTGTATTATTATTATTATTATCATTCACAGATGTTTAGTCATAGAGTGATATAATATTTCTTTTTTGTTTTTCCTGTCAGTGCACATTTACAAAATAATAAAATATTTACCACTGCGTTACTACTACACTGCGTTACTATAAAAAAGTAAAACAGTTGTATTGGTAACGAAATTACTTTAGATGTATTTTAAAATATTAAATGCACCTACTGTACTACGGTTAAATTACTTCTAGTTTTGTAGAAAGATATTTCTACAATAAATGGCTTGGACACCTGGCGAAAAGCAAGGTTGTTATTGGCTTAAATTAAAGCTGGACCCCATAAAAAATAAGAAACGACGAGATCGTCAATAAACTGAACAAATTATGGTGATCATGAGGGGCGGCTGTCCCTTAAGTGCACTCGTGCGATGAACCACCAAATTTAATAAGCTTTTAATAAGGACGAATTTATCAAAAAACAACAATTTAAGCTCTAATCTATACTTGTATTAAGACTTATATATTCGCTTGAAAGAATATTTCACCGTGCACTTCGGTTAGCGCACGGTGAAACTTATATATCTCATAGAAGATACGATATAACACCCTTTAACCGTGAGATAGAAGATAGTTAATGCAAACTATATGGAGGAATTGGCTGATTCTCGTGCGCCGCACGGAGACACACAGCTGTGCTGATATTGACCGGACCTATCAGAACGTTTCAATAATTCAAATATTTGTTTACGTGATTTAATTAGTGGTTGCTTTGTTTTTGTCCTCGTAGTCTATGAAAGAATATTTAATATACAGTGTGTGTGTGTGTATGTGTTTACATAACTGCGAAAATGAGTATCAAGTTTAACATTGACTATATTAAAAATAATAAATCGTTTCAAAACAAATTAAATATAAAATTGGTTGGTCCACCTAGGCCATATCCTAATTGAAAACAATAGTGCAAAATGAAAAATAAAGTTTTTACAAGAAGTTTTAAAAGTGAAATTTATAATAAAAAGAAATGATTGTGTGGATGTTATCGCATCAATACATTATTTTGTTTTCCTTGCATTATTTATGGCGGGAAATCAATTTGGATGGAAACTGGAGTGAAGGATTAAAACGTTTCTTAGAAATACGATGTCTCAGGACTGACTAAATGCTCTTTATGTGCTTAGTATTGAAAAAAATATATTCAATCAATGCCAGACTTTAATAAAAACGTCATTGAACATTTCGCTTTCGAAAAAAGTCGACGAATATTTTAATTAATAAAAAATAAATGCAGTATTAGCAAAGCTATGATTTGTTTTGTTGCATCTTTGAATCCCAATATTTGACCAGTAAAGTGCACCACCAGTTATACAGAGGCTCATAGAGGTCATGACCCTTCCTCACCCCTGCCCAAATCGAACAAGACAATTTGATAAAGCTCCTGAGACAATTACACAAATGAATTCAAATGGAGGTATTCAAAATAATTTTGAGAAATTCGTAACTCCCCCAAAATTTTTGTACGGGACCGCTCCTAGCCATACCAAGAATAACTTACTACAGTAAGGTTTATTCCTCATCTGCCAGCTCTGACGACGAGTACCTTGCAAACTTTATGCAACAAACAGTTTCTAAGGTAAAAGAAAAACAATTGATTCCAAGGGCAAATATCAGACGGTTTTCATGTTTTAGATTAGAATAAACATTTTTTGTCATTATTTTTTTTTAATTTGACTTTGGAAACGCAGTGACTCGAACTATATAAATATTTACTTGAATGGATAGTGTTTGTCATTTAATTTTACGAGAGATTTAACAGTGGTACTGTAGTTTAAAATTGCTCTACTAAAGAGTTTAATTGTATAATTTTATAAATAAAGTTAAAATTTCAATTAAAGTGAGGGTTGTTTAATTTTTTGACCACTTTGTGTATAAATTGCCAAAAATATGGTGGGTTCATTAAAACATCCCTGCAAATGTCAGTATGTTATAGATTAAACTATTGTCATGCTATGTCAACAAAAGATCATTAACAAATATATTTTTAATTTTCCATAATTTTTCAACAAATCCCAGTTCAAGTTAGGCATTAAAAAATATTTTGACCCACATCACAGAAATAAAAAAAATATTTGATAATAAATGAAACCTATAATTTTCATTTGGTAAAGAAGGGGAATATTTACTGACATGGCATGTTTAGCCTGTAAAAATTAGTCTTTTTAGGGTTCCGTATATACAATATACGGATACCCTTATAATATCACTCAGGATTTCTGCCTCTGTCACATCACAGCCATTTTCTCCTAAACTACTGGACGGAAGAGGTTGAAATTTGGTACCAATATTTAGTTTGGTGACACGATCAGGAGTACTATCGTAAAAGAAAAAAACTGATTTTAGGGGTACTTCTGGGGGGAAAACTAAAAAAATGACCGTTCCCCCCCTGATCTCCGAAACTACTGAGCCTAAAATTTTGAAAAAAATAGGAAATATAGAGCGTTGCCCGAACTTTACAGGAAAATTAAGGAGAAACTATTAATCTTAATTTTGGGGGGCAAATTATAGAATTAAATAAAAATTTAAAAACAATTTTTTTTCCAAACGCATCATATATATCAAATGAAAGGTCTCATTTTGAGGAAAGAAATATATTTTTTTCATATTAAAAAAAAATTATTTAAAAAAATATTAACGAAAATATACCAAAATTTACCCATCCCCCCTTATCTCCGAAACTATAAAACGTAAAGTTTTGAAAAAAAAATAGATTTATAGGTTCTGACCTGAAGTTTACTGGAAAAATAAGGAAAAACTCTACTTTTAATTGGGGGGGGGGCAATTACAGAATTAAATGGAAAATATAAAATTAAAATTGTTTCTAACCGATCATGTTATATATCAAATGAAAGGGCCCATTACGACGAAAAAAAATATATTTTTAAAATAAATTAATTAAAAGATATTAACAAAAATATAAAAAATTTACCCCCCCCCCTTATCTCCGAAACCATAAGCTGGAAAATTTTGAAAAAAAATGGATGTATAGCCCCTCACCTGAACTTTACTGGAAAATTAAAATTGTTTCTAACCCATCATGTTATATATGAAATGAAAGGGCTCATTATGACGAAAACAAATATATTTTTTTCATATTTTTAAAATAAATAAATTAAAAGATATTAACAAAAATATAAAAAAATTTACCCATTCCCCCCCCCCCCTTATCTCCGAAACCATAAGCTGGAAAATTTTGAAAAAAATGGATGTATAGCCCCTCACCTGAACTATACTGGAAAATTAAGGAGAAACCCCTAATATTTATTTTGGGGGGCAAATTATAGAATTAAATGGAAAATTAAAATTAAAATTGTTTCTAACCCATCATGTTATATATCAAATGAAAGGGCTCATTATGACGAAAACAAATATATTTTTTTCATATTTTTAAAATAAATTAATTAAAAGATATTAACAAAAATATAAAAAAATTTACCCATTCCCCCCCTTATCTCCGAAACCATAAGCTGAAAAATTTTGAAAAACTGGAAGTATAGGCCCTCACCTGAACTTTACTGGAAAAATCCAGGGCTCATTATGACGAATAGGGAATAGGTACAAATATATTTTTTTAATTTTTTTTTAAATTGAATATTTTAAAATAACATTCTCCCCGTTATTTCCCAAACTCTAAGACCTTTTTTTGTTTATATGAAAAAAAACCTAATTCTATTATTTGGCCTCCAAATAATAGAATTAAACGGAAAATAAATTACTAGAAAACCCCCATAGTAATTTTAGGGACAAATTATACAATTAAATGGAAAATAAAGATTCAATATTCAAACGCATTCCCTGCTTGTCTGAAACTGGAATATTCGAATCTTGAAGGTGGTACGGAACCCTAACTATGGGAGTCCAACTTGCACTTGACCAAATTATTTTATCGTGATGATACTGGCCAAAATTAAATAATTGTATTGTCATCGGTCCTTAATAATAATTTATTTTTCAACTTTGTTCTTTACTGATTTATTTATAAAATAGTAGGTATAACAATTTATTTAGGTTCGGAATTGTCTTGTTCTTATAAGAGAAAGACTATTGATTTCGTAGATACAACAAATTACAAATCAGGTTAAGTTCATTCGTTTTAGAAAAAAAAAAATTATCAAAACCTTTAGAAGTTTCTCTATTTTCAAACAAGCTCAAACGCCAAATTTTATTACTGTTCATCGAATATATAATAAATCAGACCTCGTTTTCAATGGTATGAATACAAATTGAACAAAAAATTAAAAAATTAAGAAGATTAGCAATAACAAATATCGAAATCACATTTAATGTCATTACACGGATAAAATTGACCCAGTGGGATGGTCTATGTTTAAATAAATTCTATAAACATTTGCTGAATTACCAAACACTTATGAGATGTTTTACAACCAAGGTCATTAACAATTGTAAAGAGCAAGCCCCAGTTTTTAATATTTTAGGGTCACTTATTTGTACTAATTTGTTTAAATGCTTTTATAAGATTTTATATTGGTTGTTAATTTGTATAATGACTTTAACAAACTTCCAACGACTTATCGCACCTATATTATATGCAACTGCAAATATGTTGTAAAATCAGATATAATATACCTAGATAAAGTGACAATTATCTTAATAATCATGATCTAAAAAATAAAAAAAATTCAATAATCATAATCGTAATCACAAACACACACATCTGCCTGTAGCCTTCCAAGAAACCTAAGCTGCCCATATTTATATTTGCTAATCAAGTTGCTCGCGGGATAAAGAAATTTGCGGTAAGATTAGTCCAACAAAGGGGTCGTAAAATGTGTGATTTTAAATAAAAGTTTAAGGTTCCTAATGAAACTGAGCTTTGAAGATGGATATAGTTTAGAGAGATCTCATAATAATTACCTGTAAATAAAATAAATCCTAAGAATTTCGGTTGTATCTCTTCCATTTTATGGATGTGACAAGTGTAGTTTAGGAGACTACACAGACGATGCATATTGAAATATAGGTTTGACTAGAAAGCAGTGATCTGTGAGATGCTTCAGCTTTTACATTCTGATGGATTGAGTTTCATATCGTTAGAGGACGGTCAATATCAAGTCTCTTTAAGTCAGACTGCCTCGCAGTCTTCAAAAGATCAGATGGCTAACTAACGTTTGAGGTCGTCTACAATAAGTGAGACTTAAAAGTGTTAGTTTTGACTACTTGTATTCTGTTGTTGCAGAATTAACAAAAGTCTTAAGTACCGGTAATTTGACATTTTTAAAATATCCTAATTAAATTTATTTACTTGAAAGAATTAAAATCAGCGAACACCGTGACCGTGTAAAGTCATCTTGTCATACTTTTAAGGATACCGTTATATGTTGCATATTCAAATTTTAGGGGTCACACAAAAATTGTAATTATATTTCTATGTAGATAAATATTTGAAGAATATTTGTAGGATCAATAAGAAGTTTGTTTTTCATAATGGACATTAAGAATTTCAAGAATCTACTAATTACTATTAATTAACAAGAAAACACTTAAAATAAGTTTACAATCCATTTCAGTTCCGTCACATTTTTCTTAGTAACCTTCACCAAAGAGCCTTCTTTTGATTATACTGCTCAAAACTAGTGGAAAAAGGGGCAGTAAGCCTTGCGTGCTCATAAAAAGTTAACCTAAACAAGGTGCGACTCCAAGCCTTGCGTGCTTTTGAGAACTTGCCTAAACATAGTGCGAGTAACAATAACAAACCTGAGATAATATAAATATAAAATAATTTATATTTAAAAAAGAAACCGACATCCACACTGAATATGCTACTGTGTATTGGTCACCCCTATATAACTTATTTGCCTATCATTTTCTGAACCACCCTGTACGACTGTAATTCAACTCCAGACAATATTGCAACGGTCCTGATATCTTAAAAACCGCCCTATATTAAGTATAAATTTTATGAATATAATTTTACTGTACCATTTATTTCCAGGACCCGGTATATGCAACTACTTCTAACATTTTTTAAACCCATGTCTATAATTATATTACACCCCGTCTATAATCAAATATTTTAACTTATGCTTATTTAACACATTTTTGTGACATCCTGAATAACAATAATTTTTCTCCACCCTTACTTCAAACACCTTGTAGAAACAACTTATGTTCCACACTATATAACTATTTAACAGCCTTGCATAATTGTAATTATACTCCACCTTATATTTCAACCATGTTGTATATTCAACTGCTTCTAACATTTTTTGACGCCTCCTGTATAACTATAGTTTTGCTCCACTCTTATTTCAACGTCCTTGTATACGCAACTACTTATGTACCACCCAATACAACATTTTTTGAATCACCCTGTATAAATAATTGAATTCCACCTTATATTTTAACCATGCTCTGTATGCAACTGCTTATGAAACACCTAATATCACATGCACGCACGCACACACCTACAACCGTATAATAAAGAAGAGAACGCCGACACAAAAAATTTTCGTTTCGATAAACTAATGGAATATTTTGTGCCATTTCACGTATCTATAAGCCCCGTAACTTCACTTCGTCTATAAATGAAAACCATTACAAACACCCTGTATACTTTCATGACATATCTTGACATTTAAATTAGATATTTATAATGAAATGACATTTACATTGATGTTTACAATTTTTTTGAACATATTTTTCCGATTTTCAGAAAAATGGTATGTTTTACGTTATAGAAAAATATACGGAATCAAGCTGGTACATATCTTTGTAGAATAAAATTTAAAATATTCAAATTGCTTGAGCAGTTTTAGAGAAAACAGTGCAGATTCATGAAAATTTACATCTAGTCTTTTATTTACTTTTTTTCTTATTTTCTAGAAAACCGTAAATCTCATGTTATAGAGATTCTGCAATGTTCCTTAATATAATGTAGTTTAAATCATCAAAATTGCTAAAGCCGTTTTTAAATAATCGCTGGTCATACAAAAAATAAAAAGTTGCAGACGAATTCATAACCTCCTCCTTTTTGGAAGTCGGTTAATGAATCTCAAGTACCAGCAAGCAGCTTTAGGAGTCCGGTGCAGACATACGTCATCTAGTTAACATTCAATTACATAAACTCAAATAACAGACCTTCAAAATGATTTGAAAATTATAATTCACTTACTATACTTGGCAATTATGATAAATGAATAAATATAACTGAATAACAAATAGAGGTTAAATTTATTTCCCTAATGAATTAAAAGTAACTAACCTTACTAATATTTCCAGAGACGGAAAACATACGTACATTTATTTATTTTATCTGATAAACATTTTCGTTGATGTATGTATCTATTTATAATACCTAGTCCCTCAAATGTGTAATTTTCCAAATGGTACACAAATAACTCGTTCTCTATTGGACATCGATTATCCAAAGTACATTTCATTAAACTACAATGTTTTGTTGGCAATGTGGTGATTAAAAATATATTATTTGTTTAATAGTTTTAAATAATTCTGTACTAAATGGAGAAGTCATATTGAAGTGAAAGCTTCTTAATGGAGGCTCACACTTACACAGATGATAATAGATGAGATGTAATGAAATGCAAAAATTTAAACTGTATTTGTTTCAACACTTTGTTCCAACCGATACAACACTTACTTGATTTTGAAATATTCATACAACTTAATTTTCTGCGTAAGAAACAGGGACCAGTTTATAAATTAAAAGTCTATTCTTATTAGGTTCTCGTTCTAATGAACTTTTTTTAAATTTTTTGTTTGCGATATTTTAAATTAGAGACAGGCCGTACGTCAGAACAGCACAAAAAGGATAAGTTTATGGATGGTAGAGACAAATATCACAAACTAGAAGTAGATGGTAACGACAATGATGACAAACTTATATAGAGAGTAAACTGAAAAAGTATCCAGCTGAAAGCACTAAATGCACACTAAAGTTGAAGAAGTGATCAGAATGGCGTTGGAGGTTATGATGAAATTGCTCAGATAACAGGTTTTATATCCATAGTGAATGCGGCGAAGGGAAAATCTTCGAGTTTCTTGATTAAACAAATATTTTACGATTTTAGTATCTTTTATGTAAACATTTCCAAAAGGGCAACTCAATTTATACATATTTAGTTTCTTTTTAGAAGGCCAAGGTAAATATATTAGACAGGGTAGAGACTTCAACATCAGGGGAGAGACTTTGATGTAATAAAACAATGAATACAATCAACTTTAATCTAACGTTGTACTTAACTTATAACTGCAATATTGCTATATGTGAATCATTCATCTGACGTCGATAGCAGATCCAAAGCTATTGAAACGTTGTGAGATCAATAATTTCAAGAAGATGAAATCCAAGGATTTAATTCTTTAATTGTGATCTCTATTCTTTGTTATATAGTCTCTTTAACTGGAACTGGAATATTAGAATTTTCGGTTAGTTTCCATCAATTGTACTTTTCCAAATTTTCTCAAAGATTTAATATATTGTTCGTTATGTAAAATGCCATACTTATTAACCAATTTCCCACTTATATTTCTTATAAAAACTAGTTTTTTCATTTCATTTGGTAGAGCAGAACAATTCTGCAGTTTTTTCTTTATTGTGTCTCTAGCACTTGGAGTTTTTGAGGCTTTTGTAATCTTTGTAATATTTTTTTGTAACGCGCTAATTTAGTCTTTAGATTATTTATTCTTTCATCTTTTTTTTTTATTAATTAAATATCTTCTATCTCGGTTTGATTTAATTTTAGCAGCTATAACTCTTCTATCAAAATTCCCTTTCGGTATATGAACATCATCATCCGAAATAGGTGCGTCACCAGGACATTAACATTTCGAAGGGCAAGTCGATGCCTACGCCCTCTTGCTATCTTTTTTATATCTTTTGTGTCTTTCGTTGCTATCTGGGGGTCATTTGGTCGATCGTTTTTATTACTCCTTGTCTTTCTTATTGTTTTTGCAATTCATATTTTTCAGGATAATTTTTAATCCTGACATTCCTCGTCTCACTACTGGTACCACACCTTCCCCTCTGTGAGTCTATTGAGTGGCTTTGCGAGATTGGCAAATCCTGCTACATACCGACTGTACGTGCATAACCCCAGGAAACTTCTTAGCTGGTGGATATCTTAAGATGTGGGTCATTCTTGGACAGCTTTGATTTTCTGTTCAACCACAGTTACTTCGTCTACGGAAACTACATGTCCAAGGTAAGATATTGCACTACTTTTTGGAACAGTTCAAACTTCTTCGGGCTTAAGATTACTCCGGAAGTTCAAAGTCGCTAATCTTAAAAATTAAAAAATATATCATATTGATCGTATCATCATTTCCTGGATGACCATAGCAGAGTTAAAGCTATTCAAAGGTTGTGAGATCAACCATTTCAAGACGATGTAAGTCCAAGAATACTTCGAGGAATATCATATTGATTTAGAATGTTTCTTGAGAACGTTGGTAGAAGTTAGCTATATCTGAATTAGTTTGCACAAATATCTTATTCACAACCACATTATCTCCCCTGATCAGTTATCTTGCCAGGGGAAATACGGCAGGGGAGAGACGTTTATAAGACAAATTCATAATTTTAACAGACTTAAGTTAATATTGAGTTAATAATATATCACACCTCAACCAACACCGTATTATTAAGATTAGGCAGTAAGTGTAAGTAAATTAACTAAATTTTATAATTTTTACGAATTACCAGTGGAGAGACATAATGACCTTGCGAAACCAGTGCACCTCACAGTTGCATCGCATCCACTAACAAATGGCAGTAATCAAACGGCTCTTATGTTTAGTATTACTAACTTCACGTTGATGTACGTCCTTGAGCACTATTTAGAATATGGCCGTCAAATATTTCTGTTAGTATTAACGGACAAAAATTCGCCAGGGGAAGTGTAAAAATTATTGAAAATAAACAAATATTGTTGTATTTCAACTTAATAATACTTAAGTATACTTGTTTAAATTCCTGCTAAATATACTTTAGTTGGGAACTGTGCTAAAGAAGGTAAGTACTGTCTGCGGTTTTAATTAAAAACGTGAAAGGGGTAGGCCAGGGTAGAGACTTTTCTAGATTTAAATATGGAATTACAGGAAAATGTACTTTAATTGGAGATTAAATCATAATGCTATTTATGAAATGCATTGAGATGCTGCGATTTATTGCATAAAATCGCAACATATAGAATAAAAAAGCTATTTTATAATGATTGCCGTACATATTGTCTCTTATCTGAGAATGACCCAAATATATAATAATTCTAATGTTAAGCCCTCGATTTAGTATTTTTTTCAACCAAGGTATGATGCAAAATATTATATAGATATATTTTTCTTAAATAATTATGAGATATTCTTAAAAACTTTTGGTTTGCTGTATAAAATTTATCCTCTTGCTACATCAGCGCCACCCTAATTTAATGCATTTTAAACGGCACTTTTTTAAATATGTATTGGAATAAACTATATTGCAACAGCTTTTTTGAAAGATAGTCTGAAGATACTTAAATGATTGCCGCTCTTTTTTATCCCCATAAGGAAGATTCTATAGAATCTCAACTGCATGACGGCGCCCATGCATGCAAGGGTACAATGATTTGCGTAACCTATGCTCAGCTGGAAATTTGCAAAAAACGCAAAGCACATACATGTAAACCATGCTGTCAAAAGTAACAAATCAGAAATAAATAGGCTAATTGCAACATTAGTCTAAATTTAATTGACGCACCACATATTTGCAATTCACAATTGCAAAATGGCGACTCCCAGGAAATGATAAGGACTAGAGAGCAAAAATGGTAATTATTACGTAATCTGAATTTCTGTGGGCTCGATCTCAATAAAGATGACCATTTTGATAATATTGCGAATAATTCAAAATAGACTTAAAAAAACTCCCTGTTCTTTGGAAATTAAATTTCATTGTAGTTTTACATTCCAATACACAACGCTTTACAAATTATTTGGAAATTTTATATTTAATAAAAAGTACTAATTCATTTAAAATGTTGGCAGCCATTGTAGCCTTGTATGCATTGGCGCCATTATGCCGTTGAGCTTTCATTGAATCTTTCTCATATCTTAGTGAAAAATAATCTAAGTTTGCCTTGGAACTATATATTAAATTTACTGCCCCTTTAGACCCCTTTGTGACTAATAATATTGGTTCCAAGCGATAGTTTTTAGAAGATGCTACAATTTTAAATGGGTCACACTGTAGGTAAACTAAGTGCGTTTATTATGTAGTGCTGATTTTATGGGTAAAAAAAAAATTTGTGAAATAAAAACCTGGCAACAAATGAAAACACTTTACAATATTAACTAAATTTAACAGAGCAAGTGCACCGAAAATAATTATCGTTGAGGTAAAATATGTTTTACAATCATGTGATGTAATTTTTGTTTTTCACATTGCAAGATCTGTATTTTTTAGACTGTGCAGATGCCGCACTGGTTATAATTAAATAAAATTTATTTTCGTCGTTATGTTGTTTACATTGCATTATGCTAAATGAAAACATTCGTCGGTGTGAATCGTTTCTTAGGAATTCAGATATTAGATTTTTATTTTTAGAACAATTTTACTTAAAACGATGGTAAGTTATTAGCATCACATGAACATAAAATCTATATGTAAACTGAAAAAGAATTTTTACTGATCGTATATTGATTTTATGGAATACTTGAGGGATATGTCAGTCTTGAAACCTAAATGAGGGAATTTTGGTTCAAAATCAAATTTTAATTATTTTATTAGCTGATTTTTTTTACCAATCAATTGTATTTTTTTTTAGGAAAAAATAAATTCATCCTCTCAACTAGTTTTTAATATAAAAACTGGGAAAAGTAGGTTGTTAAACTTATCCCAATATTCAACGGCATGGGCGTATCGAGAGGGGGGGCAGCTGACCCTCCCTGAACTCGAAAAACCTGCCGTGAGTCATTAAAGCTTCCCATCTTCCCATAAAATTGATGAGTTGCCCCATAGACCAAATTTCAGATTTGTCCCTCTCTTTAGGACAATTTTTTTTCTGATTTACCCCCCTCTAGGACAATTTTGTTTTCTAATTTGCCCCTCCCTAAACCAAAAGCTGGGTACGCCCCTGTGCAACGGTATAAAAGTTTCAACATTCCGGTGAAACCCCTGCCACGTGACAGATACGCAGTGACACTTCATTTAAAAAATTATAAACATTTTATTTTAAGAATATATTACAACAATAGTTTACTTTTGAAGACCCGAGATGTAACACCGACATCTAGGATTTAACGAAATGTTTCAAATAAATAAAGAAGTGTTCGAGAAGACATTCAATTGTGGGAAGCGCAACTGATGAAGGTTCCCTGACCAGAAACAATGTATATCATATATAATATATATTGTCATGCGTACAAAGGAATGACACCTCGAAGAGAGTAAACAATAGTTTACGCTTAAGAGAATTCTCAAATAAATGCTTAATGGTAAAAATACATTAGAGATACAACTGTCACATCAATGACGTTCACCATTAACCCTTTGGCAGTATTATAAAATATTTTGTGTTGTGTGATTACTTTAGTAATACATTTCTCTGATGCAAGACACAAACTGTTTGGCGTTTCTTGTGATAAATCTCCACAACGAATTTTCTTAATATATTTAAGTTTTTGTTTTCTTAAAAATGTATTTTTTTATATAGTTTTGACCGACAATAAAATGAATAATTATGTGTCTCATATCCCCTGTAAAATTCAAAAAATATTTTTTATCTTATCAATCGTTCGAGACCAACCATCCCAAAAAAACGACCTTAAGGTCTTCTTCAGTTCCGTCAAGATTCAAGACCTTAACTTAACATTTGTCCACCGATCCTCAGTTCTCTTTCATACAATTCTTCTCACCAATCATAAGCCATTCTTCTTCGTTTCTTCATAAGACCTAATGTTCTGTAGTTCCACACCTCTTCAAGTTCGTCTGCAGTCTTTCAATCCATCAGGGAAGCTTCTCCATGAAATAATGATTGAATATAGCTGCATATGATGATGATATACATGTTATACATACAATATTAATAAACAACAGCCAAGATCAAGTAATCCCAACTAAGAACTATCTAAAGTACATCGTTAAAGACCCTTCTATTAACAACGACAGATGCAGGTACGGTTGCCAAACATCTGAGCCTATCCAGCATATCACAGGAGGTTGGTTATCAAGCGTTCGCTGCAACTGAATACAAAGAACGACACGATGCTGTCGCTAAAATACGGCACCAGGAACTAGCGCTGGAACTTGAACTATCACAGTCGGTAAGATTACCATATTATAAATACAAACCAGAATCTGTTTTAGAAAATAACAACTACAAGCTGTACTGGGACCGCACGATACTGACTGATCAGACTGTTGCCCACAATAGACCAGATATAGTTTTGGTAGATAAAGTCGCTCGGAAAACAACTTTAATTGACATAGCAATTCCTAACAACAATAATATAAATATCAAGCAGGCTGAGAAAATAACCAAATATAGGGATTTGGAATTTCAAATAAAGACTCAGTGGGACATGGACAACACACGAACTGTACCAATTGTTATGTCAACGACAGGACTAGTTCTAAAACATCTATTAAACAATATAAAATACCTCGGTCTGGATGAACATCTTTACCCACAAATGCAAAAAAGCCGTCCTGTTAGGAACAACCCGGACGGTCAGGAAGTTTATGGGAAACTGCTGCTACGACTCTAACCACGGGCCTGAAAACCTGGCAAGGGCTCCCCCAGAGCTAAACCCTTTTGATATCTAGGATGTCTGGGGTTTAGTGAATTTTCCCCTAGAGGCACGCTATGCGTGCCTTAGAAGGAGTGTGCTGCCATACATTGTATGGTCAAGTCGGGGACAACAGATTAGAAAAATTATGAATGAATGTCCAGAGGATGGCGAAAACAGATTATTAGATATGAGAGAGGAGATTCGTTGTGTATTTTCCAACTTCAAGCTCTAATGCCAATGAAATTATGGTAAGGCAATTTAGAATTTGGGGCGTCTGAAAACTTCTAAAAAAAAAACAACATAAAACGGTTTACAACAAAATTTCCGAGAGCCCACTTTCATGAGAATAGAAGAGGTACTTTGTAAAAAATATTAAAACCAAATTTTTTCATGGTAAATGGACATAATTAGACATAGATAATTCTAATAACTTTTTTTCAAAACGATTTTCGATATTTTTCTGACGACCTCATAGACAATTAAAAAAAGTGACATGTGATGATTGCATCTTGGTTTCAAACAATGCAAATCTATTTAGATAAAAAAGGTGTCCGTAATAAATTTATGCTTCAAACTTCCGTAGACTATATATACAGACGAATTGAGTACCCATTTTTTTGGATTAGGTTAATTAACAATTAGTTGCATTCCAGTATTCGAATAATGATAGATTGTTGGCGCTCTTTTCTGCAACAAATTTTATTGTATAATATATTTTTTTAGATTTTCTGAAAACGACATGTCTGAAGCCATTGAAAAAACTATGGGACCCACAAATGAATCTCCTCAACAGAATACAGTTTAAAGTGTCCAGATCCCTTAAACCAATTTCCAGTAATCGCTGAACACACATATTTACAGAGATGATTTGAGAATTTCCTTCTATTTCTCAAGTCGGTTAATATCTGTTACACCTGGAGAATGTCAAAACGATTTGGCAACGACGGATAAGCAGCAGTGCAACACGCTCTCGTCGCGTTGCGACGGCTAGTTAATAGATGGCGCTTCGGTGATAGTTCGACACCCGACAACTTAACCGCTCTCGCGCCCTTCTCACCGCACGAACACTCTTCTCACGAGAGCGGCCGTCACAAATACCATTAAATTTTCAATAAATTTTAACTGATCGAGAGTCGAACGCTAACGAGTTACACGAGAGATAGAGACAGAGAGAGAGAGAGAGAGAGGGTGAAATCGGTGAGAATTAATAGGCGGAATGTAGGATCTGGAAATGAATCGAGCACTGAACAGCAACAGCAGCAGCAGGGATAAGATGTCGGTGTCGCACTGGCGCATTAGTCTTGAGAACACCAACAATATGTGCGTGTATGTGTGTGTGTATTTACTTTCTTTCTTTACACACTATAATGCATCATCGTGTTTGGCAAGGGCGCGTGATGAAGAGCCGACACGAGACGAGGAAAGTTCGTCTCTCTCTGTCTTTCGTCGTCTCCTGTCGGTTTCGAATCGATATCGAGATGCATTTTTATTACTTTATTCATTATGCTTCAGCAAATCAGGATTAGCTCTTTATATTCCAGGAATGGAACTACCACTCGAATATGGTTCAGAATTTTGTAGAAAAATAATTAATTATTATGTGACAGTGGCACTGAAATATTTCGGGCAATCTATATAATATAAATGGGCAAATACAAAACGGTTCGGTACCATTTTCTCCTTTGTCTCTCAATCAATTTTCTTTATTATTGTTTCGTTTAGTAGCTATTGACGAGTTTCAGTGCCGAATGCTAAGATTTTTTACTAATATTGCTTTATTCATTAAATAAAAAAATCATTATTTAAGTTCATACTGTCAATGCCAAACAGTGCCGCCAGATTACGTGGGGAGAAAATCGTAAGATGGATTGACTCGAAAAACAAACTAAATTAAATAAATAACTAACACATTTTGATCGGTTCCGAAAGTTATTCCACTTCAGATCTTACTCATAAACATTTATATTATAATATTATACGATATTTATTTGGTGCGCACAAGTTTCATTTTTTTCTAAATATGGATTGTCAACTAAAATTAGAATTGGGTATTGTGTGTCAACTGATCAATGTGTTTCCGATAATATTTTATTATTTTAACATGCTTTTAATTTATATTGTTTCTATTTTAAAGTCTAATAGTTTTATACAATTCAACTAAGATTACAAAGCCCATTAGTGAGATTTAAGTTAAGACATCATGGCAATAATTCAAAAGTTCAGCGTCATCTTCGTTTTAGTGAATTTGATTTCAGTTTGACATATTATAACATTGTTACCCGTTAATTATCAATGTATTATTTGAAAAGATTCAATTTCAATACATTTACAAAAATTGTCAATATAAAAAGTATTATTTAACATAAATTAACAGCCGGTGCATCGTATTTCTTTATATTTTTGATACAATACAAAAATAGTCATCGCTAACTTTGTGTATTAAATTGAAATTATAAATAAGGTGTACTAATATGTAGGTACTTATGTATGGTAGATATTTATACCGCATGTTCATAATTACTTATTTACTTCTATTTCTAGAAATTGAAATCGTAATTGTGAAATATCTGAATAACCGTAAAGCATTTTGGAAAAACTAAATTCTAAAAATATATTTAATATCAATTTATTATTTGATATACCATTCCTGCAAAATCCTGCCTATTAATAGAGGGTGAATGACTTTTACCTAAAATGAAGATATTGACATTTTAAATGTGTATTTTATTAAAAATCTATATATAAATACGCAAATGCCAAAGAGTTATTGCCCCATCTATTCCATAGCATCTGATCTAACGCCATTAAATTTTCCACGGCTAGAGGACAAAATTATTTCATATATTTTCTAATAATTCAAATCAAGACTTTTATAAATTTTTGATTTTTATGGACCTTTTATTATTATATTTATTCAAGAATAGTTTGATGGCAAGAAAATTGGTATATTATTTTTTATTCAGGAAAATAAATTTATTTAATTTTGCCTATTGAATATAACTTAGAGTCGTACATGTACATTAACTGGAACCCTAAGATAACAAATCTAAATTATTATCCTTTGGCAAAAAAAATGTTAATTATAATGGTAGTGAAATACGGAAGTTCATATAGGTGTATTATTTCCAAATTTTTACGAGGGTTCTCTTTTATATTTCGGGATTAGAGAACAAAAACAAATATTAATCATCGAAAATCGCTTTATTGTTTTTCAAAATATTCCCCATGAAAACCTATACACTTTTGCATGCGTTTGAACCAATTGTTTTGAAGCACCGCGATTGTATTATTTTTTGAGCTTTTCTTTCGACCAATTGACACGAGCCTTTTTTTGAACGATTGACAAATTGTGTGGGATCCAACGCGAACAAATTTTTTTTGACATTTAAATGTTTATGCAATATTGAATGTATGCTGGTCCCACTAATGTGTAAGGTTGACTCAATCTCACGATAGGTCACAGGACGTTCTTGCAATATTAGTTCGCGCACAGCATCAATGGTTTCCGGAACAACAACTGTTTTTGGACGACCTTCACGAAATTCGTTTTGGAGTGAACTACGACCTCGATTGAATTCACCATACCATCGATAAACAGTGGTCCTTGATGGAGTTTCATCGCCAAAAATTAAATTAAGTTCATCCATGCACTCTTGCTGATTTAATCCACGTCGAAAGTTGTAAAAAATAATCGCACGAAAATGTTCACGATTTAATTCCATTTTTTGGCCGAGATGAATTCTTTAAGTTACTGTAAACAACACATAGCGCTCGTATGTCAAAACGTTCTGAGTACGTATAACCTCAAAAATGTCAAACTTTACTATAGAGCTGTCAGTTGTCAGATTGCAACACTAGGGTTGTCCAATCCCGAAATATAAAAGGCAGCCCTTGTAACAATGGTTTTGGTAGAACACTGGGCGACCGCTAGTATTATGGAAAGCGTATATAAATAGTGTTCAATTCTTATTATGAACACCTTTTATACATTGCCAATTTTAATTAATATTTATCTACTTATATTTTAACCAATTTATATATTCGCATGTCATCGTATTCAAAGATATTATCCAATATATTAACTATTTAATTTTATATAGGTAACTGAATACTTAAAAAATATTTACAATTTTTAGTTTGACAAAAGTTGTAGTATTGCAATGTTTTTATTTACTCTTCGGGTTCTTGAATTTATTTAAAAACACAGTCGAATTCACTATAATGTATTTCCACTACTTTTATGCTCACACAACTATTCAAAATTTATTGTGAACACCTGATGTTTACTATACTGTGACTTAATTCTAAATGAACCCTACCACCAGCTCTCCGTAGTTATATATTTCTTCTCGAAATGCAGATTCTATCACTTATTTAAAAAATTTCACATCGCTGGAAATCCATACAATTGTACAGAAAAACTTGTTGTAGCTCCTTTACATTACCTGCGTAGAGATTTTAGACAACAAAAGATGTCTTAATCAAGAAGTTATAAATAAGAAGATCATCCATTTTTTTATCATTCTATATCATTTCCATTTCAAATATGAACAGGGTGCCCCAAAAAAAATCCTGACTTTCCTTGATATTTTTTTTTTAATTTCTCTAACTCTGTTCATATCAAAGAAAGATAAAGTTTAAAATATATTTCTGAAACAAAAAACTTTTTGCAAAAAATGATCCTTAAGATCATTCTTTTTACGCAAAAGAATGACACCTCGAAAAGAGTAGTCAATATCTCTGACAGGTGCAGTTAACCTGCAAATTTTAGTGTGATATTCTAAGCAGTTACGGGGAAACAGTAATGACATGGAACGGCTCCAGATTCGGAACCTCTGTGTGCTAGTCTCCCCGAAAATCCTAGATGTTGATGCTTACATCTCATTTGTATCAAATACATAAATAATTGTCTGAGAGAACATTATCTTGTGGGAAGCGCAATTGATGAAGGTACCCGACCAGAAACAATTTATATTATATAATCTTGCGTACAAAAGAATGACACCTCATAGAGAGTATCCCATCCAACGCTACAAAGGCAACGTTTGCAAGCTACCGGTCTTTGAGGTTCAGTGAAACTGAAGACAGTTAAGGGTTCCACAGGTATATCCTGATAATAAAATTGCCCTGTTTAATTGGTGTTTGGGGAATAAAAACTGGACAATCGAAGATTGGCAAAATGTGCTATTTTCGGCAGAGACGAGAATCGGCCTACAAGGTCGTGGGAGACAAGCTAGTCTCCGTGCTGCTCAATCGTTCCCCAAACATATATGTTAGCCTGTAATATGTTGGGGACGGTCTCATAAGCGATGAAAAAAAATGATTTGACAGGTCCGAGGTATGTGGAATTAGTGCTATAACCTGTAGTCAGCCTTTGAAGAAATGCTTTCTGACGATTCCTTCCTATTTATGCAAGATAACGCAACTCTACAGACCGGGGCCCCGATTCTTGAAACCATTCGACGGCTCAACCACTCGACTTCGGACGTATGTCGTATGAAATCTGACATAAATAACGTTTAATACATGGGTTAAACTTCATTTACCTCAACTTTTCATGTCGTATAGTAGAGCTGTCGAATGGTTCAAGAATCGGGCCCCTGCAGAGCTGCGAAAAATTGCTTACAGGAGGATGGTGTGTCTGTTTTGGAGTGGCCTGTTTGTTCCTCGGTTCTTAATAACTCGTGGGATATGCGTAGGTATTTCTAAAATTTTTAAGGTGGTTGGAAAATAATACCATACAAGTACGTTATTTTTTAAATTTAATCTTGATTTAAATCTTCCCTTAAGGCTACTACTTTTTATTGTTTCTATTTTGAAAAACACATTTACATGAATTTTCATCATGTGCATGTCCTTTGATTTTCAAAGAATGAGTTAAAAACTAAGTTGTTCCTAGTTAATACTCATAGACTAAATGTGTATACGTGCTGATTACTGGCGTTAAAAGCACCATATATTAAATGTAATTTTGTACAGAAGTAAGGAATATACATAATAAGTAACGAGTACTTGTTACCGAAGGAAATTATTGCTTAAAACTACCATTTGAAAATAAATTGTAATTTCTTTAAAAAAATAAATTTGATGGTAGAGAAAAATCCTACTCACCGGGTACGTTGTGTTGACTATAGTTGTATGTGCAGGGTACAGAGTGTAGAGTTCGCGCGGACCAACGTTTGTGTCGGCTTTCCTCGTCGTCGTCACTGTTACGATCCCCTTCCTCGTGTAGGAAATGAACTTTCTCGAATCGGTCCAGATACCTGTAATGAAAATGAAACTGAAAGGTCTGTTAAAATGTAATGATTTTTTAAAATGAAACTTGATGAATAATTTCAACTATCTGATTATTTGTCCGTTTCTAGTTAACTTGAATACTGAAACTAGATCACCTTCACATGAATACGTAAATTATTTTTTGGAATCGTTCGATATCCTTGAAACGAAACCAAAAGGAAATTCAAAGGATTAGACGTAATGGCTTTTTAATTACAACTTGATAAAATAGTTCACCTTCATATAATTAAAAACAAATTATATTAGAACGTGGTGGTTTAAGTTGTTTTCGTCGATAAACTTGATTACTTTCTACAGAAATGTGGACAAATGACTTCGGTTGTTTTTTAAAGGCGGATAATTTTAAACTGATACCACTGTATTCTGTGAACTGTTTCAAATACAAGGATTTTTTACAACGCCCCAAACAAAATTGCTGAGCTATTAAATTGAACTACCCTGCTGAAAGTAAAGTTTCTGTAAACCGGCCAGAGGCAACTCTGTTAAGAATTCTTCAATGTCATGCTGTAAATATTCCAATTATCTGGCATTTGTGAATGGCCAATGAAAAAAGAAATCTGACAAATGATTTTTCACTAATAACACCAGCCAAACGTCAAACTTTTCTTGAAAATTGCCTCTCTCTTTAAGTGTTCGTTCTCTTGTGTCCAGTTCTTGTGAGTAAACTATTAATTGAAGGGCTGATGTGAATTTTAAATAAAACGCAGAATATTTGGAAAACTGTTTGAATTTTATTTCCTTATCTTAGTATAGTTTAAAGCAATTATGAGTGAAACATAATATCGACCGAATGCGGCTTCGGCGATACACCTCCATTCGATGGTCTATATTTTCAATGTTGCTGAGGCATAATTAAGTTCGACTTCGTTAATGTACCGAGTTGTTTAGATCTTGAATTGTTTTAAGCTTATCGGTACGCCATTTTTTTCAAATAACCCCAAAGAAAGAAGTCCAACATTGTCAAATCGCACGATATTGGCGCTGGTGAGACAACACGGCCATTGATTTTTTTCGTGAAATTGTGTTTTGTCAGCTGTGTGGTAAGTGGCACCATCTTGTTGGAACCACATATCGCCCAGATCCATATCGTCCAATTCCGGCCACAAAGTTTGTTATCATCCGACGATATCGAATATCATTCACGACAACTGTTTGGCTGACCTCATTTTCGAAGAAGTACGGCCCGATAATGCCGCCGGCCCATAAACCGCACGAAACCGTTACTTTGCGGATGCATCGGGTTCTCCACAAGTACTCTTGGATTCTCATTTGTCCAAATGCGACAATTCTGCTGAATCCCCTGAGATGAGAGTGTCATTTTCGAACAACTATTGAACCTTATAAGCGTGCAAATTCAGGTCTTTTCTAAAATCTTCAACCACCATAACCACCAGAGATCTAATTTTAAAATTCCCTGACTAAATTTAAAAATATTCGATTACATGTGTGGTTAAAAGACAACTGTATTTAAGGAATATTACTTAGGAAACGTGTAGTAAATAAAGTAATTACCATAACACTTTTGTTTTATTGATATTTATGAAATAAATATGAAAAATTATCACTTTTAGTGCAAAAAAAAACTAGACAGCATCTGTAATACATATAATACGCTTTTATTTATCTTATAATTATTTATTTATTGTTTAATTTCATCATCTATGAATGAAATATCTCTACCACTAGTTTCGATTACAGCTTTCTTGTTATATGAAAGATTTTTGAATTGCTTTCCTTTATATATTTATTCTTAGTACCAAGGTCATCTAATTCTTTATCTTTTTTCATTTTTTTTTTAATTTTTCATCAGAACGCCTTCTTGAATTCTCAACGTCTGAATCAGACTGATCGATATTTCAATATTGTCAATTCCAGCATTTCTCGATTTATCATAAATTACACCCTTTGAGAGATTAGTGAATATTCTTCAAGATTTTCAATTAAGCAGTCTAAATTAATGAAAAATTCCCGTTCAGGAGATGAGTTACTATGAAAAAAATGTAAAAATAACTTTTATGTATTTGGTCAATTAATTCTATAAAATCATCTTGTGTAGGTAGCCACAATATTATCTAACCATAAACAACTACGTTTCTTATCATCTGACTTAAACTAATTTTGGATTTCGTCTTGAAGGGACGATAGCATCTACTCGAAATTTGAATTTATGTGACATTTCCGGTTAAGAAGGGAGTGATAGGAAAGTACAAATCAAATACTAATTTTATTCATGTAGCTCTAAAATTCTAGAAGATATAGGTGTCTAAATAAATATATGTATAATGTGTCTACGTAAATTGGAATCATATGATTTTTTTTATTATTAATATTAAGAAAAACAGTTAAACTTGATACAAAATCTAATCATATAACGTAACTTTTTTAAAATATGTAGGTCTGTCAAAATACATGATATTGGCCTAAAATAACCTTTACTTTTGGCATTATTGAAATTATGGAAAAAAATTAAAACTGAAAACCTCATCATTTCATGAAAAATCGAGTTTTGCTGTTTTTCCCCAAATTTACAAAATTTATTTAGTTAAGTTGCTTTTGCATTTTTTAGTCGTTTTTTATATTCATTTATCATATATAAATAGACTGGTCGTTAAAAAATAAAATTCTTGTAGCTTCCTTTTTATGAGAAAATTTTTTAAATCAAAATACGTACCTCAAGTCGACATAAGTTGATTTTGAGTAAAATCATATTTTTGAAATATTTCTTACAGTATCTGGCTTTAAGCAAAATCGTGGAAACAGTTTTGTTGGAAATTAAATTCTTTACAAAAAAGGTGATATTAAATTTTTTCACTAAAGTTCATATTTATCAATATATTGTCAATAATAAACTCATCAATTCTGTACTCCCAATCAATATTTTGAGACCTAAAATAGTAATTTTCCCTGAAATATAAACGACACACATTTTGTGATTTTTTTTTATCTTTATTTTATTAGTTTACCAATAGCAATTTGTTGTTCTTCTACAGCAGTCAATAGAGATTTTTAAGTGACATGAAATTCAACAGCAAATGGCATAAGCCATCACGTAAATAATAGTTTATAAGTCATAACTGACATAACTTTAACAGCAAACTCATAGAAGTAAATTATTTCAAAATATCTTCAGTATATCCAGGTTGGACTTGTCTAGTTAATATGGTGAGATGTGAAAAATAGCTCTCTAAATTATTGAAATTCGTATTGTTCAAAAACTACTTATACAATAGTATCCATCGTGAGGATATATAAACTTATTTAAAACCAATTTCCCGGCGTTACAACAAAAATCCAAGATAGACAAATTGAGGTAGAATTTATGAACTTTCAAAACATCTTTAGTATTTCCTGATTGGATTAGCCTGGTTATATAGGGTGGGCTATGCAAAATAACTTTCCAAATTATTTAAATTCTAATTCTTCAAAAACCAGTATTAGTTACCAGAAAGTTATAAATTTTTGAAAAAAAAAACACTTTTGAGCAGTTTTTCTGAGTTTACTCGGTAAAAAATAATTCAATCAGGATGTATAAACACTCGTTTCTTATTCTCTACAACTTTCCTGTAAACGGCATTACGATTCCTTCATTACTTTTCATTATATAAGCAAAAAACAAAAGAAATTTGTATTTTTGCGGGTTTTTATTATTTAAATACTTGCATGAGTTTGCAGTTAAAATCTTAGCAATACTTATCTATAAACTATTACTGACGTGATGGTATAGGCGAATTGCTGTCGAATTTTATGTCCCAAAATGAGTTAAATTTTGCTCTATAAATTGGTGTATTCCTTTAGTTCATCCGTTTTAGACTGCTTGACAATAAAAAAGACTAAATACAGAAGTACTGATTGGTGAAAATGTAATACTTCCAATGATTAATTTTTGTTTTGCCCATATTTATCTGTATTTCCAAAATTGGTAAAGGCAAGTTTTTATTTGTAAATAATGTTTTTTAGTTATTTTCATTCAAGTGAAATATTTTGCTACGATACCATCAATAGAACAACAACAACAACAAACACATTGACGTATTTGCAACAGTGGGGTGTTATAGACCCCAAAAAGTAATAAAATTTCTAAAACCTTTTACTATCTTGTAATATATATATATGTGTAAAAATATACCTTAGTGTCAACGCAAAACTTCGACTTCAAGAATTACTGAATTGTAAAAGTAACACACTTTAGGATTTGCAGTCTTCTGTACAATGTCAAATTTGGAAGTTACGTCATTGTTGTTCTGGAGCAGTGATATATAAACTTGTTTTACTGTATATTAAGATTGTTGGGGTAAAGGTTGTAATGATGTAAATATGATGAAAATGATTTCGAAAAAAAATGCATTTATTGCCTAGTAATGTATTTTATTGTATACTAAATCACCATTAAAAAAAAGAACTCTAGAGGAACCAAATAGAGCCCAATTATGAAATTTCAGCGGAGTTAATTGGTTACCATTCTAAAAAAAAAAAACCCTGCAAATTATGAATAAATGTTTAAAAATGGTTATTTCACGAAGACAGCCCTAAGTCTTCGACATTTTTGCGATGCAGCTTCCATTTCTGAAGTTAGTGTTGTAAGCTTAACTGTAATTGTCATTCTGCCCAACAGTTTGAAACACACATCAAAACATTTTGCAACTAAACAAAATCCCGTAATCACTTTCCACCGCTGGCTGTACTTCCTCCGTCTATTCGTTCGTCTAGTCCAGCACCGACACCGACACCAGTGACTTTCCCATTCGCGAAAAGACTTCCGAACGATGTGGTGGTGGGAGGGAGCATCAGAAACTCGGAAATCATGAATGAAAATCGGCCTATATTTACGTACGGCGCGGGAGGGCGACGGGACGGCAAACCATCCATCGGTCCGGGCCAATCGTCACTCCTTTCGAATGGGGGATGTCCCAAGTCTGAGAGTCTGCTGCAGCAATGCACGCGTTCAGAAAAATACACACACAACATTGTCGAGAGGAGAGATATGCGGAACTACTCTACTGCGTTCACTTGATTTCGAAACGTCGGAGGGTATATACGCGATGATCATTTTCACTACAGTGTCCGTGTAAAAGTTATGGGTCCGCACTCCGTGCAAATGAATGAACTTCTCCGATCTCACCAAGTGCACTCACTCAATGCTGCTCACCCATGGCAGTGCACAGACACACACACATATATATATCCACACACCGCACAACGACGGGTGACGTGTACTAGGCAAGGCAAGACAAGGGATTCCCTCTAGCCACCGGCAAAGTGGCGGTAAGCAGACGGTTTGGTCCGGGGACACCGACCCGAACTAATAGTGTGTTTACTACTATCATCGAATTGACTCTGTGTGCCATGCCATGTGATTACGACGACCGAGACGTCATGCTTAAACACATCGTCGCCGGCTCTCACATTCTCTCTCTGGTTACACACCTATCGAGAGACGTTTTAGAGAGCAACACTACTCTGATTGTAAATATTGGAAGCCGGCGATTGTATTTATCAAAGCGCCCACTCCAATTTGATAAAGGATCTACTCGAATGGCAATAGATTTGATATCAATTGAGATTTGGGAACTACATATTATGTAGGTTGTGTTCTAAATGTTATTTGTGGCATATTCTTGATTATTTTTATGTGTTCTTGGGAAATAACACCACCATGGAAACAAAAATATGTATATTCAAGGAAAAACCAAACGTTTCCCGATCTATTCTGACCTCGTTTTCAATGGTCTTAAACATGTATTGAAAAAATATAAAATGCAAAATGAAAGTTTGATATATGGCATTTAAGTTGACATAAGAAAAATGTAAGTAATTTCGAAAAGATTGTTGAGGAGGTCTTGTATTATTTTGTCCGTTCATTGGGGTTTTCTCTCCTCAATTTTTTTTCCTGTAACAGATAAGTATTTAAAATCGTATTTGGAGAAAGAAAATCACAACAAACCAAAACAAATAACCAACAGACCACTAATACCAACCAAACACAAACAGAAAACAAAATTATGAATATAATTCCATACGTCCCAGGTGTATCCGAAAAAATTAAACGGTTAGGAAATACATACGGTATTAAAACTGTTTTTAAAACAAATAATACATTGCACTCTATCCTCACACATACCAAACCATTTAACGCAACTCAACATTCCAAAAATTGTGTGTACAGTGTTGTGTGTGACTGTGGCCATAGTTATACCGGTGAAACTTCAACACCTTTAAAAGTAAGGAAAAAAGAACACCAATATAACATTTCGAGAAGACATGTGGACAAGTCAAATTTGGCCAACCATATATTAACCAGTACCAGAAGCCATAGGATAGATTGGGATAAAACAAAGTTCTTGTTAAAAGAGGAAAATTTAAAAAAGAGAAAACTTAAAGATGATGATAAACAATACGGAAATCGGGGCCCCTTCAATCGACCTTCATTTGAGCTGGAGAGATCTATTTCTAGAAGAGCAAAAGAATGGTACCCTCAGTATCAAGTGATCGGCAAATGACATTGTCACTGTCAAAATTTTTTGCCAAACAAAAAATCCATATCAGTGCGAAATTTTTTTGAAAATACCTCGAAAGAGTAAAAAAAAATTTGAAAACGACTCCAGAGTCGGAGTTGAAACGTCTCCAAATAGATAAGTATAACACTATACCATACCATACTCTATTTATGTACAGGAATACTGGTTGATCATTTTAAGACATCTCTTTCTCTCAGAATAACAATGAGGAAGAATTTCTGTACGGACAGCCAGTAATCCGGGCAATTTTACGAAACTGCCTTACTACACTTTGTTCTCCAAATATGATTTTAAATACTTATCTGTTACAGGAAAAAATTTTGAGTATAGAAAACCCCAATGAACAGACAAAATAATAAGAAAAATGTGTTGTTTCTAGATATACAGGTAGCACAAAAAAATCTAAAGATCATGTATTACAGTTAAACAGCTTTCAATTTGGAATAAGTTGAAAGAGTTGTCTTTAGAATTTAGAAGTGGCGTTCCTAGATTGACTTTGATATAAGATAGCGCATTCGTCAAAAATGCGATCAAAGAATTTTTTTATTTCAGTGATCCCATTAACGTCATAAGGGAAAACCTAGGAAAAACCTTATGAACTATCCCGATAATGGGTTGTTCAAAAGGAGATGGCCATTACTAATTTCTTCCTTAATTGTCGGTAACCAGATACGATTGAATTCTACAGAAGTAGAAGCGATACAATCGTCTTCATTCAAAAGAATTAAGGCAGACTCTTTTATTTTTCGTGTTATATTGTTCTTTGTGAAATATAGTTGAATTGTCAAATTGTATTTTATGGCCTAGGTTCCAAGCATGTTCACACATTTTCGATTTTTCAGATTGTCGTTTCTTTATGTAATTATTGTGTTCATTAAGTCCTACGTTTAATAGTCTCGATGTTTCTCCAATATGCAGTTTTTTGAGTTCTGAGTTTTGTTGGTTGGTTTTGTTTTCGATATTAGTGATTTCAGTGTATTTCCTGTTTTGAATGCTGTTTTGATATCTGTTGCCCAGTCTTTTCAATATTTCTGAGAGCCCCTGTATATATAGTATATAGTAACTACAATGTGATTGTCCTGCGTAGTAGTGTTACTAAGAGAAGTTCCCGGTTGATTCCGATGGTTTGTTTTCTGTTCAAGTCTGTTTAATTCTTTGTTAAATTTGTTATCATTAGAACAGTTGGTTTTTGCTCTAACACCTTTTTTACTGTATTCGGATAATTTAAATATGAGTATGAGTTTGAGGTTTCCTATAAACGTCTGTTTCGAATGAAGATTCTGTTTTTCTTCTTAATATGTCTAGGAATATGTAGTTTGTTATTTTGTTCAACTTCTAAGATAAATTTGATAGTTGGTTCTTTGTTATTTATGTCATTTAACAATTTATCTAATTCTTCAAAGTCGTGTTCCCAAATTACGAAAATGTTGTCAACGTAACGCCCCCAAACTAAGGGTTTATTTTCTTTTTGATAAAATTACTTGTTAAAAACTTTCCATAAATATGTTAAAAAGGTTAACAAATAATAAAAATATGCAAGGGCAAAATTTCATTATTTTTATAATGTATCAGACTCGGTATATGCAAAGGGTTTCATTACTAATAGGAAATATTTTAACTGTTGGTCTTGAATTCAAAATATGAGGATTTAACCCAATACACTAAGATAAAATATGGCTCCAGTGTGAGTTATAGGGTGTTTTATTTAAAAAAACTGATAATTATCTGAGACCAATACATTAAAACTAGTCAACGTATTATTGTAATAACTATCCACCCTACTAAATTATGTTAAATATACGTTTCTGACTACTAGCAGAGGCGTACGACAACGGCAAGCGACTGGTTCATCCTTTCCAAGTTCAATGCCACTGGCGGAATTGCAATATTAGCACAATTTTTCGATTCTCCAATACTTTCTATGTAAATATCGTACACTTTCTTCAAAACGGTAAAGTCATTATTAATTAAAATATTTTATTTTGATTTTAATGTGTATTAATTAATAATGTCTTTTTTTGGGTGACTGGAGTTCATTTATACGCAAATGAAACTTTAAACCGCATTAACAAAAAATGCTAATATTATTTATCTACATTTCTTGAAACGTCTAGATGCATTATACAATTAAAAAAAAATGTGCTTCGGAAAATCTTATATTTAAATATATAAATTAAATAAAGAACAATTGTAATAAGGAAATATAAAAAAGCACATTAACTAAACTTAAAAACACTTTATAAAAAATGTTCAATGTGGCCTCTCATTATCTCAATAAGTTTATTCATTGTTTCGTTAAACGATCTACCTTTAAGAAATGTTTAGTTTATTGGCAATAAAATTGGCGGAATTTACAATTTACTCCCATAGTTCCTGACGAGTATTTATAGCTTGGGAGTAAATTAGTTATTCAGGTGCCTTAGAAATAGAAATCTAAGAAGCGCGGTGCTACCAGGAGCTTCCGCAGGTAAATTTTTTAAAATTATTTTGAACAGCATCCCCCCCTGGGACTGCTAGTCGGCACAGGCGCCAAAGGGAAGTGGGAAGGAGTGACTTCCACTTTTCACTGTTGCTACTACACGTCTGCGATATGACATGAGATATCCGCACTAGTACAGAATTATTTTATTTGTTGTGAAGATGAACTTATGCTAATAAGTTATTAGCATTTAGTTCAAAAATTCTGCCGTCCCATTAATGTAATGTATGTAATAATCAATTTCATACAAACTTTGAAAACCTGGGTTATTTTTCAATATGTTTTCAAACTTTTCTTTAAGTTTATGCGGCAATCCCTTTGGCAACGCGGAATTCATTTGGCGTATTTTATTCATTGTTTGGATAGATTCAGTCAATGCCAGACCACGAGTTTCAAGCTTTTTAATACTTTCAGGTATGTAGGAAAAATGAGTGCAAATAAGGGATATGTTTTTTTATTTTAGGATCCTTAAATGCTTCCCTAGACTGATAAACTGCTATTGATTCGGCACTGTCAAAGTCATTTACACACCTTTAATAGCCTCAAAATGTTCATTGTAAAACAGCACTGCTTCGATCCACGTTCCCCATCGAGTTATAACTCCAGTGTAATGTACCGACAATTAAATTCGCTATATAACGGCCACAACTGTCTGTAGTTTCGTCAGCTGAAATACAAATAAAGTTGTCTTTGATTTCATTTCGTATTTCTTCCGTAATATGTTGACAAATTGTTGGCATATAATTTTTACGCAAAGTAGATTCGTCCGGTACATTTTGTTTTAAGCAATACTTATTCAAAAATTGTTTGAGGGTAGGATTGTTACGTTTATGCAGAGGAATATTACTTGCAAACAATGCTTCACATAAATCCATGCTAAATTGGTAGTTTTGTTTGCATTTAGAGCTAAATGTAGACTCGGTTATAAGTTGTTGTCGTGGACCTTTCTTTTGCAATCCTGTGATGTGAAGACTTGTTTTGATACGTTGGTCTATTTGAAATTTTTTTGTACACGAAATATTTTTCTCGCAAACACGACAGTATAAAACATTTCCGTCGTATGTAAATGTTCCAGGAAAGTCAGATATCCACGAAGACACACTTTTTTTTCCGGAGGCATGGTACGCACCTAATTTCACACAAATAAATAAAAAAATTAAACTGCAGATCAATGAGCACGCACGTCAAGTATGAACGTAACAATTTTTATGCGAAATAGGTGGAACGACTTTGTAGAAGGCGAGCGCGACGTTCTTCTGTCCCTTTCATCTTACTAGCTGTCGCCCAGTGGTAGAAATTCGACCAATTGTGTCAATATCTCTGGTAGGTGAAGTAACCTGAAAATTTTATAGTGACATTCTATCGTAGGACTTTAGGAAGAACAGCAATTACACGGAACGGATCCAGATTCGGAACCTCTATGTGATAGTTTCCTCGAAAATCCTAGATGTAAGTAATGAAATTCAAGTTTCTTTCAGATATAATTCAGAGGACTTTATTTGTGTTCAAATTCGTAATTCTTAATTTACTATGACAACAATTCAACCGCTAATGGGCTACCCTACATATTTATTTTTTCTAACCTCCCTGTATAGCTATAATTGCACTCAATTCTCTAACATTTATTAAAATCCTCATTAAAATAATTCCTTCTCATTATATATTTCCACCATCCTGTATATGCAACTCATGGACCACGCATAATATTTTTTAACATTTTTGAACCACCCGGTAAACCATTCTGTATATGCCACTGCCTATGAGCCACCGTATTTACTCTTTGTTTATGAATTTTTTAACTATCTTCTGTAACTATAATTCTACTCCGACCTATATTTCAGTCATCATATATATGGAACTCTTCGTGGGCTACTCTATAAATCATTTCCTTTTCTAACATTTTTTTTTATAATCCTGTATATCTATAATTCCTCTCATCCTATATTTCATGTTCCCTATATATACAAATGCTTATGGGTTACGAAGTGTTGCATTTCCATTTCCGCCATCCTGTATATGCATCTCTGTATAATATTTTTTGCACCACACTGTATAACTGTAATTCTACTGCACCTTCTATTCCAAGAACCCTGTAAATTCAACCGCTAATGGGCTTCCCTATATAATTATTTTATTAGTTATAATTGCACTCTACTCTATATTTTAAACACCCTATATATGCAACTGCTTATGTGCAACCCACGAAAAAATTGATTTCTAACATATCTGGAATCGACCTGTATAATTATAATATACAACGATTACGTTACCACTAAACAATAGAACGCTTGCATGCCACTTACAGAAGTACATGCTCTAAGTATATAAACAGCATTGGTCCCTCTTTATATAATTACTCAATGTTTTGAGTATGGCGGCGGCGGCACATTCAGCTGTTTGGCGTTGACATTATGGACGTAAATAATTAATTTTTATTATATTTTATTTAATGAATGAACCAATATTATAAATTAATATTAGCATTCTGCACTGAAGGTCGTCAGTAGCTACTAAACAAAACAAAAATGAAGAAAATCAATTGAGAGACAGAGAAGAAAATGGTACTTAATCCTTTTGTCTTTGCCTATTTATATATACATTATCGTGATTGTCAAAACCAAAGAGGCGCGCGGCTACTGACTGCGTTCCGAAATGGAGTCAAAAATCACAATTATTCCTCAATAGCTAAGCCCTTATATTTTGGGACTGTTATTTAATTTGGTCGGATTTCGAAACGCAGGGTGAGTGAAAATATTGAAAATGTACCGATTATATGCATCATAACTAGATCTTAGGTAAAAAATGCTATTACCGCTGTGAATGGCTAAATTATGCTAATGCATATGCAAATGCATATAATCCGGTCCTTACTAATAACATTAGTCAACAACAACTAGTACACCTAATTTACGCTAGATGGTCTACAGTTGATTGATGTTTCGATGATATAGAGGATTTGAACATCGATGTCAAAATATCGATCATCCCTATCCTGACCTGTTTATTTCCTTTTATTTTAAAACAGTTAAGGGATTTGAACAAATCACTTTCTTTAGAGAAATCACCCCAGAGTGTTGTTATTTTGAAATCTTCCTGAATTGACCATCGACCTGAGGGATTGAAGAAAATATTCGTTTTCATTCATGTACCAACGACATATACAAAAACAGTAAAACAAATACCCTTTTTCTTACCTTTTAACTTGTTTAATAGTGGGTTTACAGATTTCAAGGTTTGTTTTGATTCCCGATCTTGTGTAATAAAATCAAACTTGCATTATTTCAGGTCTTTGGGATTTATCACTTCTATTAGTTATCCTTCATTTTTTGGTGAGCTGATTATTACCGTTCTTCATTTGTCTCAGCTCATATGTCAATTCTTTTGATCATTCACTGATTACAAATGCACACAAAAAAAACAGTTGTCTACAATGTACATGCATATGATTTCCAATGCATTTTCGCATGCTGAATACGAATCCGGAGTCAGAATTGCTCCATCATCCTTCAATTTTCAGCAAAACGCTGAAGAATCTTCTGAAAAATGAAAATGTTTCCTAATGATAGATTTTATAGATGGGTAACGTTCGTTATGAGCTATACAAAGTTTCCTAAAATGAGGGTTTTAAATCAACCTTCATTCTTCAGCGAAATTTAGAAAATATCCAGAAAAATTAAGACTTTGAGCTTGCTAGTTGAAGCTTATCGTGTGGTACAAGTTATATCATTTTTCCTGTTGAACTCGGAGTCGGAATGTATATTTATATACCGACCTTCCGTCTTCAGCAAAATTCTTGTATTTGCGAGTTGAATATTTTCGGGTGATGCATGTTTTTAATAGGATTTTCTCTGCTGAACTCGGATTCGGAATGTAATTTCTGTACAGACCTTTCGTCTTCAGCAAAATTCAGAAGAATCTTCAGGAAAATTAAAACTCTCAGCTTGTTAGTTGAATCTTGTCGTGTGATATATGTTTTTCGTACCATTCCTTCCGCTGAACACGGCTTTCCAATTAGAATATTTCCATCATTCTTTAGGTTTTAGCAAAACCCAGGAGAATGTTAAGAAGAATAAAGATTTCGTGAGTGAAAGTTAGTTCTTATGCATTTCATGGTTCCCTTAGTATTTTGATTCAGTATCTTTTTTTCGGATCTGAACAGATATATCATACTTTTTTAGTATCGAGTAAAGGTCTAATGAATCTTAAGATATTTAAGTTCTTCCGTATTAGTTGGTATTTGCTGTAGAAATTTCAGAAATACCTCGTTTTATTCTATTTATAAATCTTTATGATTTCTGTGCTCATACTAATAAGTTTTACCTTTAGCTGCATCCGGGGCACCTCCACGCTGAGTCCCTGGATAGCCGTTTTGGTGCCGTCATTGCAGCTAAGGTTAATTATCTTTACGATGCAGGGACACTCATGAAAAGTGCGATTCCCAGTACCGGCAGTGGACTGAGTGGGAAAGCGGGTTCGCAGTCGTCATCATCATCATGCAAAGGTAGTTCTGCTTCGGTGGGTAACTTGGCCGTTCTAGAGTATGAAGCCTCAAGAAATGTTTAATCTTTGCATAACTGTACAAATGTGAAAAATTATTTTTGCTACATTTGTATGAAATTTGAGATTAAGAAAAATCGTAAAACAATTCCACCACTTATTGTGGGGATCTACTATAATTGTTATCGAATGAAAGTACTTAATGATGAATGGGTTCCTCGTATCATATGTTACTCGTGTAGCTCTATGCTGTATCGTTGGAAGCAAAAATGAGGAACAGGTCAAATTTAAGATACCAGCAATGTGGAGTCAACCTAATGCCAAAACGGAAGGCAAGTGGAGTAAAAAAGATTTCGTATGAAAGTTCAGAGGGAGAAATACTGTGGAAAATATAAATCACAAGCAAAGCTTCAATTAACAAGCTGAGAGTTTTTATTTTCTTGAAGATTCTTCTGAATTTTGCTGAAGACGAAAGGTCGGTATAGAAATTATACATTGTATCACACGACAAGCTTCAACTAACAAACTCAATTCTTCATTTTTCTGAAGATTCTTCAGAATTTCGCTGAAGAATGAAGGTTGATTAAAAACCCTCATACGGATCCGTATTTAGTGGGCAAAAATTTTAGGAAACTTTGTATTGCTCATAACGAACGTTACCCATCTATGACATCTACCATTAGGAAAATTTTTCATTTTTCAGAAGAATCTTCAGCGTTTTGCTGAAAACTGATGGATGATGGAGAAGTTCAGACTTCGGATTCGTATTCAGCGGGCGAAAATACATTGGAAATCACATTTCGCATGTACATTTCAGACAACTTTTTTTTGTGCGGTGGTGTTATTTTTCTTTCTTTCATTGAAGTTACGGTTTTTTGTACCATTAATTTAATACTATATTATGATCAACTCAGTTATCCGTGCGAAACAACTGGCAACTTGAATATTTGCTTAGAAAAAATAGTCTTTATAGGCAGTGTCAGCACATTATTTTTCTTTACATATAGAATATAAGCTAATACGAAAAATTAATAAACAAATTTATTACCTTAGATATATTTGTTTCAGCGCCACACAGGAATTTACACAAGCTTTAGGTACTCGTAGGTTCTGTAGGATTTCTGGCCAGCCATTTTTGGAATTGACCTGTAATAGAAAATAAATATTATTCCTGTTTCTGAATGCGGTGCTGCAAATTGTGAAAAAACTAAAATGGACAAACGTGATACGTTAGTTATGATACTATCTGTTTGAGATTTTACAATTCATTGAACGCAAGACAATATATTTATTCTAGTTGAGAACCTTCACCAGTTGCGCTTTCCTCAACTTAATGAAATCTCAAATAATACAAGGCCGCGAAGTGTAAGGCCGTTTCTCTGTTATTTCTAGAGAAGAAATCATACGAATTCCTTATCTTTTCGAGATCTTAAAATCCATTGAAATGGGTTTCATTGAAGTTCCGAATGAAACAAACACCAAAGCGTTAACTTTAACCATTAACTTCTTATCTTCTGCGAGTAAATACGGATATATATGAGAACGTAGGTTTTCGCGGCCAGAAGTCATAGCATATGCAAAAAATTAATGATGTGCGAAATCGATTATCAATAATCGATTATTAAAATAATAGACTGCAATCCATTATAATTTGAATAATCGATTATCCAAACATTTTACGATACTTCCAATTACGTTTTTTTGCTGATTGTGGTTTAGCATGGCAACCCCGGCATTCCAAAAAGGCGAATTTCTTGATATTATTTATTTACAGTGGTCAATTCGAAAAAGGAACCGACCACTCCCAAAACACTTATACTCTATAATTGATTCAATTTCCCAGTTTATATATATATATATATATATATATATATATATATATTTACATAAAAATTCAATAGTAATTCGCTTACACTATTACGTCAGTAACAGTTTTTAGATAACAATTGCTAAGATTTTAACAACAAACTCGTAGAAGTAAACTATTTAAATATAAAAAACCAGCCCAAATACGAATTTCTTCTGTTTTCTGCTTATATAATGAAAAGTAATGAATGAATTCTAATGAAGTCCACAGAAAAGTTGTAGAGAATCAAAAATCTTTCTTAATGAGCGTTTATAGATCCTGATTGGATCATTTTTTATAGAGATAATTAGAAAAACAGTTTTTTTTTTCAAAAATTGATAACTTTTTGGTAACTAACACTGGAATATTAATCATATTCATCACCATCAAAACCATAGTTTACGATATTCAATTTATATGGGCTCACGATGGATACTATTGAATAAGTAGTTTTTGAAGAATTGAAATTTAAATAATTTCGGAACACATTAAAAATACTTTGAAAGTTCATAAATTCCACTTCAATTTGTCTATCTTGGATTTTGTCTATAATACCCGGAAATTTGTTTAAAATAATAGTAAATATTACCTTCAAATTAGGAATATGTTATAGCCACCCAGCGGTGCAATAACAATAGCTGTCAAGGCGCAGGGACGGATTTAATATTTTCTTGAGGTGGGTCAAGAGATGAAAATTATGGTAAATTATATTATTATATTAATTTTCTCAGCAGTTTATAAGGTTTTTATTTATATAACTATTACCTGCCCTTATTAGTCAATTTTTCCATTGGTTTATTAAGTTAATGGTGAACTAAGGATGGTTCGTTTAAGCGAAAATTGAAAGTGCATTTCATGAGCTTTCAAAATATATTTTGCAGATCCCTATCGAACTATTGTGGTTAATACCATTCGTTCTGCTAAGTATTTCTACAAATTATTAAAATAGAAATTCTACTTAACAGGCAATATATATATATATATATATATATATATATATATATATATATATCTTCAGCTTTATTAATTTCAACGTTTAAGCTCTCATTAGGAGGTAGATTAAGGTTCCAACTGTTTTTACAACCAGGTTATGAACGTTTTTAAAACACTCAATTTATATTGTTTTCTTTATAAAAAAATGCTGCCATGAAAGTGTATAAACACAAATTTTGAAGATTTTCTGATTCTGTACAACATTTCTATTGGCGGCATTATGAACAGATAAATACTTTTCATACCATATGCAAAAAACCAAAATAGCCCATGTTTTTGGGGTTTTTAAGGTTCTAATAATTTACTTCTACGAGTTGGCTGTTAAAATTATGCCAGGAATGGCTTATAAACTATTATTTACATGATGGCGTATGCAATTTGTTGTTGAATTGTATGCCACTTAAAAATCTCTATTGCCTGGCGTAATTGTAATTTTTTACTTTGTACTCAGGTTTAGTTTTTTATTCATTAATATTTTTTAACTTTATATTAATGTAAACACTACTTGTTATAAATCTCAAATTCAGGACTTATTTACTTTTATAAAGAACTGTTTAGAACTTCAATAGTTTTATTTTGTTGTCATTTTGATAAAGAACTACCTTCATAAATCATAGTAGATTTTAATCGATTATAGATCGATTACTGAAATAATCGAATCGGCACATATTACTACAAAAAATAATTATTTAGATTTCAATAATTTTTCTCATTATAAAATCCCTTGTATTACAAATGACTAAAAATATAGCAATAAAATTTGTATTAATTCTTTGAACTACTTAATAAAGGAATCACAAATTCATGATTAATGTTTTTAAACTTCAGAATGGATATCATCATATCTTTGAGGGTTAGAAAATTCAAAATTGAATATATTTTTTATTCTTAATTTCCCAAAACAATAAAGGATTTATTAATTTTTCCAAAAACTACATACAATTTAATGTGCGATTATTAGTTCAATTGACTTTTCATTCAATCGCCAAATCTCAACAAAATAGCTTAAAAAAATTTGTGAAAGCAGTTTTGAAATACAAAATTTAACAACAAAACATTTTACTGCTTCTTGGTACGACGTTTATGCACGAAGTAATAGCGTTTCAAAAATCATAAATGTATTATAGACTATTTTGTTGCCTTGTTTCGGGATTGGACAACCCTAGTGTTGCAATCTGACAACTGACAGCTCTATCGTAAAGTTTGCCATTTTTTAGGTTATACGTAGGTACTCAGAACGTTTTGACATACGAGCGCTATGTGTTGTTTACAGTAACTTAAAGGATTCATCTCGACCAAAAAATGGAATTAAATCGTGAACATTTTCGTGCGATTATTTTTTACAACTTTCGACGTGGATTAAGTCAGCAAGAGTGCATGGATGAACTTAATTTAATTTTGGCGATGAAATTCCACCAAGGACCACTGTTTATCGATGGAATGGTGAATTCAATCGAGGTCGTAGTTCACTCCAAGACGAATTTCGTAAAGGTCGTCCAAGAAACCATAGATGCTGGGCGCGAACTGATATTGCAAGATCGTCATGTGACCTATCGTGAGATTGAGTCAACCTTACACATTAGTGGGACCAGCATACATTCAATATTGCATAAACATTTGACTGTCAAAAAAATTTGTTCGCGTTAGATCCCACACAATTTGTCAATCGTTGAAAAAAAGGCTCGTGTCGATTGGTCGAAAGAAAAGCTCAAAAAATAGGATCGCGGTGCTTCAAAACACGTTTATGACATAGCGACAGGTGATGAATCGTGGATTTACGCTTATGAGCCCGGAAGTAAAGAGCTGTCGACTGTATGGGTGTTTCAAGATGAGCCGAATCCAACAAAAGTTGTTCGCGCACGAAGCACATCCAAGCAAATGATCGCCCGTTTTTTCGGAAAAACTGGACATGTCGCAACCGTACCACTAGAACAACGCAGAACAGTCAATTCTGAGTGGTACACAACCATTTGTTTGCCAGTTGTCCTCCAAGAAATGAGGAAAACCAACCGCCGAAGACGGATCACTCTTCACCACGACAATGCGAGCTCTCACACACATCGGCTCAAACAACTGCATTTTTGACCACTCAAAACATCGATTTGATGAGTCATCCGCCGTATAGTCCTGACTTGTCACCAAATGACTTCTTTTTATTCCTATATGTAAAAAACAAACTGAGAGGTCAAAATTTTTTGTCACCTGAAGAAGCGGTTGCTGCGTTCAGAATGCAGAGTGGAAAAAGTACTTCGACAATTGGTTCAAACGCATGCAAAAGTGTATAGATCTTCATGGGGAATATTTTGAAAAACAATAAAGCGATTTTCGATGATTAATATTTGTTTTTGTTCTCTAATCCCGAAATATAAAAGGCAGCCCTCGTACTTGACTGGGTGGATTCTGATTGTCAATAACGTTATATTTATGTTTTTAATACGTTAGCATAGTTGCTATTTTATAACTAGTTAAATAATGTTAGTCTGAATGATAGACACTTCTTATCTTGATTTTACAACGTTTCATTATCTTTAGATCTATTATCGTCAACATAATAGGAAAAATCTTCTTATTTATATCGGAAACCACATACGTAGACCAGTGAACCGAACCAATTTTCACATCATTAGAGATTTGTTTTCAAAGAATTCAAAGTGTGTTCTTAAATTTAAACAAAATGTATATAATAAAATTCGTGATATATATGCTAGTAGCCCCGTCAAATTAGCTCGAACTTTAACTTACTATTAATCAGTTCTTAATAGTAATTGGTACTAGAATGGAATATTACCATGCAATTCTGATTAAGTCAATTTTCGAGCACTTTTAGATCAATTAAGCCATGGTAAAAAAATCATCGAATTTGTATGAAAAATTGTTTTTTTGAGTTACTTAACAAATTTGTCTCTATTAAAGTATCAAACATATGTTCTACATCTGCGAATTATATTAACTATCAATATCGATAATTTTCTCAGGCCAAAACGAAGCTGTTCACTTAGTACTAGCCCAAGAAATTTCTGATAAGTCAAAAGCACTGATTTTCATTTCTTAGCCAAAAGCTGCCTGCTTTCTTTGTCAAGTTTGAGGTGAAAACGTAAATGTTAGGAAAACTTTAAAAACTATTTAAAACGAATATATAGTGTAATACCAATATTTTGTAAAAATTTGGGGTAGACTGACCGAGTAGTTTTTGAGAAAATAATTTTCAAAATCGCCAATTTATACATGGGTTGTTAACGATGTCTATATTAGATAAACATGTGATATTCACTTAATTTTTTTTAAGAAAGTTGTGCATATATTTAAGTGAATTATATTGTTATGAAAGATATAAAATACAGAGAATAGTCACGATTTATGTATTTAATATAAATGCTATAGGCATTCATAATAACTTCAATTCATTCATTTCAATAACTTTAAATACGTATAAACTCGAAAATAAATGAGTTTTTGTAAAATACTAGGTTATGCGACTTATTTGAAGACATCAGATTGTTGATTGGCTTAAATAAAGTACGTTTGTATAAAATTTTCTTGGTGTATTGTGAATGACAGTCCGTAATAAGAACTTATTTTCCAAATGCAACTATCATACATTTATAAGTTAATAAATAGAGTACTAAAACAATAATAAGCATTCACTTTTTGGATCACAACTATTATGGGTGTATTGTATATTGATATAACTAATAAACCCAAGGAGGGCACACCAGGTCCTTGGGCTAATAATTGTATATTAGTTACACACGAACAAGGTAATTGTTCGATTCTATACCCCTCTGCTACCTAAACCAACTGTCATTATGGTGACATCCGGACCTACGGGGTATTTGTTTATGCTAATTGTGTTAAGTAACATTATAATTAGCCCTTATGAAAATACCATTGGGAAAAGCATCAATTATAAAAATTATCGCACTATCCTTTCGGGACTTTTCAATTCAAAGTTTAAAACGTTCTGCACAAAATTCATAAATCAGGCAATTTCCCTTTTTATTCGAAAAACATCGAAACATGTTAAGCCATTATTGTGTGCTGTAATTCCCTTTTGGTCATTAGATAAACATTTTTATATAATTGAAAACGTACTTGAATCAAGCGGTTATATAAAAGTTTTTGATCGAAACTAATAATCAAAGACAATACAATGATTTTACTAATAATGCATTTCAGTGAATAGAAATAGTATAGTAGTGGTAGTTTTTAAATCGTAAATCATTTGTATTTTGACTACGGGCCACTATATATACCCTTATAACCGAATTTTGAGTAATCCCCAAGTTACGGCATTCGCTTCTTGTCTAATGCGTACCATCAAATCCTGCAAATTTTCTGGCCTGTCAGCATAAACCCGGTTGTTTGATTAGCCCCAAAATAAGAGATTCAGTGGGGTCAAATCTTGGTGACCACTCAATAATTGGTCCACGTCTACCAATTCATTTCCCATTACTTGTACACCATAATGCAGCGGTGCCCCGCCTTGGTCCGAAAATTCATCGAGGGATCTGGGATTTTATACCGAGAGAGAATAAACATGATTCTCCTCACACTGCCGCAAAAAAAATCATATTGTCAACTCATGAATGAGGTGCACCTTGTAAGGATGAATTTTTATTTGCTTTGAATATTTTGCAATAAATAACTAACAGGGTTACATTTTCTTGTTGAGAAATTTCCAATGTTGTTGTGTGAGGGTTTTTTCGTAACGTTAATAAAGGGTTTAATTTGGTGTTTATTTTAGGTCTGCCACATTTAGGTAAATCTTTAACAGCTCCCCTTTCTTGGAATTTTGCGACACTACTACTTACAGTACTTCTAGAAACTGGAGCTCTTTCACCATGGACTCTATTAAATAAGGCAAATATGTTTCTTTATAGGTTTGAAATTTATCTCTCCGTAACGCACCATTAAAATTTCTATATGTTCTCTCTCTGACAAACGAACCAATATGATATGAAATACTAGATAATGTCAAATAAGAAACGATGTAGGATAAGCTGTTTAAAACTCAAAGCATTAATCGAAAATAATAGACACACAATAATTTGTAAAAAACACATTGTTGAAATAAATATAACAGGTTATTTATAATGTGCGTATGGAAAAGATTTTTGTATTCTTTTTAAATTTCTCTCTTAAATAATAAATTATTTACGTTATTATTTGCAAGGGATTTATAGCTACTATTTAAAATAATCCATGACTGACAAATATACTAATTCATTTTTGTTTTTTTGACATTATTATGTCATCAGAAGTGTAAAAAAATAATGGCTTGACATGTTTCCCCGTTGAAAACAGAAAACTGCCATTTATTTATTTTTTTTTTTTTTTGGTAAAAATATCCTTTAAAATTTATAATCGAGTACAAACATCACATTTCAGAAGCTTACAAAACTCAAAAACTGACGAATAAATCACAAATAAGTTTCCAGAAAGTATCATAAAATATTGTTTAAACAATATAAATAATTCTGTCCTAGCTGTGAATGGTTTAAGCAATATTAAAAACAAAATTATGAAAATTGGAAGTTTCTTGAGGGTTTCCAAAGATGGTCTATTTTTTGTTTTCATTGTTGTGCTACATGGTTTTTTAATTGATATTTTGTAAAAATTACAGAAATTGTAGGGTCCATTTTTAGAGTCAAATTAGACCTCAGAATATCTAACTTTTCAGATAAAAAATGTTTGCAAAAACACAAAATAATAAAATATTTTTTAAATTTCATCTTTTGTTTAAATTGTCTAAATAAATAATAGGATTTGAGCTTAGCCTAGCAAAGTTTGTACGTTTTTTAACTTCTAATAGCAGTGTCCATAGTAGCAAAAAAATAATAAAAAAATAGGTAAATAAAACTAAATATTTAGCGATTTTTCGGCAAGTTTAGGCCATAAATTGGCAAAACCAGAATGAATAATTATTTATGCATTTCGTACATACAATTGAAATTAAGATTTTAACGCCAAATGATTACTGAACCTGAAATATAAGTTTTATGCACAAAAACAATAAACATTTACTGAAGATCTTAATAAGTTACGGGAATTGCAACTGATGAAGGTTGTCCTCTAGAAACAATTAGACATTATCATAATAAAATGCTATAATAGGTTTTTAGTTAACGTAGGATTAAGAAAACGGCATTACCCACAGCAAGAGTCCCGGTTTGGGGGGTGCGAGCTAGTTTTCCTTGAAACTCCTGGATGTCGATATTCACTTCGCTTTAACATGTTAAATTCCGTTATATGTATGAAAACGAGATTTCAATCAGTTAAGGGAAGCGCCACTAATAAAGGTTTTCTACTAGAAACAATAAATTGTTATGCGTTCAATGGATTGTATGTAGATTGGAAAAAGATAGCATCAAGGCACTTTTATCGTTTAAATAAGTTCCAATGATTAGTTGGAAGTGTTTTAATTGTCTAATTTTAAATCGGGACGTTTTTTTTTAATTAAGATATTGTCGCTTTACTAATTGGATTGTAGGGTATTTAATTATTGATTTGAATGTTAATTTACTAATCAATCCACTAAGGTTATGTATTAAACCATGACCCCATGAACACAAACACATCTGCAATTAGCTTAGCATAAAATGAATTTTCAGGTTCGGCTTCGGCCGAAACTACAACAACCACCGAAATTCAGTTTCGGTGGAAAAAAACTAGTTTCGGTCGGAAAATCCTTAGATAAAAAATGTTGATTTGAGTACCAATCATCGGTCAAAACAAGTTGGTGTTGATTTCGGGCTACTATTAATTTTATCACGAATTTACAGTTACCCTGATTGTGAAAAAAAGTGTTTTAAACATTAACTGAAAGGTATCGCATACCGTTTGCGTTGTTGTCGTCCAGCATGTATGTACAAAACCCATCGACCCGCAACAGCAAATTGCGTATACGTGTTTCAAGCTGCGGAAGCTACGACACTCTCAAAGATTTACTTACTTGCTACTTCTTGAAATCGTCAAACATGCAACAAATGTTACCCACTTCTACCATCGACTTTGTAATTCGCAATAAAGAAAGCCATGACACGAGAGAGATTTTCCCATGCAAACCGAAATGACACATGCGTCACGTTCACAGTTCCGGAATTAGCCGAGTTCGAACGAACGTCGAGCACAGAAGAACACGGATAATCAACCGTAAAATGAAAACGAGCAACCGAGACACACGAGAGAACGGGGGTGGCAAACGTAATCAAAAAAGTGCAGATTCCTGCAATATTGTCAATAGAGCACGCGCGAGTGTATCTTGTAAATCGCGCCGACCGATCCGCAACCGCCAACGCCTACTTCACACTTCGACAACGGTGTTAGCAAACTAACCCGCCAACGTAATGGCTTGTTGATGTGTGTGTTCTCTGTTGTCTCTGAATCCTTCAGTTTCTTCGCGCTGTTTTACTTTGCGCCTTCATTTGCGGTGTGCATTATGTCTGGTGGCAGCCAATAAGGAGATCATGTAGCAGCGCTCTGATTATGTTTATCGTCATCTAATTCGATTACTTGTTTTCTTGTTCAGAAATACTGGAGCTTATTTTATGGGATATAACAGTACTTAGTATATCACCAATGATACTAATAGTTTTTAATCGAGTTCTAGAATGAGGATTGACAGTATTACCTAAGTCTAAACATTAGACTAACATGAAATGGAAAGCACACATACAGAATATTTGTAAAAAAAGTAAATACCTATTGTTTATTTTTTCTAAACTAAATAAAACTAGTGGTCGCCCAGTGGTCGAAATTCGACCCTATTTCATAAAATTGTAAAAAGTATATGTTATAAGAAACAGAGTTGTGGAGAAATCGAAGAAGTAGATGTAATGACCAAAATTGTTCACTCATATTGACAAATCTATTGAAATAAAAAGAAAATAAAAATGTAATCCAATATCGGTATTCGAAATATTTTGACAAATGAATGTCCCTTCAAATTTGTGGCTGGAACCGCTCCTGGCAAAATACTCGATATAATAATTGGAAGATTGTTCGTTGCAACCTAAAATTTTCGTTATTTGCTGTTTCAATCAAGTATGGGAATATTAAAGAAAAATGAGGACCAACAATCCTAGGAGAACTTAAATATTTAATATATTCTCTATTGTCTGCTGTCAGACAATTTTTTACACAACACCTTCGGGAAGGTTGTGATAATAATATATTGATCAACTAATTAAATTCATATTAAAAACAGAATATTTAATATGAAAGTTACTGCAACGCGTCCGAAAAATCAATACTGATCTACGACATTGACTATTTTATCACTAAACAATAACAACGCTTGCATGCCACTTTCAGAAGTACATGCTCTAAGAATATATCTAACGATCGCTCCCTTCATATATAATTACTCAATGTTTTGAGTTTTGACCGTCTGGCGGCGGCGGCACCACAGATCAAATAGACGGCACTGTCAGTTGTTTGGCGTTGACAGTATGGACGTAAATAATGAATATTTATTATATTTTATTTAATGAATGAACCAATGTTATAAATTAATATTAGCATTCTGCACTGAAGGTCGTCAGTAGCTACTAAACAAAACAAAAATGATGAAAATCGGTTGAAAGACAAAGGAGAAAATGGTACCTAATCTTTTCCTATTTATATATAAAGTATGAATGCAAAAGTACTCTGTTTCAGACCATCTCCTTGGCATAAGTGCTTGGGGAGGAGTTTATGAAAATGTAATACAATTGTTTTCTGAATGATATTTGAGGCATATTTTTTAATGTTTAAGTACTTCTTGGGAAATAACACCACAGTTACGCAAATTGCTGTATATTCCAAACGTTTCGAGGTCTGGGTCAAACCCCGTTGACGTTAAGAAACTATGGATAAAAAAGGCACAATACTAAGATGTAAAATTAAAATATTTGACAATATGTATTATTTGATTTCTGACCTCTAAATGTTCGAATAAACGAACACGACAGTTTGAAAAATCCAAAATTTGTGAACATGCTTGGGACTTTGATAAAATACGTTTCAAAATTTAGTAATATTACACAAAGAAGAACACAACACACAATACCAAAAGAAAACAAAAAGAGCCTGCTTTAATTTTGTTAAATGAAAACGATTGTATCACTACTACCTCCGTAGAATTCAATCGTTCCTGGTTGCCGTTGATTAAGGAAGAAATTGCTAATGGTCATGTCCTTGTGAACAACCCAATATCGGGATAGTTCATAAGGTTTCTCCTAGGTTTTCCCGTGTGGTTTTAATGGAATCATTGAATCAACAAAATTCTTTGGTCGCATTTATCTTATAACAAAGGAGCGCCACATAAAATTCTGAAGATCTCCCTTTCAAATTCTTCCAATTTGAAAGGAACTTTATGATTATATGGTCTTTAAAAATTTCTGTGCTACCCTGTATATTCCAAATAAAATTCTCTTAGTTATGTCAGAAATCAAATAATACATACTGTCAAATATTTTAATTTTACATCTTAGAATTGTGCCTTTTTTATTCATAGTCTCTTAACCATTGACAACGGGGTCTGACCTACACCCCGAATATACAGCAATTTTCGTAACTGTGGTGTCATTTCCCAAGAAGTACTTAAACATGTAATACAATCTATAAGCCAGCAACCTGCAACACAGACTTAAAATGTATTATAAACTAGTGGAAACAATTAAAGGATAAAAAAATTCCAGATTTTTTGACGTTTTTCAATTAGCTGTATTTCCCTTGAAAATGGTCGTACTGGAGTTTTTTAAGACAGCATTTTAAAGTTTGAAGTTTCTAGTTTTGAGATCTTACAATGGAAAGCAACGTGTACCGCTTAATCCTAACGAATACCAAAAGAATTTTTATTTCCAAATTTTTTCGGGTTTTGTTTTGGTCTACGAATTTGTTAATTTTTCACCTACTATATGGATCGGATAAGAAGTTCATTGAGTTATAATTTGCTTTTTTTTGAAGAAAAGTTCAATACGACCACTTCTTGCTGAGATATCGAACTTGAAAAAGCATCTTTTTGTCTTTAACCATCAATATCTCAGCAACCGCTGATCGCACAAGAAAATTAAGGAAGGTTTTGAAATCTTGATTAAAGGACCCACAAAAATCAGCTACGGTTTTTTGAAAATAATTGTTTTCATTAATTTGAAAAATAAAAAAAAGGACTTTTGGTGGCTTTTGGGGATCATCAGGCGCTAAATTGGAAATATCGAGAAAACAAAAACCCCACAACGTTTCGTTTCAATCCATCGAGCCGTTTTCTTGTTTTCTTCGATCGAATTTTGAAAAAAAAGATCACGATTAAGACTTTAAATGATCATAACAAAATACAAAAAATATATTGTTCCAGTTTTTTATGCATTCTCATTGACAAGTGTTTAAAATTATGGGGGCCAGACTTAGAAAAGAACGCTGTTATCATTTCGTCATCGAGCTCGACCAAACAGAAGGCCAGCGAATGACTGCAACTGGAGTGTGTGGCCAGGGTAGAGCTGGATTCCAAGCGCGTGAAAAACCGTTGGTGTGGCCTACTAACGGGTGTTTTTTTAGAGATATAGAACTTTAAGTTGGCAACACTCTCTTAACCGGCGGTCATCTTGTCAGCTGTCAAGTGATTTATGTTTAGTTTGGTTTGTCATTTCATCATGAATAGATTGACGCCTGAACAAGGCTTCCAAATTGTTCAAATTTATTTTGAAAATCATGGTTCTGTTCGAAATACGTATCGCGCACTACGTCCATTTTACGGTCAACATAATCGTCCATCAGAGCAATTAATTCGATTAACAATGTAACGTGTTCGCACCACTTTTACTCTAAATGATAATACACATCCACAGAGATGTCGTACAGTGCGTACAGAAGAATCCATTGCTGCTGTGGAGCGTAGCATAGAGGAAAACCCGAAATCAGTCTATCCGCCATCGTGCACAAGAATTGAATATGTTTCCACCCACTTTATGGAAGATTTTGCGGAAATATCTTGGTTTGCGTGCTTACAAAATTCAACTCGTGCAAGAATTGAAGCCACACGATCACCTAGCAAGGCGTACATTCGGTGAATGGGCCCAAAACAAGATTGCCGTTGATCCCGATTTTCATAAGCGAATTTTGTTTAGCGATGAAGCTCACTTTTGGTTGAATGGAGACGTCAATAAACAATAAACTGCCATATTTGGAGTGACGATAATCCTCAAGTTCATGTTGAGACACCGTTACATCCAGAAAAACTGACTGTTTGGTGTGCTTTATGGGCTGGTGGAATAATTGGTCTGTACTTCTTTAAAAACGATGCTGGCTAGAACGTTACAGTCTATTGAACAATCATGATGCACACGAGCTGTGGTTTCAACAAGACGGAGCAACATGTCACACAGCTCGTGCCACAATTGATTTATTGAAAGAAACGTTTGGTAACCGCATAGTTTCACGTTTCGGACCCGTGAATTGGCCTTCAAGATCTTGCGATTTAACGCCGCTGGACTATTTGCTGTGGGGATATGTGAAGTCGCTAGTCTACTCCGATAAGCCCAAAACGAGTGACCACTAGGAGGACAACATTCGCCTCGTTATTGCCGATATATGGCAACAAATGTTGGAAAAAGTCATCGAAAATTGGACCTCTAGATTAGACTACGTCCGAGCCAGCCGTGGCAGTCATATTCAAATTATAATGCCAGAAGATTATCTTTCGAATAAAGTAAATTTCATGTCAATTTAAAAAATATATCCTTGTTTTATTCCATTTCAAAGTTCTATACCTCAAAAAAAACACACCCTTTATGTGAGAACTCGAAAAGAAACGTAGAAAACGCAGCGTGAAATCCCGCCAGTATGGCCTTAGCCTTAAACGATTTAAAATACCTCGGCCTGGACGAACATCTTTACCAACTAATGCAAAATGCCGTCCTGTTAAGGACAGCCCGGACGGTCAGGAAATTCATGGGAAACTGCCGCCACGACTCCAACCAGGACCTGAAAACCTGGCAAGGGCTTCCACAGAGCTAAACCCTTTTGATATCCAGTATATTTGGGATTTAGTGAATTTTCCCCTAAAGACAAGTTATGCGTGCCTTAGAGCGAGTGTGCTGCCGTACCTTGTATGGTCAAGTCGATAAAAAATTAAACTCCTTGATAATTTTTAATAAAATTTTAATAATTTACTCCTTACTATAGCATCCATGTTTTAGCAAAAATTAAACATCTCCTTCTGCATGTTGCGATTTCTCTGTCAGTCAGCATATATACAAACTTATACTGTAGCTCATTCGCCAGCACCTGCCCAATACTTTCTTTTACATGTAGCTTTGTACGACTAAGTAGATTTAAAATCGGACGCCTCTGGAACATCAAACACGATATTAAGAAACGAAAGGAACATAATAATTCTGAACCATCACCACATATTATTACAAAAATTCCTTTGTTTTGTGTTGTAAGGTGAGAAAAGAAAATCATTAACGATAGTGTGGTTGGTGTCTTGAAACGAGCAACTCTGTGTAAGATTCGACAACAACGCAGTGTTGTTGCCTAACGAGTTTCACTCGTTCGTTTCTTTCTCGGGTCGGTGAACTCATCTATATCCATCCACGTTAACATTACGCGAACTAAACCGAGCCGCAAAAGCAAAACGGACCGGTCGCCCAATAATAATATACGTAACAACAGTTCCCGAGCCCGAGACACACACGATGCCTTTGTTTTATCTATCTGACTTCTCTCTTTTCTGTGTTACGTTCGTGATCTCGTCGACGCCGAAGATCCATTGTTTTCAAGCTGCTCTCGCTTAAATTTGCGTGCGGTGTAATAGTCCAATCAATTAAGTCAAAAATGGTGAAATTCTAGAATTTTGACAAACAGCATTGATTTGCATGAAAATTTGGCTGTTGGGGGGTCGTTCATAAATACGTGCGCACACAGGGGGGGGTCCTAAGGAAATAATGTGACGTTCACAATAGGGGTGTCCATCGAAAAAAAACATCGATGTTTTCATTCGATGTAAAACATCGGAACCCTGCATCGATGTTTTTCGATACATCGCTAAAAAACATGGATGCTTTTTCAACATCGAATACTTTGTGTAATAGTTTGATATTCGCCATTTCCAATTACTTAAATGCGTTAAGTTCCGCTTTTGTGAGGTGAACATAGAGTCAGGGTATCAGAAGTCTAGTGCTAATAGCTAGAATAATGTATTTAGTTTTTTAAGTATTGGTTAGAAGTTCAATTACATGAGCGCCATATATTATATAGCTTCGTTGAGAAGGCAGGAACGCGTGTGTTAGGCCACTGATTATTAACACATTTGACACGAGCAGAACTGTTTCTCGGCCCTAAAATGTTATTTTACAAAGTTTTCTCTTTAAAACTAAATTTAAAACCTAAAAATTTAAGGTTTTTTCTTTAAAGTATTATTTTCCTAATTTAATTCCCAGGTATAGAATTTTGGAATATTACTTACAGAAAATAATGTACAATTTAATAAGCAAAACAAACGAGACAAAACATATAGTTGTTGAATTTTTGGAAGATGATAACAAAGTATTTCTCACAAACGGGATTAGGTAGGCACTTTGATAGCCAATTTCCTTCCCGTTCCATATGTTGAACCCATTTCATACTTTTCAGGTTATCAGTGGGATATAGATATATTTTTCAATCCGTTTGATTTTTTACACATAATAATAGTGCTTTTTTTTAATTCCTCTGTAGAAAAACATACCGTGATTTTGAACATGTAAAATTCATTATCAAAAAACTAATATATTCAAAAAAATGTAGTTTTAATACAATTTTTTATGAGAACCTTAACATACGTTTTCTGCTTCATTCCCTGCCTATTTTCATTGATTTGAAACTGAGGCACAATAAATTGTGAACATAGAGAAGCAGTGGTAGCTGGACCCAAAATGGCTGAAGAGAATAATCATACTTTTAGTACCTTAACTCCTATAGCTGCTCACAGATGTCACTCAGTGTTAATTAAAATAATTTAAAAACTATTAATTTGATCTTGATTAAATGAACGAATATTATAATATATGTTTAATGTTCTATTTCATAATTAGTCAGACAGTTAGTTTTTTTCATTGATTCGATGTTTTTCATAAAAAACATCGATGCATCAAATGGAAAAGATCTTTGTCAAAACATCGAATCAATCCGATGTATCGTATGGTAAACATCGAATGGATTCGATGCATCGATGTTTTGTGAATATCCCTAGTTCACAATAGAAACATTTCTAATTTAATTGTTCTCTAGTTTACGATAGAAAGTCTTGCTTTTAATCTTTGTAAATATAGAAATATTTTTACGTATATATTTCAGTCACAATAGCTTATTATTTGGTACATTTACAATCGGTTCGTCTGTACATCCCAATGACTACTAATATAAATGGACCTGGCACTTCCATATAAGATCGAAAGAAAAATGGGTTAAAACTTGAGACAACAATATGCATATAAAACACTGAAATACCATTTTATTATTAATTTTTTCAACACCAAAAACACTTGTAAAGTTGTAAAGCATCGGGATTAAGTCGTTGCCTACAGTGCTTAGATTTACATCTTATTGGTTACAATAGAAAGAAGTTTGGCATCGGTAAAGGATTTGTTTTTATTTTCCGGCAAACAACTTTCAACCCATTTTTAATGTAAACAGACAGGTCCATTTATATAAGTAGTCATTGGTACATCCAATATCATAGAAAAAAGAGCGTCCACGGATTCTGCGCTCTCTATTCAATAGCAAATGAAAGTAAGATTTTAAACAGCCGGTGATAAAATAAAGACGCATATACGAGTATACTAGTGTTATTATAGACACATAATTTGTCGTATGCAATAGAATTTGGATGTCAATGGAAATGTTCAAAATTTCGAATAACTGAGGTAGCGTAGCCGCTGTCGCCAACACTTGAAAATTCCCTCGCTCCCCCCCCAGAAAAATTTAAAACCCCCTAAATGCCAACCAAAACCCCACATTTTTCAAATTCTATTTATTAAGACATGGGTGGCACCACGTCACTGTTGGTTTGGAAATACATTTGTCCGCAAAAAGTCGGTAATATTTATATATGGTGTAATATTGAAATCATAACAAGACAATGTTTGTTTATAGCTGCAGTGCAATAAATCGTATAGGTATTTTAAGGTAAACCCCTAAAAAAACCTGTAATCATTTTACCCCCTAAAAACCCCGGTGCCCCTTTCCCATCTAAATTTGGGGGAAACCCTTAAGTTGGCTACACTAGGTAGCGAGTTTTTCTAGACATACAAAGGTTTGTAAGACTACAATTTTATTTTATAAAAGCACATATATATTTTAATATATTTATCTCCATTCGTCACTTAGTAGTCAACAAATACTGACTCTTTAAATTTCTTAATTTTGTGCTCGTTATTACATATACTACTCATTCTACGTTAGCATTTCTTAGATTTAGCAGTGAAGATTTTTGAAAAAAATCGCGCCTGTGAGAAGTGAGTTATAACAAAAGTTATTTTTTAACACAACAAAAATGTTACCCTGAAAAAAAAACGATTAAAAAATTAATACCCAAACCGGGATAAAACGATAAGGTGGTTTCTTGTTGAATTGAAGATGCCCTATGCCTATAGGGGGATGAAAACAGAATGGATAGATGCAGATAAAATAAACAAAGAAGAAGATACTGTAAGATCGTTATTATAGATAGGCTAGTGGTCGCCCAGTGGTCGAAATTCGACTCTATTTCATGAAATTGTAAAAAATATATTTTTATACGAAACAGAGTTGTGGCGAAATCGGAGAAGTAGATGTAATGACCAAAATTGTTCACTCATATTGACAAATCCATTGAAATAAAAAGAAAATAAAAATGTAATCAAATATCGGTATTCGAAATATTTTTGACAAATGAATGACCCCCAAATTTTTGGCTGGAACCGCTCCTGGCAAAATATTCGATATAATAATTGGAAGATTGTTCTTTGCAACCTAAAAGTTTTCGTCATTTGCGGTTTCAATCAAGTTCAGGAATATTAAAGAAATGGGAGGACCACCAACGCTAGGAGAACTTAAATATTTAATAAATTCTCTATTTCCCGCTGTCTGACAATTTTTTGCAGAACACCTTCGGGAAGGTTGTGATAATAATATATTAGTAGTCAAATAATTAAATTCACATTAAAAATAGAATATTTAATATGAAAGTTACAGCAACGCGTCTGAAAAATCAATACCGATCTACTACATTGACTATTTTACCACAAAACAATAATAAAGTACATGCTCTAAGTATATAACAACATCTAACGATCGCTCCGTCCAAATATAATTACTCAATGTTTTGTGTTTTGACCGTCTGGTGGCGGCGGCCCGGTCAGTTGTTTGGCGTTGACAGTATGGACGTAAATAATGAATTTTTATTATATTTTATTTAATGAATGAACCAATATAATAAATGAATATTAGCATTCTGCATTGAAGGTCGTCAGTAGCTACTAAACCAAACAAAAATGAAGAAAATTGTTTTGTCTTTGCTTATTTATATATTGATGCTTATTCTTATGTTAATAGGTTTGTTCATAGTAGGCAGTTGCCAACGATTCCAACGGGGAGGGGGGGTTTCCTAGCTTGTGTGACGTAATATTTATAGGGAGGTTGCTGAAAGTATGACGCCGGGGGGGAGGGTGGTTCCGAAAAGGAAAGATTTAGCGGGACGTATTTTATGAATGGTCCCTAGGTATGTACTCAACGTCGAAAGGTATTGCGGAAAAACTTTATAGCGAAAAAGTTGCGTAAAATTAGTAAATCTATTGAGTTTCAGACTTACATGGAAAGAAAAATTTTCCACTCCCAAGGGTCAACTTTGAAGTAGGAGGTAAGCAGAACCCACGGTCAAATTTTCATGCAAAATTATTGGGTAATTCGGTCGTTGACTGGACTATAAGAGCCTTGTTCTTTACTTATCGTTTTCGTCGTCGATTCCTAAACTTTATCGTGTTTATTTACCATTTTGTTTCTATGCTATTCGTAGTCCGTCAAAGCCGTTGGTCGAGATGTTGCCAAAGACACCGCTTATCGCTTCGACGTTCGAATCTGCGTTTTCGTCTCGCATCTTAACTAGAAACTTGTATAATATTTGCAGCTAGCAGTAAAAGTTCATGCAGCCATGAAAAATACAAAAAAGGAGTCTTATTTCCGGAATCATTTTTACCTTTCCTGATGTCAAATGCAAAATTTTCTATACGACGCTCATTTTTTTCACCTCGTTTATATATTAAGTAATTTCTGAATGGGTCAAGAATAAATATCTATTTTGATTGTTCAATTGGGGCTGTTACAACTATTTCTAAAAAAACAGACAACGAAAATACATAATACTAATGTGTAGCCAGGAACACGTCCATGAATTTGGAAGGTCTGATTTTAGAATTGTCGGCTTAGGAGTACTGCAGGGTTCAGTATGGAGGCCTTTATTTTTTTCTAATTAGACAGCTGATACGCAAATCACTCATTTATTTGATCCATATGATACGCTAGTCATTAGAGCAATACAAAAAAAAAAAAACGAAAAACCACCAATATCATCTTTTGAAGACTGGTTCGTAGATGACAAAATAAAAACAAAATCCACCACGAAAGTCGCTTTTGCCTTTTTAAATAATAAAAACTTAGGCATATATTTAAACAAATTCCTCATAACTTAAAAACTATTGTCTATATCACAATCGATCCAACAGAACATTTATATTATATAATTTAAAAACCTAAAAAAAATAGAATTTTAGAAAATAATAGTTTATGATGTTCTTTAAACATGCTAAAGGTGGACGCTTTCAGATGAGTAATTTTCGGATAATCGCATTATAAACTATTTGTAGTATATTTTTTTCAATACTAATTGGAGTGGGTAATTAAAGAAGAACGCATTCTGAGGTATGCAGAATATTTAATGAGATGTATCCTGACCTTATTTATTTCAGGGGACATTAAATTGAAGGAGTTATTTCTTCCAAAACATTTTAATACCTGAGTTAAGACAACTTTTTCTTGATATTGTTAACCCCACAGACATGGGCGTACCGAGGAGGGGGGGTAGGCAGCTGCCCCGATTGGACCTGAAAAACCTACCATCAGCCATTAAAGCTTTCCATAAAATTGTAGACTTGCCCCCCCCGAAAGAAAAAAAATCTGATATGTCCCTCTTTCTAGGACATTTTTTACGACCCCCCCCCCCTCTAGGACATTTTTTTGTTACTTTTGCCCCTCCCTAAACCAAAAGCTGGGTACGCCCTTGCCCACAGACATTAATAGAAACATATGGTTTCAACGAGATGGAGCTACACAATATTATGCAGCATCGGTGGCGCAATTGAGTGGCCACCCCGTTCTTGCGATCTGATTCCATTTGATTATTTTTTATAGGGCTATTTAAAATAAAAAAACTACAGGAGTAAATCAACTAATATTGATGATTTAAATCCCCAAACACGGCAAGTTGCAAAACGGTGTCCAAGAATTGAACGGTGCTTAGTTTGAGCATATGACCAAGACTAGAACTCTCAATCCGTCACTCCTTCCGGTGTGCGGAACTGGTGAGGTTTCCCGTGTTGGGTCAAATTAAGCCGCAGTCTCCACTCCTGGTGGTTATATTTATTGTAAACATTGTAAATTACTTCAAAATATCTGTCTTTCTAATAGCAATCAGTAATTCAAAGTCCTATATTGCTGAATAGAGTACTGAAAACTCTATTAAACGCGGTATTATCACACGTTAAACTTTTTATTACTTTATTTGGGGGGGGGTTATTACTTCTTAGGTTCATCCCTCCTCCCGGGGTTTGTTCAAAAAGTGTTGTTTCATATATAACAACTGACCTTGTTTTTCATTTACATTAAAAATTACGAGGGCTGCCGTTTATACTTCCCGACTAGAGAACAAAAATATTAATCATCGAAAATCGTTTTTCAAAATATTCCCCATGAAGATGTATACACTTTTGCATACCTTTGAACCAACTGTCGAAGCACTTTTTCCACTCATGCATTGCATTGCATTCTGAACGCAGCAACCGCTTCTTCAGGTGTCGAAAAACGTTGACCTCTCAGTTTGTTTTTTACGCACGGGAATAAAAAAAAGTCATTTGGTGACAAGTCAGGACTATATGTCGGATGACTCATCAAATCGATGTTTTGAGTGGTCAAAAATGCAGTTGTTTGAGCCGATGTGTGAGAGCTCGCATTGTCGTGGTGAAGAGTGATCCGTCTTCGGCGGTTGGTTTTCATTTCTTGGAAGACAACTGGCAAACAAATGGTTGTACCCCACTCATAATTGACTGTTCTGTGTTGTTTTAGTGGTACGGTTGCGACATGTCCAGTTTTTCCGAAAAAACAGGCGTTCATTTGCTTGGAAGTTCTTCGTGCGCGAACAACTTTTGTTGGATTCGGCTCATCTTGAAACACCCATACAGTCGACTGCTGTTTACTTTCGGGCTCATACGCGTAAATCCACGATTCATCACCTGTCACTATGTCATAAACGTGTTTTGAAGCACCGCGATCGTATTTTTGAGCTTTTCTTTCGACCAATCGACACGACCCTTTTTTTGAACGATTGACAAATTGTGTGGGATCCTACGCGAACAAATTTTTTTGACATTCAAATGTTTATGCGATATTGAATGTATGTTGGTCCCACTAATGTGTAAGGTTGACTCAATCTCACGATAGGTCACATGACGATCTTGCAATATCAGTTCACGCACAGCATCAATAGTTTCCGGAACAACAACTGTTTTTGGACCTTCAGGAAATTCGTCTTGGAGTGAACTACGACCTCGATTGAATTCTCCATACCATGGATAAACAGTGGTCCTTGATGGAGTTTCATCGCCAAAAATTAAATTAAGTTCATCCATGCACTCTTGCTGACTTAATCCACGTCGAAAGTTGTAAAAAATAATCGCACGAAAATGTTCACGATTTAATTCCAATTTTTGGCCGAGATGAATCCTTTAAGTTACTGTAAACAACACATAGCGCTCGTATGTCAAAACGTTCTGAGTACGTATAACCTCAAAAATGTCAAACTTTACGATAGAGCTGTCAGTTGTCAGATTGCAACACTAGGGTTGTCCAATCCCGAAATATAAAAGGCAGCCCTCGTACGTAGAAAATATTTTGTATCACTTTAGGACCTCACTGTACAAGTTTGTGCTCGAACTCCCCAGAAACGGTACGACCGATTTTAATGAAATTTTTTATGTATATTTGATAGGTGTGAGAATAGGTCGTAAACTATATTTCATACCGATAGGTAATCAGAGTGTCTCTTTCGAGATTTTTTTAATGAAAAAACTTAATATCTCGGAAACAAAATGTGACACAGACTTAAAAATAATAAATAAATATATAATAATAACGTCTTATATCATTTTGCAAAAATGTAATTAACTTATGGGGGACAGGTGAGAAAACGTTTTAGAAAAAAATATTATTTTCCGGAACGTAAAGTAATATAGTCATAAGAATTAAGCGGTTGGTTCTTTTTTTTAAGTGAAGAAATAAGTAATTCTACATTTTGGCAAAATGAATATATTAAATGGGGCAAATGGGGGTTACTATTGTTTTAGAAAGAATTCAATATATCCGAAATAAAAAGCAATACTGGTGTGAATCTTGATATTCATATTCTTCTAAAATCAATAGAAGCGGCTTTTATCAATTTGCGAATATTCAGTTATCTGGTATTTTATATAAACAAATCACTACTTTTCGGAACCGAAAATAATACAGATATGAGAATTATAATATTAATTCCTTAAATTAGATTTGATGTGACATTTTAGCAAAATCCTGATATTAAATGGGGAGGATGGGTGTCAGCAATTTTTTAGGGGACAAAAAAAATACAGGCGTGAAAGCTGGTATACACGTTCTTCTCCTAATCTGACTAGAACTAAATTTAATCACTTAGCGGTCATCATGAAGCCTTTAAATGTAATGTGGAGTGTTTATTAATTGCATGAGACTGGATAAGTTGATTGTTCTTTGAATTAATTAAGACTTTATTTGTCAATTTGCCAGTACTGAGGGGGTGAAATCTTAAAAAAATAATTTGGTCAAGTGCGAGATGGACTCGCATACTAAGGGTTCCGTACCACCTTTAAGATTCTAATATTCCAGTTTCAGACAAGCAGGGAATGAGTGCATTTTCTTATATTTACACAAATATCTTTTAAAGGAAGCGTTTTAAATTTATAAAAAATTAACATTAGAGTTTTATTTTTCTAATACACTTTCAGGTAAGCCTTTTATAATCTACTAATATTTATATTTTTTTGCTAATATCTTGTAAACAATTAATTTAATAAATATGAAAAATATATATTTGTATTCCTCATAATGAGCCCATTTCATTTGATGTATTGCTTGATGTGTTAAAAAAATGTTTTTTTTTTATTTTCCGTTTAATTCCCCCAAAATTAATATTAACGATTTCTTCGTAATTTTCTTGTAAACAAAAAATTTTAGGTCTTATAGTTGGGGGAATAAAGGGGGAATAGGTATTTTTTTATATTTTTGTTAATATATTTTAAAAATATATAAAAAAATATATCTGTATCCTCATAACGAGCCCTTTGATTTGATATATTATTTGATCCGTTAGAAACAACCTTAATTTTTTATTTTCCATTTAATTCTATAATTTACCCCCAAAATTAATATTAGGGGTTTCTCCTTATTTCGCCAGTAAAGTTCAGGTGAGGCGCTATATTTTTGTTAATATCTTTTAAATAATTTATTTTAAAAATTTGAAAAAAAATATATTTGTTTTCGTTATAATGAGCCCTTTCATTTGATATATAACATGATGCGTTAGAAACAATTTTAATTTTATATTTTCCATTTAATTCTGTAATTTGCCCCCCAAAATTAAAAGTAGAGGTTTCTCCTTATTTTTCCAGTAAACTTCAGGTCAGACCCTATACCTCTTATTTATTTCAAAACTTTACGTTTTATAGTTTCGGAGATAGAGGGGGGGGATGGGTAAATTTTGGTATATTTTCATTAATATCTTTTTATTTATTTATTTTTTTAATATGAAAAAAATATATTTGTGTTTCTCAGAGTGGGACCATTCATTTGATGTATTACATGATGCGTTTGAAAATTTTTTTATTTTTAAATTTTCATTTAATTCTATAATTTGCCCCCCAAAATTAATATAAATGGTTTTTCCTTATTTTTCCTGTAAAGTTCGGGCAATGTTCTATATTTCCTATTTTTTCAAAATTTTAGGCTCAGTACTTTCGGATATCAAGGCGGGGGGAACCGTTGGTTTTTTGTTAGTTTTTCACCAAACTATACATTGATACCAAATTTCAACCTCTTCCGTCCAGTAGTTTAGGAGAAAATTGCTGTGATGTGACAGTGGCAGAAATCCGGAGTGATATCATAAGGGTATCCGTATATTGTATAAACGGAACCCTAAAAATAGAAAATGTTGGAAATGTTGGGTGATAGTTAACTTTTATATAACAAAAATATATTCCCAAAAATGAAAAAAATATGGTGAACCTCGAAAAATTAAGAAAATTGAATACACTTAACACCACAACAATATAAAATTTGTCAAATTTAATGTTTAAGCACTTTCTGCGAAATAATACCACAAGTCACGGAATTTTTGTATATTTCCAAACGTTTCAGAGTCTAGGTCAGACTATGAAAAAAGGGTACAATTCTAAAACATTTTAGAATTGGTGCCTTTTTTCATAGTTTCCTTTTAATTGACAACGGAGTCTGACCTAGCCTCCGAAACGTTTTGAAATATACAGAAATTTCCTTCCTGACTTGTGTTATTTCCAAGAAACTGCTTAAACATTGAAAAAATATGCCACAAACATCTTTCAGAAAACAATTGTCAAATTTAGTCAGACAAAAACCCAAAACGAGAAAATCAAAATGTTCCAAATGCCAATAATGTCAAAACTACCAGATATAACTAAAAATCCAGCATCACCGTAAATGTAAAGTGAAAAATAAACACCAAATATGTCAAAAATATCAAAATATCAAAGTTTACCAAAGTGCAAAAAATATCAAAATTGTTGAAAATGCAAAAATATCAAATATTCCATGAATGGTTAAAAAATGTCGGAAATGTCAAACATGTCAAAAACGTCGAAAAATTAAAAACGCCAAAAAAATTCAAAAATGTCAAAAATAACAATGAAATGTCAAAAGACCTGAAATGCAAACGGGAAAACCACAATATCAAATGTCACATCTCAAACACGTCAATTATGTTCAGCTCTTCATATTAAATCTGAAAATAATGTATTTGTAGAAGTGGTTGTTGCCTATTACCAAATAATTTACGCTCATGAGTGATGATGTTAAAATGGTTTTCAGTAAAAAAATTAAAATTGTACGGGATGTGAGAATTAATAACAATAACTTTAGGTCGATTTGCCTAGCCCGTGTGAAGCTAGTTAAACAATGTTATAAACGCATATGTCTGAACATACATAACCACGCGGACACCAATGAATAAGCGCCTTCATTGCCGGTCCGCGATTTTCTCTCGAAATCCGTCCTCGATTCTGAGCTCTAAAAAAAGTGTGGCAATTCCTTTTCCACCTACAATCTCCATTCAGCGAGTACCTACGACCGGATCATCGCCACCATCACCTATTTCTGACTAGCTCGAACCCCAATAGCGGCAGCAAACGGCCCGTTCGACGATGATCATCAACTCGAGTTGCGTTAGGTCATGGTCGCGTGTCCTTGTTCTTTCTTGCGTTTGCCTCACAGCCTTTGCTTTCGACGGAACGGAACAGCTCACTGGTCGACATTGCGCCGATAGTAGCGAGTGAATGCCTGGCCCGATTACACTTACACCCTTCTCCTTGTAATACCTTTTGAATTTCGCCGGTGATAACAGCGACGACGACGACGTCCTCCCAACAGTCCAAGTCCCAAGTCGTGATTGCCACTTGCCAGAGATCCACTGCAAAGTGTAGACACAAACACACACACCAACTTCGAGCTGTTGGCACACGAGCTTGAGAATTTCTCGCATAGGGATATAAATACGGGTAGCTAGCTAGCTGGACGACGATGTTTTAGCATTTGAGTGTTTACTATCTTGAGAAACATTGATATTACAAATAGTCGTCCATGACGACCAAACTTTTCTCATATCAAATAAAAATAATTTGGTCAAGTGCGAGTTGAACTCGCATACTAAGGGTTCCGTACCACCTTCAAGAACCTAATATTTTAGTTTCAGACAAGCAGGGAATGAGTGCATTTTCTTATATTTACCCTTATATATTTTAAAGGAAACGCTTTAAATTTATAAAAAATATACACTTTGATTTTCCACACAGACTTTTTATTTTATCTGCTTCAGGATTCGCTCGATTTTTATCAGAATACATATGTATTTAATTATCTAATTTGGTCCCCAAAAATTAACATAAGAGTTTTATTTTACTAATAAACTTTTAGAGAAGTCTTTTATAATCTACTGTCTGAGTTTTGAGGCTCTATAGATTGGAAGATAAAGGGCAAAATAGGTCAAAGTTTAAATTATAAATTATTAAATCTGTTATTCAAATTAATAAAAAATACAAATAAAATATATTTTTCAAAATTTAAATAGTGTGTTTCTAAAGTGGGTGTTGGGTTTATCATTTGTTAGTATAATTAATATTCAAAAATAAAGCCTTCATTGATAATGTCACACACAGTCAGTGATCGCTTTATGATGTCTGAGCACTTCTCACTCGAGACACGCTGACACGCATTATGTGTAACGTAAATAAACATTGATATAAAGTTCCGTAAAGGAACGATCCCTATAAGTTTTTATATATTTTCTTAAGAGTTAGTTGAATAGTGGATTTCATATCGAGAGGACTAAAATAAAACAATATCATTATATTGTTGGGTGTGATTTTCCTACCCATATTCCTAATAGTGGGAATTAAGTCGATGTTTAATATTTTTGTTAAAATTTTTTAAACAAATGATTTAAAAATATGATATAATTGTAATTCACATAATGAGCCTTTTATCTGATATATTACATGATGCGTTTGAAAATTGAATCTTTATTTTCCATTTAATTGTGTAATTTGTCCCTAAAATTACTATGGGGGTTTTCTAATAATTTATTTTTAGTTTAATTCTATTATTTAGGGGTCAAATAATAGAATTAGGGATTATTCATATTTTTCCTACAAATAAACAAATTTAGGTCTTATAGTTTGGGAAATAAAAGGGAAAATCCTTTTTTAATATAGGTATTTTAAAATATTCATTTAGAAAAAAATAAAAATATATATTTGTATTCATCATAATGAGCCCTGTGATTTGATATATTACATGATCCGTTAGAAACAATTATATATTTTTTTCCATTTAATTCTATAATTTGCCCCCCAAAATGAATATTGGGGGTTTCTCCTTATTTTTACAGTAAAGTTCAGGTGAATACTTCCATTTTTTTTTTCAAAATTTTTCACCTTATGTTTCAGTGATAAGGAGGGGGGGAGGATGGGTATTTTTTTATATTTTTGTTAATATCTTTTAAATAATTTATTTTTAAAATATGAAAAAAATATATTTGTGTTCGTCATAATGAGCCCTTTCATTTGATATATAACATGATGGGTTAGAAACAATTTTAATTTTATATTTTCCATTTAATTCTATAATTTGCCCCCCAAAATAAATATTAGGGGTTTCTCCTTATTTTTTCAGTAAAGTTCAGGTAAATGGCTATACCTCCATTTTTTTCAAAATTTTCCAGCTTATGGTTTCGGAGATAAGGGAGGAGTGGAATGGGTACATTTTTTTATATTTTTGTTTTTTATTTAATTTATTTATTTTAAAAATATGAAAAATATATATTTGTTTTCGTCGTAATGAGCCCTTTTATTTTATATATAACATGATGGGTTAGAAACAATTTTAATTTTATATTTTCCATTTAGTTCTGTAATTTGCCCCCCAAAATTAAAAGTACAGGTTTCTCCTTATTCTTCCAGTAAATTTCAGGTCAAAACCTATACCTCTATATTTTTTCAAAACTTTACGTTTTATAGTTTCGGAGATAATGGGTAAATTTTGGTATATTTTCGTTAATATTTTTTTAAATATGAAAAAAATATATTTGTGTTCCTCAGTATGAGACCTTTCATTTGATATATTACCTGATGCTTTTGAATTTTTTTTATTTTTAAATTTTTATTTAATTCTATAATTTGCCCCCCAAAATTAATATCAATTGTTTCTCCTTATTTTTTCCTGTAAAGTTCGGGCAACATTCTATATTTCCTATTTTTTTTTTTCAAAGTTTTAGGCTCAGTAGTTTCGAAGATCAGGGGGGGAACGGTCGATTGTTTTAGTTTTTCCCCCCAGAAGTACCCCTAAAATCAAAATTTTTTCTTTTGCGATATGTACTCCTGATCGGGTCACCAAACTATACATTGATACCAAATTTCAACCTCTTCCGTCCAGTAGTTTAGGAGAAAATTGCTGTGATGTGACAGAGGCAGAAATCCGGAGTGATATTATAAGGATATCCGTATATTGTATATACGGAACCCTAAAAATGAAACATAACGGACTTCAAAATTTAACTTAAAAAGTTTAAAATAATTGACAAAACAAAACATTACAAAATAAGCAGTTATGTTGGTAGGCAGCTAGTTGGTTTCTGCATTTTGTGGTATCTCTAGTTTGTATTTTTGAATTTCTTGCGATTACAACCACCCTCACAGACTTTCCATTATTATTAACCGACTTCAAAAAAGGACGAGGTTTTCAATTCATCTGTTTATTTGTTGATTTTATTGTGTGTTCAGCGTTTACTAGAAACCGGCCCAACTAATTTGGATAGCCTACACTGGCTTCAGTTAAGAAGGAAGTGGTTCTTTTCAGTGCCATGGCCAGAAAATCAGAAAAAACTTGTTGTATAATAACACTTGGTGAGCATGCTGGTAAGAAATGAAAGAATTATCGGTGTTTGAAACCTGGGGTGTCGTTGTTTGAAAATAAATTGGACTTAAATCAAAATAAATATTAACTGAGGGACTTCAAGATGGAGGTTCTCAATTATACATATACAATGTTTTTACATAAGTTGAAATCAAATGAAAAACTCCTTAGGAATAATATCTAGAAAAAAGTTCTTCATTGAATTTGTTTTCAACACAATCCTTTATTAGTTTATTTTTCATAACAGGTTTTCTCAAATATTTATATACAAAAATGAAGATAATTTTATTAAGAAAATGGTGAGATAGGACATCTGCGAAAGATAGCAAATGTTCTATCCTATCCTAGCAACCACAGGGTTGGAGCAATTTAAATTTTGAATAATCGGGTGATATTCAGAGCTTTTGAAACTATCGACCGAGAAATATTGTTGAAAAAGTGTAAATCTTATGGCATAACTTCTCCAACAGTTAGGGAGCTATTTAGATAATCGGCACCAACAAACAAAAATTAAAAATAAATTATCACATAAAATTGAAGTGAAATATGGAGTACCACAAGGGAGTGTTCTGAGTCCTTTGCTTTTTTAAATATACATTAATGATGTAAGTGAACATGTAAAACGATGTTTTATCAACTTATAGGTAGATGATACAATGTTATCGATAAGTGCATCAAATCATCAACTATTGTGATGAACAGTGCACCAACAATATTAACAAACTGGTTAAAATTTGATAAATTAAAACTTAATACATCTAAAACAAAGTGTATAGTGATAGGAAGCCGGAAAAACTGTAAAACCTTTAAAGAAAAAAAATTAATCTTTGTATAAATAGTGAAAACATCCAGTTTGTTCGCAACATCAAATATTTAGAGATTCAAATAGATCAACATTTAACTTTAAGCCAACATGTAGAGTATATGTGCAAAAAGCTAGGGAAAAAATAGGATTTTTTTCCAGAATATCGGCTTAACTGACCAAGTGGGCGACAGGAATAGTATACAATTCCATTATATACCCCCATTTCATGTATTGTGCGTCCCTCCTGTTGGTATGCAACAAATGCGATATCAACAGACTACAAATACTGCAAAACAAAGCAATGAGAATCCTTTTGAGGTGTGACCGATATACAAAAATTAATGACATGCTAAGAGATTTGAAATTTTTAAATGTTTAGCAAATAATAGATGAGGCCTGCCTAATATTTATTTGGAGGGCAATAAAAAATAAGTTACCTAGATTGCTAGGTTTTTTAACAAAAAGATGGGACATAACAGGTGGGCATTTGAGACTGGCGATAATTATTATATAGATAGATGTCATACGGCTACACTTCAAAACTCTCTATCTGCCAATGGTTTAAAGACGTTCAATAGTTTTTACCAAGGCACGTTGCAGAATCTCCAAAAGTGGCTATTTTTAAAAAGAAGCTCAGAACTTATTACTGCAAGATATAGAAATCACATGAAGTTTAAATTATTTTTTTTAAACATTGTACTCATACTAGCAATTTGGCTAAAAAATAAAGATACCTTACATTAATATATAAAATCATGTAATAGTAAGGTTAATCATGAATATTTATATAATACCCATAGTTTTTGCCAATTCTTCTTTTTATCTATGGTATGAAAACTGCGCTTTTTTACTTACTGCATTAATTTTTGAACGGTTCACATAACATATCTATTAACTTTATCCATGTCTGATACAAACAGGTAGAATGTTTTATTTTGAATATTTTCACGACATAGAATGATCGATGATGCTGCTCCCTAGGCTGAGTTCGACAAAAACGGATCCCCATTAACAAACTTTTCATAGTCGTTACAAACTTATATAAAATTCAACGACATTAGATAGCGTTGTCAAATTGTTGATTCCGTAATGGCTAGAGTTAATAGCTTTTGACAGTTTTGACCTCGACTTATACAAAATTCAATGATGACGTTTCAAAATTCAATATTCGGATGTATCTATTTTTTAACAGACTTCCAAAAAGGAGGAGCTTATCCATTCGTCGTCATGATTTTTTTTATGTATGCTCTGTGATTATTCAAAAACGGCTTAGGCAAATTTGATGATTTAAACGGCATTGCATTAAGGAATATTACAGAAACATACCATATAATTTTCTACAACGTGAGAATTACGGTTTTCCAGAAAATCAGAAAAAACAGTAATTAAGAGACTACATTTCAGTGAATTTCAATAAATCAACACTGTTTTCTCTAACACGGCTCAACCAATTTGAATATTTTAAATTGTATTCTACAAAGAGATGTTCCAGCTTCATTTCGTATAATTATCTGTAACGTAAAACATACCGTTTTTCCGAAAATCGTAAAAATATTTGCAAAAACACGGTAAACGTCAATGTACTTAAATGTTAAACCTTCATTATAAATATCTGGCTTAAATTGTCTTCTAAATGTTATTTGTGGCATGTTCTTGATTATTTTTTTGAAACATTTGGTATTTTCTTTCAATATACAGCTTTTTATAAAAATTGTGGTGTTATTACCAAGAAAACATAAAAATAATCTGGCTTAAATTTCAAGATATTCCATGAAAGTATATGGTACAGGGTGTTTGTAACAGTTTTCATTGCAGTCAAGTGAAATGACACAAAATATTCCATTAGTAAATCGAAAAGACATTTTTTTAGGTGAGCGATGTTATCTATATGGTATACGGTGGTAGGCGTGTACGTGCATCGAAATTCAAGCAGCAAGCAATGTGCCAGCAATAATTGGGCGAAGTAAAATTACAGCTAGAAAAGTGGGTTCAAAAAAATTTAACACATTTATGTGATATTGGGTGATAAATAGGATGGTTGAAATATAAGATGAAATGGAATTAAAGTTATACAGGGTGGTTCAAAAAATGTTGTATTGAGTGGCACATAAGTTGTTGCGTATACAAGGTGGTTGAAATAAGAGTGAACTAAAACTATAGTTATACAAAGTGGAAAACAAAACTGAAAAAAAGTCGGTTCTTTTTTAAATATAAATTATTTATTGATTGGCAATATAAGAGGGCTGGGGAAATACACGTGTATTATTTCGTTTTATACTGGGTGTAACAAAAATGTTGGTTTATGTTTGAAATTTTTTTAACATTCTATACGGTATAATAGTAACTCATATCCTTACCATTCTAGTTTTCAATTCGTTATTTTTTTACTAGAGGAAGTATTCCACTTTATAACTTCTTTTTTTATTATTATCATTTTTATCGCATATGTACTTTTTTAAATCAAATTATCACCTTATCATCCAGATTGATAGTAGAATATCTAAAATACTCACAAGTAGGCTGTCGACTTGTTTAGTATTTTAATGTTTTAATTGTCACTGAAACTTACTTGTAGCTGAAAGTGATTTAGAATAGGGGACCTTTATTAAAGCAGGTTTTGTTTGGTATCATTTTTGTAATTACCAAAGTTGTGCTTTGAAAACTATCCCTGAGTATTTTTGCAATTCAGAGTCGCCAAATAAAAATTGTCTATGGAAGGCGTAAGTCAGAATGTCATTGAAGTAGCCGAAAGCCAGCGATAAAAACTACCAGACATAACAAATTACGTTTTGTTAGACGTCATTAATATTGAGTGAAATAACGTTTTATTTTAACGCAAGAAGGATGAGCTTAAAATTGTAGCCAAGGACAAATGGAAGATTTGCAAGTTTCAATATATATCTCCAAGGATAGCATTTAGTGGTAGCTCCTTAACGTTTTGGAGAGGAATATGTATTAAGTCTATGAATGCAGATTATCTGGAAAAAAATTATATAATGTCATGTGCTCTTTTTGTAGGACCTAATTTTATATTAATGTTAAATACTCCTCGCCAACATTTGGCAAGACTACTTGAATGCTGTTGACATTCAAATAATGTAATGACCACGTAACAGTCCACATTTAAATCCCATTGAACATTTATCTTAACACAGGAACCCGAAGTCTTATGGCCGCGCGAATTAATCACAATTAATTAGTAATTGCAGTATTTGTAGAAAGAAGAAAGATTCGCTACAGGTAAGCATTGACATTTGAATTTCTAGCAAGCCAAGGGGTGTGGATAATGGATGCGGTTTTAGGGTCATCAATGACAAGGATTAGATTAAGTGTCGTTGAATTATTTTCGATTAAAATAACGGAACGTTTATTATGTCCAGTTGAGAATGCGTTATAAAACGCTGTACCTTTCTTAATAACAAAAATAATTCAGTAAGTAAAAAATATATACAGTTAAAAGATGAAAGGCCGCTTTAAGTATATTCCGTAGAGTGGTTCAGAAAAAATAACATTTTTAGATTGCACTCACAAAGAACACGTAAGTTTTATAAAAAATAACCAGAAAATAAAAAGAGTTTAAGCAAATCGAAATATAAGTTCAGAACAGTGGAATAGCGTGGGGTTCAGCGGCCAGGGGAGTATTTCTGCAGTCATTAATTAGCAACCAATATTCTGCTGATCTATACAGCGAAAAATATCGGAATACGAAGTCTATTCAAAAAATAAAGTGAATTTTTAAATTTCGCGACCTTCATACATTCGATTACTGATTTTTTTGTGCTATTTAGGTACACTCGTCTCGAACATATATGTTCACAGCTTCAGTTACACAGCACGTTCAGTTTGTTTATGAGAGGCATACAAGTTATATGTGTTTTGAGTGTTCGGGCAATTTTCTGCTGTCGAAAAGAGTGGATCAAAGAATTTGCATCAAATTTGGTGTAAAAAATGAAAATAAGTGCTCAATAAAACATTTTTAAAAAATATATTACCGACTTCTACCTATAACTAAAAAGCTAAAAATAATTATAACAAAATACAACTCTAGCAAATAAATAACACATTCAATGTTGTTAGGTACCTACCCAGGAAGTAAAAAATGTAAACATTAAAAGGTGCTCATTCTGTTTAAATTAATTACCTACCAATCTAGTATATTTTGAAGCCGGTGCCAAGCAAATCTAAAATCCTTCATTGCTTACTTATCTACTAATTCATCAAACTTGATTGTTGCTTGGCAACCTGTCTATAAACGTAGCAAAAGCACCGTCTTCGCAAAATGGAAAAATTTGCATTTAAATAAGTATTTGCCTGGTATACAAACAAAACGAGCTTGGTACTCATTGATTTAAGGAGCCGAAAATACTATGCTTTACTACCTATATGCTTGAGATGTACATAGAAAATTTTCAAATTCGCAATTAAAACTTCAAGTGCCTAAAATTACCGCACTATTACGTTGGAATTCAAATATTTATGAGGAAATGTCCGTTATGTCATTTCGATGAAATTTTTGATAGATTAAACGTTAAAAAACTAACACATCCATAAGGAGTTATCGAAAAATCGACTAAAATATTAGGGATATTGGTCGATTTCCATGCACGCATGTGTTCATTCAGAAATTTTATCACTTTACCAATAGAATTCTTTTCCAAAATTTGAAGTTTCACCAATTCGGTTATATACACTATTAAACAAGACCATATTCATTCAAAACGGTGCACCACAGGAGAAGAAATCAGGTAACATAGATACAAAAAACAAGTGAAAAAATACGCGACGAATTGATAACCTCCTCCTTTTTGGAAGTCGGTTAAAAACACTTGAAATGTTGACAGTGGCATACCGTGAAATTTTCTCTGAGTCAAAACAATGTTTACAAGTGATTTTTTCGAAAATGTTGGGCAAGTAGCTTGTGGCTGCGAAGTTCGATCCAAAATTGCTGAATTTTTACAAAAAAAAAAAAAACCGTGGCATGAGCATCGCTGAGGAATTGTTGAAAGACGTCAACTTCGATTGAGATTTAAAAGGGTCATAAGTCCAATCGTCCTGATGGAAGAGCCCAAGAAATGCCATTCCAAAAAATCACGCCAAGTTCGAACACATGTTAAGATTTAGCTTACTGTTTTTTACTCTGGTGCTGTTAAGTGCCCCTGTATGCCCTGTAGATATAGCTTGGTCTAAAGTAGAATGGCCATTGTTTCTCAAAAGGGGTTGAGGAAATAATCTTTACATTTAGCGTCTACAAATATGTATTTTATTAAAGATACATTTTCCCCACATTGGAACCAATATCTGCCGAGCGTCTAATAAGGTACTGGTTACGTTCTTCTTGTAATTTTTAAAGATTTCACCGATCTTTATAATTATAAAATTTTTAGGGATGCGCAGTGAACTAGGGGATGAATGCACAATTTATATATGTCTACAAGATCAGATCGACAGCTGTTTGTTTTGGAGGTGCAACTGTACCAACTTTTGTTTAAAGAACGAATATCATTTACTTCTCAAAAGGGACCGAAGCAATAAATTTAATTTTTGCGTAATAAATTAGCAATAAAATTAGTCCCAATTACACATGACGTTAGCAACATTTTAGCTTTTTTTTTAAATTACACGTTGACAGTTTTCTGGGCAATGTAAGGTCACTATTACATTGTCAAATCTTTGATCAAAAATCTTTATCAAAGAATTTGATAGCGTAATACCTAATCTTTGATAAAATATTTGACATATATCTTTGATCACATTTGCAGGCTTCTTCCTATATTTGATTAAAAAAAAAATTACGTTAATTGTCACTGAAAATGAAAAGTATGAAGACCGTTGATTTTGTATATTATATATAAATCAGAAATAAGAGGTTAATTGCCTACAATGAAAATTGTTAGTACCCTTGTGTGGAAGTACAAGACCGTTAAAGAATACCCGGCGGATTGAAAAGTTTATAAATACACCGAAAAATTTAAAGCAATTTTGTGTGTTGTTAAATAGTGAGCTATAAATCATATAACAAATCTATATAGATAATGAAGCACAGTGTTGTACTTCGAATAAATTAATGTAGGGTGGACCTTTTATATTAAATAGTTTTTTCATTTGTGTATTAATTAGCAATTAAAATATCATATCAACATCTATAATGTGGTCTTATCCATTCATATTTTTTGCCACTCTTGGTGTAGGGTAGTTGCTTGTTGCGTCGGTTTGCTGACCTTTGGTGGTTATCAGCCCCTTTTCTATTCTTCTACGAATGACTACCTACGCCCGTTGGAAAGAATTCCAACTGTGGATAGTAGAATTAACAGTTCGGTTAAACTGCTAATAAGAAGTTTTGCTTATCAGGCCCACTACTGATAAATTAAACCTTTCCAGGTGCCCATTACTTTTTCTTTTTAAAATTACTGAAACTGTAGGCATAAAAACACACCGCAGTAGCACAAACAAGCATAAAATTACATTTTAAATAGAAAATATTTGAGGTAGTGTAATATCTCATTTAATGAAATTTGTTCTGACATTAATTTCAAATATTTGATTGATCAAATGTTTTACAAAAGATTTTATCAAATATCTTTGACAATGTAATACCGGCCTAAGTCAGGATGTAATGTAAAGCTGGTCACACACTAAATATTCTGGTTTTAATTTTTGATTGGTTAGATAATACTGAATTGATTCGGCCGACGCTCGGTGGAAATGCATTATAATTAACTGATATTAACTACAAGCCGTAACTTCTACAATTTTACGTTTTTAAACGCTATTCAACGTGTTTCGATATACTTTGTTAAGAACTGTTTAGTTCTTGACAACAGTACAGTTGTTTGTAGTTAATATCAGTAAATTAGTTAGATAAGTAAATAAATTTAGAAAATGGATCCAAAAGCCTAATGTTATACAAAAATATTAAAATTATAAATTTGCACAAGGGCCAAAATTTGTAACTACTGCTTGTAGTTCACTTTTTTATTTCATAATTGGAAAATTACGTATCAAACTATTCCAACAATTATTATATCTAATTCGACTGATATGTACTTTTTATACCAAAACCCAAAAGTTCACGTCCAACATCTGACTAATAAATTTCACGAAAGCGGACAAACTTGTAGAATTCCTAATCCGTTGACATTCATTTATAGCCGAGCAGGCACCTTTCCATTCCGTATTTGTACGATATTTATAATAAGCATGCGTTCAAAAACGCCATACACATATGTCAATACACAACACGAACCTACGAGAATCTAAACAATTGACAATCTTCGATTGCAATGCACTCAGCCGTGCTTATCGAAACACACGAGTGTGTTGGAAAAAGTCGATATGTATTAATAATAATAAAGTCGGGAGAGATCACACGTGAGGTGTTTTGGTCGCGTGAGCAACACATTCTCCCCGAGCATCAATCAATCGTGCCTCACTACACCCGCTGAGGATTCAAACTGACCATGACCTTGCTTGAATTCATACTTACATGATCTCTCTTGTTCGTTTCAGCGAACAAATGCTAAGCAAACACGTCCAAACTTCTGTTGTGTTTCATTTGTTTGTACACAATGCAGTTCGTTATAAGCCTTTAATGGCCGAATTTTCAATTGATATTTAAATCTAACAAGCTTTGTGTGTTATCGCAAGGCCAACTTGGTATTTATAAAAAGAGGGTTTAAATTGTACTCACCTTGATCCATCCCCCTTTGGCAGTCACCAAAGTGTACAGAAGGTACAAATCGACCTCGAATCCACCGAGTATAGGGGCCCTCTTGAAAGGCGTCCTGCAAAATGACGTAAACGAAACGGTTTATTTTGCAGAATTCCGTGATTTTCGGTAAAAAAGACTACAAAAGTGTGGATATTCAAGTGGTGTCGGACTTACCCTTTGGTCTCGTGAAAGTGCTGCAGGTCCCGAAGAAAGCCGTCGTGTTCCTTCGAGTACGTGGCCTGATCCTTGCCAAGAATATCGGCCATAGCGATGATCACGAAATTCTCGAGTTAATAACGGGTACAGCACGTGTCACACCGACATGACCGGCTTCGGACGCTAGTACAACGGTCCCGACGTCTGTATAGTTCACCTCCCGCAATTGGGGATGCTGGAACTTCGCTGTCGTTGGCCAGGCAGTAGACGACTCCCTGCGCTGGCTAGCACGACGTTGCACTCGCACCGTCCATAATATTGCGCAGACCCATCACTATCGCGAGAGCTATACGCTCTACGATCACTACCGCTAAAAGATGCACAGTTTGTTGACGATTTACACGCTCTAGCATAATTTTACACAACGATTTTCACCATTTTTCTGCTCGCGAATTCGTCCGCTTTTAACCCATGATGCTCGACAAGAATTATTCAACATGGCTGCCGGTTCCCCGTTATTGTTAGGCGCGAATTGAAACTTTTTCTACACTTATTTACAGTCCGTTTCCTTTGGAACTCCACTAATAACAAACTTTGAACATTAAACTTCAGCTCTGCAACTTATAATGATTTTTTTCTTTGGTTTTTCTCGAAATAACGTATTATAAAAAAATGTTGGTTTTGACAACACAAATAGTTCAAATGACAACCAACGAACAACCGAACTGACATCTATGCGACGTTTTGGCAATAACTAATTCCGTGAGCGCTGCTGTCGTTGGGGCTTCTACGAAAGACAACTGTAAGTTTCGAGGTTGCCGGTTATCCTAGTATGAAGAATACATTCTGAGATTCTGATATAGATATTTGTGAAATTTTTACGCAAATTTGTAGTTGTAGGTAATCTTTTTTTACTAGATTATTTAAATATATACAATGTAATTTATAAGATACAATTTTTTACCTACAATAAAATATAGAGATATTCTAACTTTTAGGTAATTAATAATTAGTAGATTATGTAACGTACGTGTAATCACATGTGCTCTTTCCGGTAAAAAATAGTTTAGTGATCATTAAAACCCCCCAACATCGTTGCCGAATTTACGCTGAATTAGTTCTAGAAAAGTTTAGCAACAACCAAATACAGTACGAGAATTATTTTATTCTTATCCTTTCTTATTTTTATATGCATTTTAATTTGTACTGTTTGTTTATAGTTTACAATCATATAAATAATTTATTTATAATTCTGAGACATTTGGCAACATGGAAGGTCAGATTTGAGATTGACTTTACTATTCTTAAACTATCCATTTCAGTATTGCAATTTAGTAATTACGTACAACAACTACAATTTAACAAGAAAAAAGTACTTTCATGATTAAATTATTGATTTTATTATGCAACTATTCCTATCTGTGTATGACACAGACACAGAACACTTCGCCTTCCATAACCTTACTTTTGAATTTGATCTGTCAATTTGCAATCACATGGCATATGGCATGTGAAGTGTAATTGTAAAACAAATTAATTCTAATGGTTTATAAAAGGAAGAAATATCATTACGGTGATACACATTTGAAAAAAAAGTGGAGAACCAAACGTAGAACGAAAGATTTGGATCAGGTAAATAATAACATTTTCATTTTTATATGGATAAATTTTAAAATTTTGCATATAATTTTCAATAATGTAATAGTTTATTATTACACTGTTGTATTTCTATCAGAGTATGTGTGGAAAATAATAAATAATGTACTTTAGTTTTAGTACACCTCAACACTTTCATAAAACAGACATTTGCCAAATGATAATGAACTAAACTAATGGAAACTAAAAAAACCTTGTTGTCTAGCTGAAACAATTATAAAAGTTTCAAACATATGTTATGCATGTAAGACTGAAACAATATTGAATGACAGCTCTTACATTATTGAATTGCCACAAATTATTCAAGCAAACAAAATGATACACAGTTATTCACATCTGCTCATTACCTCATTTTAATAAAATTATATGCTAGAGATACTTATAGAGCATTTAAATATACACTATGTTTGCATTAATAAATAAAAAACTAAAAAATTCCAATATTTGTAATTCAAAACAAGAACCACTTGCCTCCACATCCTAAATAATATGGAAAGGAGGGCAGAGGAGGACTTTCATTATTCTGTCTGTTCACTGGGGGTTTCTCTCCTCACTTCTCTTCTGTAGCAGAAAAGTATTTGAAATTTGTAATGGGAACAAGTTGTAGGGGCAATTTAAAAAATTTACCTGTATGACTGTTCACCTCTTACTAAAGACTTGATCAGAGTAAAAAAGAGAGGAGAGAAAACCCCTATTGAACAGATGGAATATATCTTTGGCCTTTGGTGTTAAAATTACAGTTTTTTTAAATTGTAATATACTTGTAAACATATCTTTGAACACAACACAAGCAGGATGTCCATATGAAAAATATTTATTTTCTGTAAACTTTATGTATATTATTATATTCATAAGTTTGATTTTTTTTTCTTAGTGTGTACTCAAGGATATAATATTGATCTTCAAAGTCAATTGAGATTTGTTATCCACATGTTCAGAACTATTAAATAGATTTTGGAAAAATAGATTTAAACCACTTTCTTGGTATGTATGCAAGGGGTTTAAAAAAATGTGGGTCTGTAGACTTAAAACCAAAGACGTTTTATAGTTTATGTCTATGAAGATGATCCACACACATGTTTAGGACTATCTAATACTATAGTATCATAAAAGTAGCTGAAAGCCATTTTCTATAAGAAATCTGTGGTGTTCTTGAAAATTAAGCAGAATACCTAATTTAATTTTTAACTCCTAAGGTCATATGAAACTTATGTGTTTATAAAAATTAGGTCTTTCCAAAATTCAAAGGTTATATGAGTATATTAGATGCTCACAAAATTTTTATAAATATTATATACATACAAAAGGTTGTGTAGTTTTATTTACAAATGTAGATGTGGGGGATGAGATTTCTTAATATATTTATTTTATTTAAATTGCCTTTATTTAATAAAATTGTGAAATTTTTTCCAGTCATGAATTTTTTGGTTTAAGTATTGAAATCATTTTAGGTCCTTTTTCCACCATAGTAAATATGTACTATTGTTTTTGAAGCTTTGTGTTTCATAGATTGGGCAACAGAACAATTCTTTTGAAACTCATTCTTCAAATAATTGTTAAAGTTTTAAATTTGTTCTAGTAAGTGAACCCCTTGATTATGGGGATTTTGTTTTTATTCATAACATTTCTAATTTCTTAGTATTGATGCCTGGTTTTATGTTTCAAATTGTTTCACAAACATTGCTGTTGAACTATAATGAAATATGAAAGAGTTTTCAATACAATATAGAAAAGTCACTCTTTGATTCATGTAACTTGATTATCTGATGAACCATGCATACTTAAAAAAATCACACCACAGCTAAATGCATAAATTCAAAATGCAAAGACAGTGACCACTTAAAAAATGAAATTGAACCATGGCTAAATTTGTAAATACAAAATACAATGAATTATTTAAAAGCAAATAATTCAAAAACTGATAATAGAGTGAGTGTGGAATTTCGTAATCTTCACGTCAGAAAATATATTATGATCAATTTTTAAATACAAATTATTAAAATTGCGAAATTTCTGAAGCAAATTTAAAAATCATGAATTACAGTGTTTTTCATTTTTTTAAATCATAAAAAATATATGGGATCAACTTGGGACCTCTCTTGATAGAACATAGTTGAAATTGTACAGATCGGTTGAACTGGTACTTCCTTTTTTGACATTAAATTAATATGTTTTTCAAGTAAATAGTTCGTTGACTAATACGCTAGTCTATAGATGAAAATTAATTTTGGTACATAAAGTTTAACAGCACCTGACCAACAGTTTATAATGAAAAATTGATAAAATTTGTAACAACAAATTCGTGAAAGTAAATTATTTGTATTTTTTATGCCGATTCCATTCATTTCATACATTATGAATGCACTTAAATACATGTTTTATTTTCCATTAAAGTTTAGAAAATAATGTTACAATTTATATTTTACTTTTCTTATAAATTTTGAGTGAGGCCCTATGTTCTCATTTTTGTGTAAAGTTTAGGCTCAGTAGTTCGAGATATAGGAGGGAATGGGTCGAATTTTGTATTGTAAATAAAAAGGTGTACTTGTATTCCTCATAATGCACTCTTTCATTTGATTGCATGATAAAAATGTTTTTTTTTATTTAATTATGTAATTTGGTCCCCAAAATTAATATTAGGGTCTTCTTATTTTCCCTATAAAGTTCAAGTGAAGCCCTATACCTGTAAGTTCTTAAGTTTAGGTCTTATAGTTTCGGAAATAAAAGGGGAATGGGTATGTTTTTTTATATTTTTGTTAATTTCTTTTAAACAATTTATCTTCAAAATATGAAACAACTATATTTGGATTCCTCATAATTAAATAATACATGATGCATTGAAATAATTTTAATTTTGTATTTTATTTTTAATTTTGTAATTTGCCTCCAAAATTAATATTAGGGTTTTACCCTTATTTTCCTTTAAAGATCAATCAAAATTTTATTCCTTATACTTTCGTAAATAGGTCAATTTTGATAATATCTTTTAACTCATTATTTTTAAAATATGAAAAATAAATATCTTTGTATTTCTCAGAATGAGCCCTTGCGTCATATTTTATCTTCAATATTTTCTGAGATAAACGACGGAGACTGGTCGATTTTTGTAAATTGTCCCCCCAGAAGTAACCCACCCCCAAAAATCAGAATTTCTTTAATCTATTAAAATTTTGTTTCTGGTTCGAAAAATTTATTCTATTAGCAATTTTCTGTCATATTGAACAACCAAATATTTGCATAAACATAGACATCAAAACTGATCAATTAATTAATATTCTAGAGGGTTTGGAACTAGTCGAAATGAGGTTTATAATCACTAATTAATTACTAATATTAATTTTATATGCATATCTACCATTTCAGGTTTAAGAATTATTGAAATAATATCATCTTACTTTTACTCAACAAGAACTGGTTGTTTAACAATGATTGTAGTATTTACTTTTTATTTCAGATTGATCAAGACCTTCAACCCCAAAATTCGGAGAAGCTATTGAACCAAGAAGTTGACATTGACAAACCTGGAGGAGCTCAACACTATTGTTTGCATTGTGCCAGGTACTTCATCAATCAAGAAGCCTTGCAGGAGCATTTCAGAACTAAAGTTCACAAGAGACGAATGAAAGCTCTAGAACTAGAGCCGTACAGTATTGAGGAATCTGAAAGAGCAGCCGGATTCGGGAGTTGGAAAACTGCGACCAAAAGAAAAATCGAAACCCAAAGTTTACCAAACAGTGAAGAGTCAGGCACATCCGATTCGTGCAAGAAAATGAAAACTGAAGAACAATAAAAAATGTTAACTTCAAAAATTAGTGCTTTTATTTTTCGAAATTTTCCAAAACGAGGTTTTTCATCAGCACTTTACGTTACTGGTGACAAGGCCCAAACAAATTATGCGTTGGTAACACCAGTGATTGATTTTGAACAACAATTAGAAAATGAGGAACGTCTGAGGGACAATATTTCGTCTAGAAATCTTAATATTAATTTAGATAAATTAGTGGAGAGATGGAATTTTTTCCAGTTCATACATGGCCGCAAATATCTACTGGAACAAACCAAGTCTGAACTGGCCAATAGAATTTCTGATTTACTTAAAAATGAAGAAACAAACAAGGAAGAAATCCAAAAACTCAAACTTCATATTAAAATGGTAAAAGATGATTTGCATAATGTGAAAACATTCTATTATGGTGTAGAAGAGGATACAATGCTCTCTGTACTTAACCTTCCAAATTATTTGCATGACAGGACACCTTTACAGCAAGAAAACGTTATTCATAGTTTTCTGGAAAAAAATGATGGTAGTTCAAAAAATCACTTGGAAATAGGGACAAACAAAGGTTACATAAAATACATTGACTCTTATGCGTGTTTTTTGAAATCAGACGCGGCCTTATTCGAAATTTATTTGCAAAACTACTTCAAAACGTGCTTAGAAGAATTGAACTTTATTCCATTTAACTGCCCGAATTTTTGCAGAAGTATTGTAGTGGAAGGTTGTGGGAAAGCTCCATCAAATGTGTTATGTATAGAAGATGAGGACTCAGTTGGTAAAGCAAACCGTCTACATTTGTGTGGAGGATCATCATTGTATTCTTTCATGGCATATTTTACAAGACATGTTATTCAACAGGCTTTATTGCCCATCAAAATATTTTCCATTGGCAAGCAGTACCAGCCTGTAGCAAATACAAGTGACAAAAGTTTATTTAATTTAAATCAGAATTCAGTTGTGAGTTTTTTCGTTGCAACATTGGATGAAGAAAACTGTTTGGAACAATTAATCAGTCAAGTTTACATCATTTATGCGAAGCTGGGTTACCATTTTAGGCTTTCACTTTTGCCTGCTCATCAACTGGACAAATCCGAGACTCTTCGTTTGTCCATACAGATGTATTCCAATTTTTTGGGTAAATATTTGGAAGTTGGGAATGTGTCAGTGTATGACAGCTATTTGAGCAAAAGATTATTGTTAACATGCATTGAAAATGGACAAAAAATGTATCCTAAAGTTATTTCAGGTACATTGGTTAATGTACAAAGTGTTTTAGCTTGTGTATTAGAACATAATTCACTAAGTGGCGAAAATTTGTTGAATGATCTGTTAAGACAATTTTGTAAATAAAGTTGTTTATAAAAAATCGATTGTGGAAGTCGTTACTTTGTGATAGTCAATCATGATGATGAAATGAAACTAATTACTTTGTTTACTATCACTAACACATTTATTCACTAAAAACATGTGACTAGTTTCGATGCCTAGCGCATCATTTTCAAAGATATATAAACAATGAAAAAACCCATCTAACAAACCTTAAATACAAAACAAATGACCAAATACACCGACATGATGGTTAGCCGGTCGTGGTCAATAACATAATGAATATAAAACTAAACGGATATAAAGGTATTATATAACTACCTGATATTCTAAGATTATCATCGGGAATACCCCTGTTCGAATTACTACGTTAGGACGTGTATTCCCGGTGATAATCTTAGAATATCAGTTATATAATACCTTTATATCCGTTTAGTTTTATATTCATTATGTTATTGACCACGACCGGCTAACCATCATGTCGGTGTATTTGGTCATTTGTTTTGTATTTAAGGTTTGTTAGATGGGTTTTTTCATTGTTTATATATCTTTGAAAATGATGCGCTAGGCATCGAAACTAGTCACATGTTTTTAGTGAATAAATGTGTTAGTGATAGTAAACAAAGTAATTAGTTTCATTTCATCATAAAGTTGTTTATGAAATCAATCATTGTTTATGTGCTGGTTGGATGCTCCAGGTTTTAGGACAGGTGTAGATTACTTAAGGATGAATACATGGACTAGTTTTACCTTTCTGATAGTTTCACTATATGGGTTAGACAGTCCATGAGTGTTAAATCTGTTGTTCACAGTGGCTAATCAACACTAAATAGTACAAAAAAACATATAGGCAACACTTTTAACAATATTAGTTTTAAACATGATTATTGACAATCGCTATTCTAAAATTCACAGAAAAAACTTTATTGATGACCATTAACCATTACAAAAAATCTGTTACAAGTTATTGTAATGTGCCTACACAGTTAACCTAGTATTAAAAATTATAAATTGCAATATATTAAGATGGTGTCTTCAGACACAAATGTGATGTAGGAAATTTTGAATGCTATTTCAACTCTTGATATACATAAAAGATTTATGATATACATTATAGTTATGTTGTGTAATTCAATAGCAGCTATATTTTAGAAGAAATGTATTTTCAAACAATTTGCAGGGGAGTGAGTATTCATTCTAGTTCTATGTCAAGACATTAATTTTTTGTTTATGGAGGACAAACTAAATAGATCAATTTTTACTGGAGAATCTAGAATGAATGCACTACAATATTAGAAGAAAATGATTTGAAAAGTTCCCTTTCATGTTCAGTATTCCTATACATACATCACTGTATAAATATGTTGTGGTAATTTACAAATTGTAATCATTGTAATTAAATATATCATTCATATTTGTATTTTTATGAAAATATTTCAATAACCTAGTGGTTTCTTTTTTTTGTATTCAATTATATATAATTAAATATTGATAGAAGTGTGTATGCAACACGTTTAACTAGACTCTGCTCTGTTGGTTGTATAAGCAGAAATCATTAATTAATTGTTAAATTTGATCGGAATTTTATTGTTAAACTGCATTTAAAGAATCATTATTATCCTTGATATTTAAATCTATGGTGACTTTTTATTAAATATAATTTACAAATTTGAATGCTATGTGGAAATATTTTGACGAATAACAGTTCAGGTAAAAATAAATCAAAAAGCCCTATAATTTTTAAAAAGAGCTATTGTTATGTAATGTTTTCGATGCACATTACATATAGAGAATAATATTCAAAAAAATGTATGAAATAGATGTTGCGGTTTTAGTTCAATGCTGGTTCAATGCAAGTATATAATTGACGAAGGACCTTTAGCGGAACAATCAATAAACACGTAAAGTAATTCACCAAATAAAAGTTAATCACTAACCTTTTACGTCGAAGCTCTGGTAAGGGTGTTTTCTTGGTGGTTCTTTCTTCTGAGGCTAGCCCCGTGAACAGGAACAGTTTCTTAGAGCTTCGTCTGGACAACACGTTACACAAAAAATACCGACGTAGTGTTCATTGATTGAACATACAAAAAAATGCGGGTTTAACAACAAATGATGCGCTTTTGTAAACACAAAAGAAACAAAATGAAAGCGGTTTAGCGGTCGTCACGAATGGAGCTCAAAACTCGCGAATCGGAACGCAAAAAAAACAACAAAAAGCGGCGTCTCTTCAGACGTAATCAAAGCCACCGAAAAGTTCGGAGTACATTGCACGAAACTCCCAAGCGTCCAAACAGCTCGGGATCCAAAACACGAATCTCTTCCCAAGCGTCCTAATAGCTCGGGATGCGAACCACGAATCCACAATACTGTCTATATTTTACACGCAAAAACACACTTTTACGATTAGCATTAGCGCGACGGAATGTTTTAGAAAAGGTGCAGAAGTTTAAAAATCAATGAAGTAATTCAATTAAATTGAACACAATACACTAAACAAATGCGGGAACGCACCATTCCGCCAGCCTTGAATTACTTATTTCAAAACTAAGGGTCCACTGGCAGTGGACAAAGCTTTACAAGAGGTCGCTTCAAAGTACCACTTGCAGTTCTAACTGTAGCAACGCGTACAACACCATCACCTCCAGGATGTACGTCAATAATGCGCCTTAATGGCCAATTCAAAGGAGGTGAAGTGTCTTGCTTCAAAATAACAAGAGTACCTGGCTTAACAACCTCCGAGGGATCAGTCCATTTACTCCGTTGATGAAGAGTATGTAAATATTCTTGCGACCAACGTTTCCAGAATGCCTGATGCAAACGACTCAGTAACTGCCATCTATTGAGACGATTAGATGGGACAGATAAGAAATCAGATTCAGGAGGTGCTGTTAAAGGTTCCATGGTAAGAAACATTCCAGGACTCAAGGCGGTAAGATCCAATGGATCGTTGCTACAAGGGGTTATAGGTCGCGAGTTTAAAACTGCTTCGACCTGTGCAAATACAGTAGAAAGTTCTTCGTAGGTTAGGATTTGATCTCCAACGACACGTCTTAAGTGAGCTTTAACACTACGAATTACTTTCTTTGCGGATAGAATCCAAAATCGTTGCTGCAAAAGAAATTGAACGGTTTGGATTCCTGCGTGAAGATTGGTGACATGACAATCTTCGACAATTAGATTAGTCAAACGACTTTTACTTGGTAGCAGTGCGGGAAATTTAGTGTCAAACGGCAATGGAGCATTAGCCAATCTACTACCAACTCTAAGAGTTCCCTGTTCATCAAGAAACGGCGAAAGTTTACGAAGCGATTTGGGCAAAAGTTTTGGTTCTCGAAGAAGGGAAATCTCTTTAGAAAAATATTGATCTTGAACATAGCGAACAATGCGAAGCTGAGCCTGATATAACTCAGCAGCCAAAAATGATCCAGAGCCCCTACGGTCTGGATTGCGAGCGTTATCAACAAAGCGACAAATATGAGCTATAATGCGGGTAATGCGATTAATAGAAGAATGTTCTTCTAACAAAGTACCAAATAAATTTGGTGAAGCGGTGACTTGAAGCGCCACTATACGGGCTTCAGTCATAACTAGCTTGAGTCTGAGCAAACATGTGGCAAACAAGCGGTAATCAACAATTATGGGCCTTTCCACCAAAGTGTATTGCCTAACAACTCTGATGGCAAAGTGCCGCGGGAACCCAAGTCAGCGGGGTTATCACAAGATTGGATGTAAAACCAATGCGAAGAAGGAAATTTTTCCTTAATGTAAGCAACTCGATTACTGACAAATGTCTTCCAACGGTGCGGGGAAGAACTAAGCCATGAAAGGACTACCGTGGAATCTGACCAGCAACGAATCAGCTTGAACAACAAACGACTATTGAATTGCTCATAAACATAATGAGCCAACTTAGCGGTAAGAACTGAAGCACACAGTTCCAATCTGGGAAGTGACAAAGTTTTCAAAGGGGCAACTTTCGATTTAGACAACACAAAAAAACTTTGACGAAATCCAGATGCGGTTTCGAACACAAAATAAACAACAGCGGCATAACCTTTCTCAGAAGCATCACCAAATGCGTGAAGTTCACAACTAGAAAAATTTTCTATAGCAAGCAGGCGAGGCAAAACTAAATTCTGTAAGGAGGGAAGATCACCTATGAATTTTGACCATAACGAAACAATGTGAGCAGGCGGGGTTTCATCCCAAGACAATTTCGAACTCCATAATCTTTGAATCAAGTGTTTAACCAAAAACGTTACAGGTGAGATAATTCCTAATGGATCAAAGATTCTGGCCAAAGTGGACAGAAGTATGCGTTTAGTACAAGAACTATCAACATGTGGTAGACTAGTAAAGAAAAAGGAGTCAGAGGATGGATTCCAATGCAAACCTAAAACTTTTAAGGGATTATCAGATTCAAAAGAGTATGGATTCATCGACAAATATTCCTCAGGGAGGTGTAGCAACAATCGTGAATCATTACTGGACCACTTGCGAAGCTCAAATCCTCCTCGTCTTAAGAGTTCAATAATTTCTAACTGCAATGTTTGAGCCTTTTCAAATGATGAACTTCCAGCAATGATATCATCTACGTATGTGGACGATCGAACAATAGCGGCTGCTGATGGCAAAGAGCGGTCTTCTTCATCAGCCAACTGATTTTAAAGTGCGGATAGCCAAAAAGGGTGCGGATGAAACTCCATAAGTGACAGTCTTGAGCCTATAGACTGCAACTGGATCTTGCGGGGAAAAACGCCAAATGATTCGCTGATAATTTTGATGTTCTGGGGCAATCAAAATCTGTCTATACATCATTTTGATGTCTGCAGTGAACACTACAGGATGAAAACGAAAGTTCAACAAAATAGCGATAATGTCTTGCTGCAATTTGGGACCGATAAATAAACAATCATTCAAAGATAACCGATGAGGTATCTTAGCGGATGCATTAAACACTACACGAAGTTTGGTTGTGCTACTATCAGGTTTCAAAACACAATGATGCGGTATGTAGTAACAATCAGAAGCAGTAGATGGATCAGGAACCAACTCCATATGATCCAGCTCCAAATACTCTTTGAGAAAATCTCAATATTGTTTGTAGAGATCTGGTTGCTGTAGAAGACGTCTTTCTAAAGAGTAGAAACGTTGTACGGCGAGATTATACATTCCATCAAAAGCAGGAAGTGTATTTCGAAAAGGAAGAGGCACAACGAATCTACCTGAGTCCAATCTCCTGCATCCCTCGGAAAATATTTTTTCGCAGATAAGATCATCAGGGGACTGAACCAGTGCGGTAGGAACATCTTCAATTGTCCAGAACCTTTGGAGTGAATCATCTAATGATACTACATCTTCAATTTTACAAAAAAGCGAAGTTGGGTTTATGGCCGACTGAGAGTGAGAGTTAACAGAACTCGAAGACACTCTACCCATAAGGATATAACCAAACACAGTGTTAATAGCATCAGGAACACCTTCCTTTCCCAGAAGGCGTCCATCCAACAAAATTTGAGAGAATATATCGGCACCTAACAAAAGGTCAATAGCGCCTGGGCTATTGAAACCAGGATCAGCAAGTTTCAAATTGGTTAGATATGCCATATTAGCCATGTTAATGGGCGCAACAGGCATATCATTGCAAATGCGGGGTAAAACAATAGTATCAACAACAAAATTGCACTCACGCTTTACTATAGAGCGAAGAGAAAGGGTAAGAGAGCCCTCAGCAGAGGGACTCTGCATAGAACCTAGCCCGTTGACTTGAATCGAAGCGGGCATAGGTCGGAAGCCAAGGCGTTTCACAGCCTTGCTCGCAATGAATGATGTCATGCTACCAGAATCTAGCAGACATCGCAAAGTTTGATAAGAACCGTGCTTATCTAATACCTCAACTAAAGCGGTAGATAACAACACATTTGAATTGTATGACAAAAGTGAACTATGACAAGAAGTCTGAGGTAGAGAAGTTTCGGGACTTTCAACAGTATCAATGGCACTGGATCCACCAGATGTGGAAGCCAGGTTTGCGGGGGGAGCTTTAGATTCAGACCCAATACCTGAATCAGCACGATTTACAAAATGAAGCAATGTGTGATGGCGTTGTTTGCAGTTGCGGCAAGTGGATAAAGATTTACAGCGATTCGACTGATGAGAATCGCTCAAGCAATTAAAACAAAGTCTAAAATCTTTAACAAACTTAAACCGCGCGGATACTGATTTGTTCAAGAATTCAGAACATTTGTAAATCGCATGATCGGATTTACAAACTAAACAATTTCTATTCTTAGTGACAAACAAAGATGTAGTGAAACGGGAAGAATGTTGCTTTGAATTCAATGGTAACTTTTTGTCAACACTTCGCTTTGCCTTGCGGGATAATTCAACATGTTCAAAGGCATCGCAATGCTTCGACAAAAAATCAACAACTTCCGAGAGGATCGGAAAGTCATCTTGAGCGGTCACAGTACCATGGTAAAGTTCAAATCTAGCGGCTAAATTCTTTGGAACTCGTTTCAACATCATCTGAACGATACAAAAATCCCACTGATTTACTGGTAAACCCAAATTCTTCAGTGCTTCCAAATTATCACTGAAGTCATCCAATAACTTCCGAACCTCTGAAGGGCTATCTGAAGTTAGTTGGGGGAATTGTTCTAAAGCTGACCAATGAGACTCCGCGATTAAACGAGTTCGCTTGAATTTTTTCAAAAGTGTTTCATAAGCACTCACGTAATTGTTTTGTGTTAGTTTAAAATTCCTAATAGCCTCAAAAGCAGGCCCTTTTAAAGCTAACTGCAAATATTTGAACTTCTGCATAGCACTGGGTTTTTCATTATTGTGAATTAATGAATCAAACAAATCAATAAAAGTACCAAATTCCAATATGTCTCCACTAAATGAAGGCAAATCAATTCGCGGCAAAGCAACACTTTCCTGTTCCCGAGTTGTATTTTGTGGCGTAGAATTCTGAACAGATTTCAGTTTAGCAACAATAGACCTAATTGAATAAAACAATTTTTCAAATTTATTGCGAATGTCATCCTCAAAGTCAAAATCATCGTTTGCATCAGAAATTAATCCAACAATGGAATTGTGGTGTTTAAAAAATTCGGAATGGATTGAATCAACCATATCAATCATGCTAAAAAACAATTCAACGTCGTCACCTCTTAAGGCTTTCTCGGCAGCAAAATAAATATCTTCTAATCTTTTAAACTCCGATTGTCGATGATTTTTAAATTTACGTAAATTTTCAGCGGTTTTTGACATCTTAACAATAAATCAAAATCACTGTAACGCCACTGAACAAATCTAACACGATAGAACGAATCAAAATACTATTCCAAAAATGTACAATTTTTTACTGTTGAAGTAGTAAAATATCTGACCAAATGTCAAATAAATTCAAAACAATTTAGCAAATAACCAAAACAAACAAAACGAGCTCTTGTTAAGTTTTTAAGGCGGCAAAAAAATTGCGTTTTATTTCCAACGGAATTAGTGAATATCCCGAACTTGCTTTCTCTTCTAACAAATAAAGAAACTAAAATTCAATGCGGTTTTCAACAATAATTGCAACGAAAAATCAATGTTTTGATCATTAAACTTTGCACGAAATTAACTCAAATGTATCCGGCCCGGAGTTGAACCAAATTATGTAATTTATTCGATAATCTTTGCACTAAATTAACTCAAATTGCATCCGGCTCGTACTTGGACCAAATGTTATGTAATGTGTTCCATAATCTTTGCACGAAATTAATTCAAATTGCATCCGGCTCGAAGGACCAAATGTTATGTAATGTCTTCGATGCACATTACATATAGAGAATAATATTCAAAAAAATGTATGAAATAGATGTTGCGGTTTTAGTTCAATGCTGGTTCAATGCAAGTATATAATTGACGAAGGACCTTTAGCGGAACAATCAATAAACACGTAAAGTAATTCACCAAATAAAAGTTAATCACTAACCTTTTACGTCGAAGCTTTGGTAAGGGTGTTTTCTTGGTGGTTCTTTCTTCTGAGGCTAGCCCCGTGAACAGGAACAGTTTCTTAGAGCTTCGTCTGGACAACACGTTACACAAAAAATACCGACGTAGTGTTCATTGATTGAACATACAAAAAAATGCGGGTTTAACAACAAATGATGCGCTTTTGTAAACACAAAAGAAACAAAATGAAAGCGGTTTAGCGGTCGTCACGAATGGAGCTCAAAACTCGCGAATCGGAACGCAAAAAAAACAACAAAAAGCGGCGTCTCTTCAGACGTAATCAAAGCCACCGAAAAGTTCGGAGTACATTGCACGAAACTCCCAAGCGTCCAAACAGCTCGGGATCCAAAACACGAATCTCTTCCCAAGCGTCCTAATAGCTCGGGATGCGAACCACGAATCCACAATACTGTCTATATTTTCACGCAAAAACACACTTTTACGATTAGCATTAGCGCGACGGAATGTTTTAGAAAAGGTGCAGAAGTTTAAAAATCAATGAAGTAATTCAATTAAATTGAACACAATACACTAAACAAATGCGGGAACGCACCAGCTATAATTTAGGCAAAAATAAAAATTACAGTTACCAAAAAGTTATCTCACTAAACATTGTGTAAAATTTGTGTCAAATTTAAGTACAACAAAATTGACCGATGATATTATAATATATAATATATCGCGGTTATGCTGCATGTTGTTTTGAGGATTTTGTTTAGCTTTATATCGCCTACATTCATTGTTTGATTTGTAGTTTTTAGTTTGAAATGTTTATTTATAAAAGGAAATGCTAAATTTTTACAAAAAGTGCATTGACGCGTGTAATTTGCTGCAGCTTTTGTGTTGTAACTAATAACTCTGGAGTTTATATATTACATGTACGTACATGTATTTGGAACAGAAACTTTTTGAAATTCATAATTAATGTGATAGATCTTTATTCATCTATCATTTAAACTAATTGTGCGACAAGTCACGAAATTTCTGTATATTTCCAAATGTTTCGGAGTCTAGTTCAGACTCCGTCGTCAATGGCAAAGAAACTAGGAAAAAAGTCAAAATTCTAAAATGTAAAATTAAAATGTTTGACAATATCTATTATTTTACTTATGACGTAATTAAGAGTCATGCCACAAATATCCTTCAAAAAACAACCAATTTCAAAAATTAATATGTACGAACGGAATTGATTTCATGCGAATGTTTTATTTACCAAATATAACGCTCGATAAAACAATTATAGTTCCTGAATGATAGTTGTGTGATTTTTATGTTTATGGAGTTCTTGGGAATAAGATCTCACTTGTAGAAAATATGTGATCAGTTCCAAATGCATCGGTGTCTTGGTCAGATCCGATTGTGAATGACAATAAAGAATCTTTATAATGTAGAATATGTAAAAATTAAAATTGGTGGAATTTTTCTTCTAAAATAGAACTTAAATACTTTACGAGAATCGACATGCCAGGAACCATTAAACCTTCCCATAAATTTGCTGCCTTTCCCCCCTCCTCTTAGACCAAAATTTTTCTGCAATGTTCCTCTTTCTAGAACATTTTTTTCTAATTTGCTCCTCCCTAAACCGAAAGCTGGGTACGCCCCTGTACCGAGCAGTTAGCAGTCAACGTATTAAATCTCAGTCTTAGCAAACAAAAGCGAAATGATAGAAATAGGGTTACAAATGGCGAAGATACCACAAATTATTCTTTGTGATACATACGTACAAAAAAATTAACAGAAGTGTTACTGTCCTTTCTCTGAAGTCGGTTCAAAAGTGACAGTCCAATGATATATGATGCATTTAACCAATTGATTGCATCCTTTAAGCCCTACGTTGTCCTAGTCTAGATCGCTTTACGTTAAATGTGTTTGAATAAAAGTATTTTTCTTCTCTTTTCTTAGGGCTAGTTTATTTCTTGTTTTCTATTCTTGGGATGCGGAGGCCCATGTGTCGTATCATCTCCTTGGTGGCTGTCCTCGTGGGCTTATCTTGTTTGACTTCATACTTTTGATTATTTTGGGTAATCTGTCTTTCATCATTCTCTCTATAAGTTCTCCCAGTTGTCTTTTATACATTTTTGAATAAATTTAATCTGTTTTAAAAAGCTTTTTTGAATAACAGACATTTAATTAATTTAATTTTCTTGTAAACATTTCAGTAAAACAATGATTAACAACAGAGCAACAACAAAATTATATGTAAAACTAATAATCCAATGCACAAATTAATGCCACTCCTCTTTTAATCCAGTGAGGTTCTGATTGTTCACTTGGCACTTCAATTGCAAGAACGTAATTTGTAGAATGACCAGTCGTTGAAAGAGTACCAGCACGAGTTAGAGTCTTGTATACAGGGCACTCGTAAACGTTATCTGGTTTCTGATGGTGTTCTTCAGGTAGTAACCAAACAACAGGCATATCTAAAATCATAATTGGTTTATTTTTGTAGCAGTTAAAAATACAACACCGTGATATTATTGCTCATATATGTATGAGCTGGATCTGCAATAGAGAGATCCATAGAGAATTCATAGAGGATGTAAAAATTAACATCCTCTATGAATAAGAGTGAATATTTACCCGTGTAAAGTTCTTTAGGATTTGATTCGTCTAAACGCATGATTTGAGAATTCCATCGGGCACCCTCCAAGAACAGACCCCATATGCAGCATCCATCTTTTGGTCGACTGGTTGGAGAATAATTGAGTACCTACGAACGTTTTTATTTCTACAACAATTTTACGTGCTTTTTAACCATTGAGGTAATACTTAATAAATAGTACGTGAGGCCTCAAGAAAAATGTAACGCGCGGTGAGGGAGAAAGAAAACTTGTCTGAGAACGAATCTGATTGGTGGTTAACTATGTCATTCAAGTGACGTCTAGCTCACAGATCAGACAGAGAGAAGTCTAGCTATCGCTTGCAGGTCTAGACAGAGACAGATACCTTCACTCCGATTTCCTTTCTCTCTCATCCAGCGATATGGGCGGATCCAAGGGGGAGGGGCAATGGAAGCGATCGCCCCCACCGAGTGCCTCAAAGTTAGTAAATTTAACATTAAAACGAGGTAATCTTAACTCCATGAGCCTAGAAGAAGGTCACATCTATGGGTTTTAAACCACGTAACCACCATTTCGAATGTAATAGTCCAAGAAATTTGTGTTTAAAATTATATTTTGGAAAATTTAGAACAGGATCGCCCCCCTGAAGCATACCCCCCCCCCTGAGGCACGTGTCTGGATCCGTCCCTGTCCAGCGTTACATTCAAATTGTGCAGACGCTGACACCTCAAGCATTCTATCTTACTTCTATGGTTTCAACATGTAAGTTATTACCAATATTAACTTAACATGTAAATCTGAATACAAAAAGAAGTTTTACATTAATGTATTAATTTTACATAATTTTTGCGGTTTCTTTTCATGAAAAATGTAATTTTGTATGCAACTGACTTTGATTTTGAGAATACTACTTGCATTCATACATAAAGGAGTTCTGTATAGAAAACTACTCAATGTAGAGATGACTAGACCAAGCGTCACCAAGTCTTGAGTCTTGAGTGGCCAAGAGAAAATTTTGAAAATTATTTTTGGCTCTCTATCTCAATCTCTATCCATGTGTCTGTCTCTTTCTATAACCCTATCTGTACCCTATCTTTCTCGCTATATTTTCACTTTATCTATTGTAATATCGGAAAAGGTCCTGTAGTGGCGATATACTAAATTACAAATAAATAGTGGCATGTGGAAAAAATGTCATAAATTACAATAAAAAGTGTTTAAGTATGTAGTAAAATTCTGTTATTTTATTTAGTTTTAGGGTAAGGCGTGATTTGTTGGCCTAGAAATGCATTTTTCAACGCCACAAAGCTATCTCGGTTTTAATAAGCATATACTTTTTTTTTGTTTTCTTAATAAAGTGAAATTCAGAGAAAACAAACTTTATCAAGTACTTTCTGACATGCAGTAATGAAAAGATTATACAATTTCCAGCATTATCCTAATTAAGTCTGTATTTATGTTTTACTTCCTAACCACTAGGTTATTACAGATTTTTATTTAATTAATTTATTCCGTATAGTCTATAGTACCTGGAAGGAAAAGTTAATAGTGTCAATGGAAACCACATATTTTCTCGCAAAATTCTGTAGAGTTCCTGTTAAAAAAGCTTGAGGAAAGTAAAAACCCGATATCCAAAACACCGGAGGTATACCGTCTCTCACCCATTTGTACAAAAATTCCATTCTAGCTTTTAAATCTGCTACCCATGCACCTGTCAACAAAAGCAAGGTATAAGTGCTTCAACTTAAATGCTTTTTGATGGTTACCTAAAGGTTTCAATGAAGGATACGCTTTGTTTGCCCATAGTGTGGGTACCATATTACTGAACAGGCTCATGGTCATTTTCTCTAAGCTTTCAGACATCACCACTAAGCCTTTCAAAGCCTTTAGTAAATCGTTTAATGTTGTCCTTATGACTACCAGGAGTTTATTATACCTGATGGCTTCTTGTATGATGACGGTATTTAAAGATTCTTCGTATCTTACGGGGTATCTACAAAAAAATATATATTGTGAAACAGATTTTCTTTTGGTATCCTATGTTTAATTTATAAGAAATAATTTATATTTAAAAAAGAACCGACTTCAACTGGCTTAAAATAAAAACCGTTTAGAGACAGTTTTTCTATTATTTAAATAACCCTGTATACCTATAATGTTACTTCGCCCCATATGTCAAGTATAACCGTCACTAACAGCCTGTATGATATACATTTATGGCATATATTGACATTTAAGCTAGATATTTATGAAGAAAATTTGACATTTACATTGATGTTCATAGTTTTTTGCACATATTTTTACGATTTTCAGTAAAACTGTATGTTTTACGTTATACAAAATTATAGGAAATCAAGCTGGAACATTTCTTTGTAGAATACAATTTAAAATATTCAAATTGGATGAGCCGTTTTAGAGAAAACAGTGTAGATTCATTGAAATTCACTGAAGTGTGGTCCCTTAATTACTGGTTTTTCTGATTTTCTGGAAAACCGTAAATCTCATCTTATAGAAAATTATATGGTACCTTTCTGTAATATTCCTTAATGCATTGCAGTTTACATCATCAAAATATCCCAAGCCGTTTTTGAATAATCACTGAGCATACATAAAAAAAACGTACCGACGAATTGATAACCTCCTCCTTTTTGGAAGTCGGTTAAAAAGTAGCAATTTGTTTGTGCAGTATGGTTAGAAACATATTCAAGATATTGGACGATACTGGATTCAATTAAATGTACCTGTAAAAATAATAACTTTATTCCATTAGTTCTTTCGTTTTATCTGTCATCTATCATTATCTGAATTGACATTTACATTGTCAAAATAATTTATCTTCAATTAACTTAAAATGAAAACCGTTTAAAAAACCGTGTGTAATTAATCATTATTTTCAGACATATCTTGACGTTTAAATTTGGAATGATATTTATGTCATATCTACTTTTAACATCTTGGTACTTTTACCTGTCTCTCTAATACCTATGTATACATTTTGCATTTTTCCACAGACTTTATTTTAATTTTGTTTATTATTTTGTATAAGAATAACTCCAATTCACCCTATATAGCAACCACCCTGTATATACTTCTGTGGTCACCCAATATAAATTGTTTGCCTATGATCTTCTGAACTTTGGGAACTCACTCTATATATAAAAATAGGGTGTCAAGGAGTATGAGGATTTGAAGAAGCAAATTTTAGGGAAAAAGAAATTGAAGCATTATAAGATCTCAACAATAAATTATAGTTTCTTCAAAAAATTACGTTCCCTTTGTTAAACTGAATTCTAAAATATGTAGGCTTCCAATAGGAATGCTTGTGAAGCTTCATAGATATAAAAATACTAAACATCTAGTAGACGTTGCAACATCACATGAAAACATCACCGCTAGCTAACACTGTTTTTTTGAATGTTATGATTTCTGGTAACGATTGTTTTTTGCAATATTGGTACTTGTGTGTACATTACGTCATTCGCTACATTGTTTTCTTCCGAGAACCGCGAGAAAATCAGTGTTTAATTTACATTCATGTGTGAATTATAACTATTTGAAATAATGTCTGGAGTCGAGAATTTTTGCAATGTTTGTGTTAATATTGGATCAAACGGTGTGGTGTGTTAATAGCAAAGGTGAACATTTTAAACGTTTATTGTGAATTTTTCTGAATTAAAGTGAGTTAATTATGAAGACTATCGGTAAGTACTTTATTCAATAAGAAATGATTTTTTTCTCGAATAATTTTACAAATAAAAAAGCTACTTAAGAAATTTTTCGAAATTGAAGTTACTTATTGTCGAGTTAATTCTAAATTATGTAAATAGCTTTTTATCTTTCTGTTCTTCAACGTCGTGCACCAAAGAATTATGCAAAATTTTATTGTTGCTCCAAATATTAATAAAAAAAACTAACATGATTTGAAAATGTTTATTCTAATTATTAATCGACATCCAAAAAGGAAAAGGTTATCAATTCGTCGGCAACTTTTTTTTATGTACGACCAGCGATATTTCGTAAACGGCTTGGGCAATTTTGATGATTTAAACTGCATTATATTAAGGGACATTGCAGAAAGATACCATAAAATTGTCTATAACATTAGATTTGCGTTTTCCCAGAAAATCAGAAAAGTAAAGCAGAAAGTACGTATTTGATGTAGTGTATTGAAAGAAAAATAATTTGGTCAAGTGCGAGTTGGACTCGCATACTTAGGGTTCCGTACCACCTTCAAGATTCTAATATTCCAGTTTCAGACAAGCAGGGAATGAGTGCATTTTCTTATATTTACCCTTATATCTTTTAAAGGAAGCGTTTTAAATTTATAAGAAATATACACTTTGATTTTCCACACATAGACTTTTCATTTTATCTTCTTCAGGATTCGCTTGAAATTTATATAATTTTCTAATTTGGCCCCAAAAAATTAACATTAGAGTTTTATTTTATTAATAAACTTTCAGAGAAGTCTTTTATAATCTACTGTCTGAGTTTTGAAGCCCTGTAGATTGGAAGATAAAGGGCAAAATAGGTCAAGTTTTAAATTATAAGTTATTAAATCTGTTATTCAAATTATTAAAAAATACAAATAAAATATATTTTTCAAAATTTAAATAGTGTAGTTTCTAAAGTGGGAATTATGTCGATGTTTAATATTTTTGTTAATATCTTTTAAACAAATGATTTAAAAATATGATATATTTGTAATTCACATATTGAACCTTTTATCTGATATATTACATGATGCGTTTGAAAATTGAATCTTTATTTTCCATTTAATTGTATAATTTGTCCCTAAAATTACTATGGGGGTTTTCTAATAATTTATTTTCGGTTTAATTCTATTATTTGGGGGCTAAATAATAGAATTAGGGATTTTTTCAAATTTTTCCTATAAACAAAAAAATTGAGGTCTTATAGTTTGGGGAATAACGGGGAGAATTTGTAATTTTTTTTTAAATATTTTTTAAAAAAAATTAAAAAAATATATTTGTATTCGTCATAATGAGCCCTGTGATTTGATATATTACATGACCCGTTAGAAACAATTATAATTTTTTATTTTCCATTTAATTCTATAATTTGCCCCCCAAAATGAATATTAGGGGTTTCTCCTTATTTTTCCAGTAAAGTTCAGGTGAGGGGCTATACCTCCATTGTTTCTTCAAAATTTTCTAGCTTATGGTTTTGGAGATAGGGGGGATGGGAAATTTTTTTATATTTTTGTTAATATCTTTTAATTAATTTATTTTACAAATATGAAAAAAATATATTTGTTTTCCTCATAATGAGCCCTTTAATTTGATATATAACATGATGGGTTAGAAACAATTTTAATTTTATATTTTGCATTTAATTCTATAATTTGCCCCCCAAAATAAATATACGGGTTTCTCCTCATTTTTCCAGTAAAGTTCAGGTGAGGGGCTATACCTCCATTTTTTCAAAATTTTTCAGCTTATGGTTTCGGAGATAAGGGGGGGGGATGGGTCATTTTTTAAATATTTTTGTTAATATCTTTTAATTAATTTATTCTAAATATGAAAAAAATATATTTGTTTTCGTCGTAATGAGCCCTTTCATTTAATATATAACATGATGGGTTAGAAACAATTTTAATTTTATATTTTCCATTTAATTCTGCCCCCCAAAATTAAAAGTAGAGGTTTTTCCTTATTTTTCCAGTAAATTTCAGGTCAGAACCTATACCTTTAATATTTTTTTCAAAACTTTACGTTTTATAGTTTCGGAGATAAGGGGGGAGAATGGTTAAATTTTGGTATATTTTCGTTAATATCTTTGTGTTCCTCAGAATGGGACCTTTCATTTGATATATTACATGATGCGTTTGAATTTTTTTTTATAAATTTTTATTTAATTCTATAATTTGCCCCCCCCCAAAATGAATATTAATGGTTTCTCCTTATTTTTCCTGTAAAGTTCGGGGAACGTTCTATATTTCCTAATTTTTTCAAAATTTTAGGCTCAGTAGTTTCGGAGATCAGGGGGGGACGGTCGATTTTTTTAGTTTTTCCCCCCAGAAGTACCCCTAAAATCAAAATTTTTTCTTTTACGATATGTACTCCTGATCGGGTCACCAAACTATACATTGATACCAAATTTCAACCTCTTCCGGCCAGTAGTTTATGAGAAAATTGTTGTGATGTGACAGAGGCAGAAATCCGAAGTGATATTATAAGGGTATCCGTATATTGTATATACGGAACCCTAAAAATTGGGAATTTCCAATATTTTTCGAGAAATTAATTAATAGGCCTCTTCATATTTGAAACTTGCAACATACTTTAACGTCAGCTGACTGTTACGATTGTTTTTTTTGTAGTATCGGTTTTTGTGAGAAAATTAGTATGTATGGCGGCACTTCACTTGGTGTTAGCGTATTTTTGTTTTGTATCGCTATATTCGTCCAAATATTTGATGTATTCGCATATATTCCAAACGTGCCATCCACACATATCGCAAAACACTCAAACATGCCAAATATGTTTGAATACCAGTAAATGTGACACATGACTCACCGTAAAGATAAATAAACAAAATTAATGAAAAATGTTTTTTATTTATTTTTTACCTACCTCAGTATTCGTAGATGGGTTGCATTTATAGATGGCTCACAGAAAACTATTCATGTATTTCTAAGCAAACCATGTTGGTTTGAATACGCTAGACGTGCCTGCTCCTGATGTTTCTGATTTCTTAATTTTTGTGTTATAATCCCTGAACGCAGACATCAAAGATTCCCTCTTTTTCTTTAAATCAGCGATTGTGCATGGTTGTCCAATATTGATTTGGATATCTATCCATGCATAATTTATTTTATTGTTATTTTTGTGGCTGGTATGTGGTACAACTCGAGAAACTTGTTGTTATTTTTCGATCACTTCAATTTGCCACCAACACTACTTTGCCATTTAAAACAACACTAGTTGATCACGATCGAAGCGCCGCGTGCAACTGTATGAACCAAGTGTGGACAGCTAAAGCAAATATTTGGTTTATTTGAGTCCTTTGAAGTGCATTGAAAACCGACAACTGGACGGTAAGGCGTATTTGCTCTTAGCGGTATTCGACTTATTTGTTCAAATAAAGCAAAAATAGCGAATAACCTCTCCACACATCGCCGTTTTTGGACAAATGTAGCAAATATACGAATACGCTACACCAAGTGAAGTGCCGCCATAAGTGAACGTGATTTGCGTGATATTTGATGTAGACTATGTGATATGATTCTCATTTTAAAAAATATATAGGAAAAACAAAAAAAACGGTTATGAATTGTTATGCGACAGTATTAATTTGTGACAAAAAGTGGCAGATAATACAATTAGGAAAAGATGTAACATGTTAGTAATTTACGGGGAAAGCAGATATAATAAATAGCAAGAATGTTGAAAGATTTACTATGAAGAATCCGTTTGTTGTGCTGATCTCTATCATGATGACATATCCTGTAAGGCTTTGGGTATTTATTTGTCTCACATAAATAATATTAATGTAAAATATTTATTTTTCGAATAATTTAACAGATACAAGAGCTACTACATATAGGAAATATTTTGTTGAATATACTTTGTATAGAATTATTTCTGTAACTCACGTAAACAACTTTGTATCCTCCTTTCTTCAAATTGATGCAGAAAATAAATCACCAAATATAAATATTTATTTCAAAACATTATTAAAAGCGTACATTTTTTAAATTAATATTTTATAAACTTTTATTTACCTTAATAATTCTAACGGCACTCGAAACAATATAATTATTCAATACACAAAAAATACAGGTGTTCATTTTTTTGTGGTCAACATCATTGCCTTTATTATTCACTCTAAAAGTGAATCTGATTTTATCGCGACGTTGCCGGATTGACAATAATTTACTTAACATGTATTTGGAATTTTCTTGCTTATTAAGGTCTATAGACTATAGTGTTATAAGAGTTTTTTGTTTTATTTGGTCTATACTATACTACTACTATTCAGGGTGAGTTTTTTTTGATGATCAGTATGGGGATCTCAGAAACTAGCGGAGATAGAGCAATGGTTAAATTGGGAAAGATTTGCAGTTTTACTGACCCAATTTAATGAAAAAACGAAATTTTGTCGATTTAGTCAAATCCCTCTAGCTCCTTTGTTTTTGATTTTATAAAAAAGTGTAAATATCAAAATTGAATGGAAACCATAGTTGGCTATGACCTCAAAAAATCCGACATTTTTAGAGCGATTTTAATATATATATATATATATATATATATATATATATATATATATATATAATACTCTATATAGTCATTCATAAAAATAACTTATTTCCACTTTTAACATAGGTAGCCATGAAAAAGATTGTTTTCACTCTGACGTTTCCTCATTTGAGAGTAATTCCATTAGTAGTGCTGAACTGACAGTCGATATTGACAAGTTTTTGTGATAAAATGGAATATTCTAACGAAGAAAAACTGAATACCATATTCAGGAATGTTATATTATATGCCTGACGAACATCGAAGTATTTTGTTTTGTGCATGGTTTACAGACATGTGCCTTGACAATCCACAGTTTCCATTAAAGGTGTTATGGTCAGATGAAACTAGATTTACTAACAGCGGTATGTTCAATAGACACAATGAGCATATCTACTATCCTGGAGCCTTTTATCTATGACGAATCACTTACTGGGGAGCGCTACTTGCATTTCTTGCAATACACTTTTCAAGACATGTTGCATAATTTGAATTTGAGAACTCGTTAAGAAATTCAGTGGTTCCAACATGATGGCGCACCTGCTCATAACTCGTTATTAGTAAGACAATACTTAGATGATATCTATGCAAACTCTTGGATAGGAAGAAATGGCCCACGCAAATGGCAACCCCGGTCTCCCGATTTGGCAGTTATAGACTTTCTATTTATGGGGTGCACTAAAAAACAAAGTATACAAAAGAAAGTATGAGACAGTTGGTGACCTAAGGCAGACGGTATTACAAGCAATTGAAGAAATTGATAGGCCTGTGAGGAAAGCGATAATATCAATCTTAAAAAGATGCAATTTTTGTCTAAATAACAATGGTGGACTTTTCGAACATAAATTGTAACCATTATTATGTACTTTAATTTCTTAAGTTTTTAGTAAGTACCTACTTATTTAGTTTTTTCGTTATATCTGATATGCCTTATAAAAAAATCGTTCAATGTTTTTTGGAATAGTTATTAATAAATCAATCTATTTCATGGCTCCGTTATTTTTATGAATAACTATATCGAGTACTATATCGTTGAAAAGCTCTAAAAATGTCCGATATTTTGAGGTCATAGCCAACTATGGTTTCCATTCAAAAAAGATAAGTTTGTGCCATATCTCGAAAACGAGAGCTGTCACGCAAACGAGGACATGACAATCATATTCGGGATACAATTCCCTTCAATTTTGATATTTACACTTTTTTATAAAATCGAAAACAAAGGAGCTAGAGGGATTTGACTAAATCGACAGAATTTCGTTTTTTCAAAATATCTAGTAAGCCATGACTTTTACAAAAATTGAAAAGTGTCATTAAATTGGGCCAGTAAAACTGAAAATCTTTCCCAATTTAACCATTGCTCTATCTCCGCTAGTTTCCGAGATCCCCATATTGATCATCAAAAAAACTCACCCTGTATATCTCTACCTAAAATACATGCAGTCACACCATTTACATTCTTTATATAAGAGAAGATTATTTTTTCAATTAAAACAGCTCTAATTATGCTATTAATGATTGAAGTATTGTCTACTTTCCAGCAATAGAATCTCGAAGCGATGCAATCATAAAAATGTACAAAGCTTTCTATATAAATGTTGCTATCTTTTCTACACACGTATGACTCATCTGGTATATTTAGATATATTTAGAACCTGAGACACAACATCCCATAACCAAATTAATAAAGACAAAATGAGCAACTGTGAGTAAACTCACCTTTCCGAAATAAGAGCTAAATCGAACTGTTTCGGTAACTGGTCCAATATCGATCTCGCTGTTGCAGCTGTAATTTCCTCTTGACTGGCAGCTGCGCCTCCTACCTGTTTCGGTTGAAGCTTCAACAATGTGCTCAAACACGCGTACGTTTGTGACTGAGCAAAGGTAATGTCGGCGTTGGGATGCATTCCGAACACTTCCGGGTCATCGTTTATCGGAAACGTTTTGATGTATTCTATGTAATCTATGTACATGGTGTCCACTGCAACCTGTCAGTAAAGCATTGCCGTGAAAACAGTTTTTACGTGTACGTTACAATAATATTGGACAAGATAGGAACCGAAAGACTTAGGGAAAAATTTAACTTTTTTTGGTTCTGGTAGCAGATAGGTACTACTCTCTTCAAGGTGTCATTCTTTTGCGTACAAAAGATACAGCTCGAAGAGAGTATTCAATATCTCTAACAGGTGAAATTAACCAGAAAATTTTATCGTGACATTCTACCCTAGGAGTTACGGGATAACAGCAATTACATGGAATGACTCCAGATTCGGAACCTCTGTGAGCTAGTTTCCCCGAAAATCCTAGATGTCGTTCTTTACATCTCGCATCTTCAAATTTAACGAAATGTTTCAAATACATAAAGAAGTGTTCGAGAGGACATTCAATTATGGGAAGGGCAACTGATGAAGGTTCCCTAACCAGAAACAATATATATATTATATATGTTGTCTCGCGTACAAAAGAATGACACCTCGAAGAGAGTATTCAATATCTCTGACAGGTGAAGTTTCATCGTGACATTCTAGGAATTACGGGTAACAGCAATTACATGGAGCTGCTCCAGATTCGGAACCTCTATGTGCTAGTTTCCCCGAAAATCCTAGGTGTCGTTCTTTACATCTCGCGTCTTCAAATTTAACAGATAGGTTCTCTCTCATGTGACCTTGCTCATGCCAAGCATAGTTCTCTGCTCTAAATACATTATACTGAGAGGAAAACATGTCCCTCACACACACTGATACATTCCTGTCTCTTACCATCCTTTAACCATCTTTGAACAGGTCTAGTCAATATATGAGAAAAATACGGCTAAAATCTCTTAGAAGTAATTCAGGCTGCTACTCTGATAATTATAATTATGTCGAAATAATTCTGTGATGACATATCCACTGTTCTACAAGAAGAAAATACATCCTAATCATGGGTAACTTGGATGCCAAAATTAGACGCCAAAAATTTGCCATAGGATGACATGGATTAGGTGAGATGACTGAAAAGTGATTTTATTTCAGTGAAGTTGGTATTTTCAATTGCAAAAAAAAATGCCGCAGGTGTTTGATTGGTTGAAAAAGGTATAGAGCATAACACAAAAACTGTTTACTCTCTTCGAGGTGTCATTCTTCATTCCCGGAATCCTAGATGTCGGTCTTTACATCTCGCATCTTCAAATTTAACGAAATGTATCAAATACAAAAACTGATGTTAAGAAAATTTTCTTCTTTAGTTACGAGTATACGAGGTGTTTAAAGTTGCAAAATCGCAGTTTTAGCAGTTTTTGTAACTTTTCAGCAACTAAATGAAAAGTTTTGATTTCAAAAGTAAGTGTATTTTATACGAATTGTCAGTAGCTACTAAATGATAGGTTCGTCTAGAACTCCAGTCAATTAAGGTAAAAAGTGGTAATACTGGGTAATTTGACCAAGCAGCACCGATTTTCCTAAAAATTTGGATTTAATTCCTACTTACTTTAAAGTTGACCCTGTGCGGGGGGAGGGGGGAGGGGGGAAGGGAGGGTATTATATAAAAAAATCCGGGAATGAATAAATTAACTAATTTTAAGTAACTTTTATATTTATTATATTATATTTTTACTTTGAGGTAATTAATCATAATTGATTGTTCGACTTTCTACTGCTGTTATATACACTGTTCATAATTAAAAATTATTTTCTGCTTTTTAGTTCGGTTTGCTACTAAAGCGTATTTTTTTAGTTTTTTGTAAACTAAAATTATTTTCTAAGTTTTTAGTATCATAACGATGTCTATAGGATTTATAATTAAAAAGTTTACTTCATGTTTACGTAACCTTTCCATTTCATTACAGCAAGTTCTACTACTGCCAACTAGATGGCAGTAGTTAATAGACGAATTTGTATTTAGGCAAGACCAGTGACAAAAAGGCAACAAACGGGAAAATTCAACTCAAAGAATTGTATTGTCATCGGCCCTTGAGACCTGTGCCAATTTTCAACTTAATTGGCCTTCTTTAAGTTGGTGAAAATTACTTTGAAAGTTTCCGTTACATAGATACGTACACATGAACCTAATAAAAGCGTATTAAAATGATTTGGGTAAAACAATGTAGCTTATAAACAAACCAAAAAAATGTTGCGTTTGTGGTTTTTGTAGAACCAATACAAACGGAATTATAGCTTGTTGAAATTTTGTTCTTATTTGTCAAAACGGTTTATCGTAAAATAGCTATTTTTGAGGTAGAAAAGACGGTAAATTTTGAAAATAGAAATTTTTTCGATTAGAAAATTTTCAGGTCAAATGGCCCAGTCAAAACTTTATTAACCATCTAAAACGTAATACAGTAAAAATTCAAAAATTAAAATTAAATGCCGAGCGTTATAATACAAAAATGATAAAGGTATGGTAAAGAACAAAAGATAATTATTAGGTTATGCAGGTACATATATTATATCAAAGAACAAGGAATTCATAACATGAAGTTCTAATACAGCAAAAATACAATAAGAAAACAGTCTTCACTCCAGATTTGAACTTGGCTCGACACGAATAATAGGTTTTGTGGCATAACAATTATATTAGCAAATTGATTAAAACTATATATAGTTGTATATTAATTATAATTATCATTTTTTCAACTACAATCACCTAATTAAAAATAATGTTTACATTCAAATCTGTAAAAAACAACGAATACATATTTCGATGGGAAAAACATTTAAAAAAATGTTTGTTCCATAAAGTTAGGGGAAGTGATGACTCCCCTCCAATAAGCTTTAGTTGAAGCCGAACCTGAAAATGCAGACTTTCAAACTGAATTTACATAAAGAAAAACAAAACAAAGATTTGATAATTAACATGAACTTTTCAGATGGTTGTAAAATTAATTTGTCGTAAACTTCATGTAAAATAATACGTTTTCGAAAGAAAATCACATTTGCGAGACAACCTTATGATTTTGGACAGTTATATGTCTCATAAGATTAAAACTTTTTGTCAAATATCAAGTATGAACGTGTTTTAAACAATACCTATGAGCGATTGAAGACTGGACTTTTACGGTTTGTTTGCAAATAACTCAACAAGTAATTATCCAATCGACTAGACGCACCTATCATTTAGAACTTATTGAAAATACGTATAAACAAAGTTACTTTAAGAAAAAACAATCAAACACCTGTAGAATTTTTTGCAAAAGGAGGTCATCTAACCTGACTGATAGTATAGGATCGTTTGCTCATATTAATAAGTCACTTTTACCAGTACGGCAGGTACAAATAAGTAAAGAAATTATAGGGTTTGTTAAATTACCCCAAGTATTTCGGTCACTGGTTCTTTGACTTAGGGGCGGATCCAGATTCGAGCATCTGGGGAGGCGATCTCATGCTTGGGTGGCGAGTTGATCTTATTGTCAATTTACTTTATTTCCCCAAATATAGAGGGAGGCGTCTCTATGATTTTTAACACATCGTTTTTTTGAGCTATTACATTAAAAATATTTGGTTTGGGGTTTAAACCTATAGAAGTTACTTTCTTCTAGGCCCTAGTAGTTAAGACTACCCCGTTTTAGGTTTTTTTTTTCTAATTTTGAGGCTCTATGGGACATCACTCTCCACCTCACCCTCACTTGGATCCGCCCCTGCTTAGACTATTAATACCTGATGATAGAATCCTGTCGTATCGAAAACATACGTAGGATCAACAACTTCCGGTTTGTAGTAATCGGCTAAAACGTTCATTAGACATCTTCTATCCCAGTCATCTGTCACCCTTCCACCGTAATTGATCTGTCCTGCCGTGTACGTTAAAACTTTGAAAGGAGTTTCTTCATACTCAAGCAGGAACATGTGCAATTGAGACAAACAGATTTTGAGATCTCCGTCCGTAAACTCGTACGGTATGTTAAAACCTAACGGACCAAATTTTCTTCTCTCAATGATGATCCCGTGGAAAAGACACAAGGAAAACACCAACAGCTTGAAAGGATGCGCTTTCGGGTGCTCGGATTGCATAAAGTCAGCCGAATCGCAAACTTCGTTTCTGTAGGCTCGTAGCATATTCGCCTTTATTCCCGAGGGAGGTTCCACCGTCATTTTGCTCCCGTTTTGCAAGATGGAGACTGGGAAGCAAGGTGAAGGCGTTGATGTCAACCACAATCTGAAATCTCTGTGAGACGTTTCTGGTGTTAGCGTTTCGATTATTCTCTCCAATCTCGGCATCCAGCTGGGGGCTAGATGGCAGTTCTGAAATAAGATATAGATAATATATCTATATACCGGGTGTAAACGGTTTGAGTGCAAAGATATTGAAGATCAATACTTTAGTTGTTTCCTGAATGATATTTGTGGCATATTTTTCAATGTCTAAGTACTTCTTGGGAAATAACACCACAGTTAAGTAAATTGCTGTATATTCCAAACGTTTCGGGGTCTAGGTCAGACCCCGTTGTCAATGGTTAAGAAACTTGGATAAAAAAGGCACAATTCTAAGGTGTAAGAGAATTTTATATGTAATATACAGGGTAGCATAGAAACTTCTGAAGATCATGTAATCATAAAGTTCCTTTCAAATTGGAAGAATTTGAAAGGGAGATCTTCAGAATTTTATGTGGGGCTCCTACGTGCGACTTTGTTATAAGATTATGAGTCGGTTTTCTGTAAACTTCTGTTTCAAATGTCGATTGTGTTTTGGTTATTAAAATGTCTAAAAAGAGTGGGAAACAGATATAATATCAAAACATCATTTAAAACAAGAAATACACTAAAATCAATTATATCAAAAACCAAACCAAATAACACATCTCAAAATACAAAAAATTGCAATTATAAACTCCCTTGTGAATTGTCTTCTAAACGTTGTTTGTGGCATATTCTTGATAACTTATATGTTTCTTTGGGGAATAACACCACAATAGAAATAAAACTACGTATATTGCAGGAATACCAAACGTTTCAAAGTCTATTCTGACTTCGTTGTCAATGGCTTTATATTTATTGATGTGATTGCAAAATGAAAATTTTCATTTTTCATTTCACCACAATAGAAATAAAACTACGTATATTGCAGGAATACCAAACGTTTCAAAGTCGTTGAAACGTTTGGTATTCCTGCAATATACGTAGTTTTATTTCTATTGTGGTGTTATTCCCCAAAGAAACATATAAGTTATCCCTTGTGAATGTAATAAATTCTTTATTGGAGAAACCTCTAAACCTCTAAATGTTCGAATAAATGAAAACAAAAATTACATAAAAAAGGACAATTTGAAAAATACAAAATTTGTTAACATGCTTGGGATCTTGGTCATAAAATACAGTTTCAAAATTCAGTTATATTACACAAAGAAGAACACAACACCAAAAGAAAACTAAAAGAGTCTTCTTTAATTTTGTTAAATGAAAACGATTTTATCGCTACTACCTCTGTAGAGTTCAGTCGTTCCTGGTTGCCGATGATTAAGGAAGAAATTGCTAATGGTCATTATGAACAACCCAATATCGGGATAGTTCATAAGGTTTTTCCTAGGTTTTCCCTTATGGTTTTAATGGGGTCACTGAATCAACAAAATTCTTTGGTCGCATTTTTGGCGAATGCATCTTATAACAAAGTCGCACTTAGGAGCGCCACATAAAATTCTGAAGATCTCTCTTTCAAATTCTTCCAATTTGAAAGGAACTTTATGATTACATGATTTTTAGAAGTTTCTGTGCTACCTTGTATATTACAAATAAAATTCTCTTAGTTACGTCAGAAATCAAATAATCCAAGTTTCTTAACCATTGACAACGGGGTCTGACGTAGACCCCGAAACGTTTGGAATATACAGCAATTTTCTTAACTGTGGTGTTATTTCCCAAGAAGTACTTAGACATCAATACTTCAGCTCAAAACAAATCAAAAAGCTTTATAACATTTTCTGAAATAAACTATAGTTTTGCCAAACAAAAAATGTTAGAAGTTACATAGTCTTTATTACAGTGAATAATCGACTATTTCCGGCTTCAAAATGCTTGTCTTCTAAATGTTATTTGTGGTATATTCTTGATTACTTTTATGTTTTCTTGGGAAATAATACCACAATCGAAATAAAAAGCGGTATATGGAAAAAAAACCTCAACGTTTCAAAGTCGATTAGGACTTCGTTGTTAACGGCTTTAAAATATGTAATAAAAATGTAAATTGCAAATTGAAAGTTTGATTTATTACATGTAAGTTAACTAGTTAAATAGTTTTTGAACAATTTGAATTTAAATAATTTAGAAAGCTATTTTGCACATCCCACCGTATTAACAAGACTAGTCCGACCGGGATATACTAAAGATATTTTGAAAGTTCACAAATTCCACTTTAATTTGTCTATCTTGGTTTTTCGCTATTATGCTAAAAAGTTGGTTTAAAATAATAGTAATTGCACTAAATGTACGAATATGCGACAACCAGGCCGCGGTGCACTGATAATAGCTGTCAAGGCACATGGACTGATCTAGAATTTACTTAAGGTGGGGGCACGAGATGAAAATTATGGTAAATTGTATTATTATATTTTTTTTAGCAGTTTATTATGTTTTTATATACATAAATGTAATGAATATTCGCATTCGCATTAGCGAATATTCGCGTGTTTTTTAATATTCGCATTCGCGGTTATTCATGCGATTTTTTTGGCGAATATGTTTGACAATAAAATGCGTAAATATTATGATGTTACTCATTAGGATCATTGCACACTGTATAACTTACTTGTGATTTCAAAACTTAAGTGGTACAGGTACTTGTACTTGCAATGAGAAATAACAGTTGTATGATGGCATAAATGTCAACTACATATATACATTTCTTCTGGAATCCTGACATGTATATGTAATCAGGCAACAATTTAATTGCTAAATAAAATTAAGCAAGTTATGTCAGTTTCATAACATGATATAGGGTTTTATAGCAAAATGAATTTCGAGATTTGGAAGTTTCAGGGAAAACTAGCTCACAGAGACTCAAAATCAGGAGTCATACTGCATATAACGCCGTTTCCTTGTGATTTCTAGGACAAAGAATTCTTAGGTTAACAAAAACCTCATTCGTAAGTAATTTCGAAAAGATTGTTGAGGAGGTCTTGAATTATTTTGTCTATTCATGGGTTTTCTCTCCTCCAAATTTTTTCCTGTAACAGATAAGTATTTAAAAAATTGTATATGTAGACCTTTAGAAGTAAGGAAAAAAGAACATCAATATAACATTTCCAGAAGACATGTGGACAAATCAAATTTGGCCAATCATGTATTAACGAGCACCGGCAGCCATAGGATAGACTGGGATAAAACAAAGATCTTGTTGAAAGAAGAAAACTTAAAAAAGAGAAAACTTAAAGAAGCCAGCTGTATGATGATAAACAACACTGAAATCGGAGCACCTTCAGCCGACCTTCATTTGGACTGGAAGAATTTACTGCTAACAGAACAAAAAAACGGTAACCTCAGCGTCAAGTGATCGCCAAACGACAAATTGTCAGTGTCAAATTTTTTGACAAACAATAAATTCAAAATCAAAGCGAAAATTTTTTAGAAAAAAGCCTCGAAAACAACACTAAACGATTGACAACGACTCCAGACTCGGAGTTGAAACGTCTCCATACACAGATAAGTATTACACAATATACAATACATTACTTATATACAGGAATACTGGTTGATCATTTTATAGACATCTCTTTCTCTCAGAAAAACTGTGAGGAAGAATCTCTGTACAGACAACCAGTAATCCGGGCAATTTTACGAAATTGCCTTACTACACTTTGTTCTACATATACAATTTTTTAAATACTTATCTGTTACAGGAAAAAATTTGGAGGAGAGAAAACCCATGAATAGACAAAATAACAAAAACCTGTCAAAGAAATTATGATACAATCTTCTGCAGATTCAGTCAGTTGAGGGGAGCGCAACTGATAAAGGTTCTCCACAATTGATGGTGTCAGAGTGCTGACTTCATTTTTTATATCAGTTTTAAAAACAAAATTGCAGACATGTCTAAACTTTGACAAACTTTAAAATATGTTGGTAGTTTCTTGGGTCACATTTCTAGTTTTAAAAATAAGAGTAAAGCTTGAATATTTGCAGATACAACAGGAGGTCACGTTCAAGAATCTGTCAAAAAATAATTGTTCTATTAAACTATTTTAAATCTCCGGATAACAAATTTTGCTATGTTGGGTAGCGCTGCTAAATCCACAGACATCATTATATGGTTATTGAACTTGCCCCTTTGTCTAAAAAAAAAATGGTATATGGTGTTTCACGTTTCTTCTTTTTTTGTTGGAAGGAAAATATACAACCTATCGTATTTGTGGAATGCTCAGACTAGCTGCAGGTCTTTTGTCAGAGCTGTAAACGAGGTCTGTGCGGTTGGGGCCGTGAGTTGCGTCAAAGTGACAGGTACACACTGAAACTGGGGCCGGAAACAAACCACTGAGCGATCGGACAATATTAAATCGCTACAAAAGCCGTAATTTAATTTCCAGTAAGGACACAAAGAATGCTTTGTATGTGTTTACATGGGACACAGCCTATAAAATGCCATTAGTTAGTAAAATTGAAATAAAAGCACCAGAACTGTCGTACTTGCGTTCTTACACTCCTTGGGCACCTGCCTACTTTGCACCCGCCTGGCAATTGTGATAGGTGATATTTCTTAACAAAATTGTAAGTTATGCTTTTTTATTTTATGGCCTAGCAACAAATTATGGCAGAACTCGCTATGTATCATTCTCTAATTTAAAATTTTGATGCAAATTTTATCGTCATTAGCTAGTACCATTTTCTCAGCTGTCAATTTTCAAATTAGTAGCGATAGCCAACGAAGCGAAATTTGTGTTTAGGCCTAGTTAATTTTGCAAAGTATGTGAAATTAGCTGTCAGGATGTTAAAACATACCTCGTCATAAGTCAGTTATTTTTTGACCAATTCTCATGCATTCAATCTCATTTTATTCAGAAATATACAAGCTTGCACAATCTTACTTTTAAACCTATACAAAGTTCGTCACTTTGTTTTTGAAACAGATTTTTTTTTAAATATGTAAATGAGTCCATAAATAAGATAAGTTATAACATGACAATAAAATTCCTTTTTTTTGGCAATCCGTATAATTTTAGTTTAGACTCCATAAATTTAATCATATAATTTTTCTGTTTAATTATAATAACTTCTCTCGTAAATCAAAAAAAAAAAAAAATTGGTTCACTCCAATATGATGACAGCTTAACTGTTGAAAGAGCGTTGAGTGTAAGTATAAAATTTTGTGCTTATACATCTGTGAGACAACAAAGATTCCACAGCTATTTCAATTTATATAATAAAAATAGAAGAGTGGCTTTCTATAATGATTACGAAGCTCAATTTAGGTTATAATTTTTGATTAAACCAAAATAAGTAAATTTTGATCTGATATTCGCATTCGTATTCGCGAATATTGGAAGAGAAAATTCGCATTCGTATTCGCAAATATCGAAATTCGGACATTCGGTACAGCCCTAATACATAAATAACTATTGCCTGCTCATATTGGTCTTTTTTCCATTGGTTTATTAAGTTAATGGTTACCTGTATACGGTTTACTGATAACAATTAAAGGCCTTTTTTCCACTGACTGGATCCCCCATTGTCAAAACATCGGAGTATTCATCCTTTAAGCCAAATTTCAAAAGGAGTATTAATAAATTTTGCGGCACAATGACAAAAATCCAAGATATAGGATATAAACTTTCAAAATATATTTTGCATATGGCTATCGAGCTATCGTGGTTAATACGATACGTCCTGGAAAATATTTTATATTGTAATTCTGCAAAATCTACTTAACTTACAATATTGATTTTCAGTGTTATTAATCTCAACGTTATAAGCTATCACTAGGAGGCAGATTAAGGTTCCAGCTGTTATTACAACCAAGTTTAGAATTTTTTAAAATCACTCACTTTACATCGGTTTTTCCAGCACATCGGTTTTTCCAGCTTTCATTCATATTGAAGATTTTCTAATTCTCTACAATTTTTCTATTGACGGCATTATGAATAGGTTATTACTTTTTACACTATAAGCAAAAAAAAAGAAGAAAATACCACCTATTTTTTGGGTTTTTTAAGGCTCAAATAATTTCCTTCTACGAGTTTGCTGTGAAAATTATGTATGTATTGCTGTTGAATTTTATGTCACCTAAAAATCTATATTGACTGGGGTACTCTTCTGTGAACTAATATTTCTGAACCCCATGAAATACGGAAACTGACCAACCATATAAACACCTTGTATATACCAAACTGTTGACAAATTTAATGGTAAAGTTGTCAAAACCATTGTCAGTTTTTTAGAAATTTACTGGTTATCATTAATAATGCATTTGGAAAAATCTGAAAAATTACCTGGAAAAACACCCAAGAACCAACTTCAACACCTTCCTTAATTAATTTTTCGGCTCTCGGACCTTGTCCTTGGCCGAGAGATATCGAGAACATCCTCTTGTTGAACTTCATGCGGTCGGCGAATTTGTACAGTTCAGCGGCTGGATCCGTGCCGGTCGAGAGGACGAAAATCAGGGGGATCGTCGGACCGGACTCCTTGAACATGGCTTGAAGGTCAGTCGTTTGGGGTTCGATGAATTGCTGACCGAGATAGAACGATATGAAGTCCTGCATGGCGTTGGTGACTTTATCGGGACGAAGACTTTTCAAGATAACCATTTTTTGGAACCTGTCTAGGGTGTCTTCCAATCTTTTGGGCATGGGATGTCGGTGGGGTTCTTGGCTTTCGAAGATATTTTTGTAATGGACAATGTTTTCGGCGAATGTCCAAACAAATGGTCGAAACGTTGGAAGGACGGTTAGTGCCATGATTTCCTGCCAGGCTTTACTCGATAACCAGCTGGGAGCAGGATTAGGGAAAACCTAAAATGGTATTTTATGTTCAGCAAATATTAGTATAAAATATTAAATTCTTGTATTTTTATATATATAATTTATATTTTTGATCTGTACTTTTGTAATGATTTGGTTAGAATTCTGGCTAAGAGTTAAGTCACAATCGAGTTCCTTTAGAGTTAACAGAAAATATCTGAAAGTAGGGAAAACGATTAATGAGATCGAATATTTTTTTGTTCGTTTTCAAAAATTTTAAATTTGATAGTTTATAACTTCATAAAAAGTATTTAATTGTAGCAAAATATTATTTCATGCTTTTTAGTTAATTTTCTTTTGAAGTCGGTTTTTGTTTTTTTAAAAATGTATTTATTTCTAAGTTTTTTGAGAAAACACCACATAAAAATGAAAGTCTGGAAATTTCAAATAACCCGTTTTCAATGGTAATTAACTTAACACAAATGAATAGGAAAATTAATTGTCAAACATTAATGTACCTCAAATTGTGATTAACTAAATTTGTCCTTTTAATTTTTAATTTTCCAGTGCATTTGTGTTAATTACCATTGAAAACGGGGTCTGATTTAGACCTTGAAACGTTTGGACTATTTGAAATATACAATGAGGACGCGTGGGTTGGAACAAATTCATTTAAAATTCAGGTGTTGTTTTTTTGGAAAAACGCTTGAACACGTCGATTTTTTTTTGCTGAGGTTTTTGTGATGATAAAACTCACTTATACAGGGTGGGCCAGAAATAAATTGCGACCATCGACTTCATTTGTTCAAATGGAAACATTTGTTTTTTATTTTATTTTTGAATTCTGCATGGAATTCTAAGTATTTTTCATGTACAATGTCCTATACCAAAAATTATCAGTTATTAAAAAATACATTTCTGTCTAAAGTCAAGAAAACAACGGTAAAAATAAGGTGTTTGTTGGTTTGAACCTATTTATTTACGTCTGGTTTTTATGATTGTTGGCGGTCGCATGAATGGAAACCCTGTTTTTAATGCTGGAGTTTTTAGCACTGTACTATAAATAAGTAGTTGTCCAGTGCAGTTTAAAGTTTCAAAGTATGGCGCATTTAGGATATGGCGCCAGAACTCGGAACACAAGCTGAAGTTTGCGAATTGTATAATATGAAGTACCCGGAGCGGCCTATTACACGATCAATTAAACAATTAAATGTTTTGCTCGATTTACAAAAAAATCCTCGCAAATCTACTAGACAAATAGCCACAGTTCTGTTCTAAAATGCTTGTATAGAAATAAATGGCACTCATACACAGTTCATTTTGTTCAGGAACTTACTGAAGATGATTTGGATCGGAGAGTAGAATTTTGCAAAATATTGATGGATAGATGCAATGCCAACCTGCACTTTTCAAGTAAGATAGTTTTTTCCGACGAGGCAACATTTTGTTTAAATAGTTTTCCAAGAAAGTTAACGTATGGGCCGGAATTGTGGGTACTTCAATTGCGGGTCCTTTTTTTATTGAGGGAACACTTAACTCGGAAAAGTATTTAGACCTATTACAAAATGACATAATACCATGTTTAACAGAACTTTAATGTGAAAACCCCAATATACTGACAGGTTCGGTATGGTTTCAACAGGATGATGGAGCGCCCCCGCACTATTCGCGAACAGTGCGAGATTATCTTGACAATATTTGTTTATTTTTTTTATTTGTTTATTTAATTTTAAATGTTACGTTTCGGACACATTTTGTCATTTCCCAAACATGTCAAACTCAATCTAAAAGTTACAATTATTTTAAAACTATGATTATTATATAAAAATTAAAATTACTTACAATAGGCATTTATGTACAAGACACTAATTTGTTTCTGGGCACATTTACACATTTAAAATTATTTAAAATCACGTTCACACACAATATCTTCCCAAATAGATGGACCGGAAAGAGAGGTAATATCGAATGGCCAGCTAGGTCTCCAGATCTAAGCCCGTTTGATTTTTATCTTTGGGGTTACGTGAAATCGAAAGTCTACTTCAATAAGCCGGAAAATATCGAGGAATTAAAGAATAGAATTAGGGCCGAAATACAACGAATCCAACTACAAACGCTAAATGAAGTGTTATTAGAATTTGAAAGCTGTCTTAGGTATTGTCAGGAAGTTACTGGTCAACAATTTGAACATTTAATTTGATATGTTGATGTTTTTTTTTCTTCAATTATAAATGGTAATTTTTCGGGTTCCGTATATACAATAAAAAATCGACCGTTCCCGCCACTGATCTCTGAAACTACTGAGCCTAAAATTTTGAAAAATAGGAAATATGGAAAATATTAGACATTGACTTAATTCCCATTTTAGAAACTATACTATTTAAATTCTGAAAAATATATTTTATTTGAATTTTGAAATAATTTGAATAACAGATTTAATAATTTATAATTTAAAATTGACCTATTTTGCCCTTTATCTTCCAATCTACAGAGCCTTAAAATTCAGACAGTAGATTATAAAAGGCTTCCCTGAAAGTTTATTAGTAAAATAAAACTCTAATGTTAATTTTTGGGGGCCAAATGTATTCTTACCAAAAAGTCAAGCGAATCCTGAAGCAGATAAAATAAAAAATCTATGTGTGGAAAATGAAAGTATATATTTTTTATAAATTTAAAACGCTTCCTTTAAAAGATATTAGGGTAAATATAAGAAAATGCACTCATTTCCTGCTTGATATATTAGAATCTTGAAGGTAGTACGGAACCCTTGGTATGCGAGTCCAACTCGCACTTGACCAAATTACTTCAATAAATGTTAATTTTCGGTATAGGACGTGGAAAATAATTCAGCATTCAAAAATAAAATAAAAAAAAAAAATGTTTCCACTTACAAAAAATAAGTTGATGGTCGCAATTTATTTCTGGCCCACTCTGTATAAATAAGTTTATAATCACAAAAACCGCCGTCCAAAAAAAAACCGACGTGTCCCAGCGTTTTTCCAAAAAACCAACACTTGAATTTTAAATGAATTTGTTCCAACCGACGCGTCTTCATTATATAGACTTTCAAATTTATGTGGTGTTATTCCCAAAAAACTCAGAAAAAATGCAAATACAAAAAACTATTTATACCCATACAGGAATACTGGTTGATCGTTTTGTAGACATGTCTCAGATTAACCCTGGGGAAAAATTTCTGTGCGGACAGCCATAAGAATATGCTAACTATAGGGTAGTCTATAAAGATGATAACGTCAATTTCAGTTTCTACAAAGATGAGAATCGGGAATATATAGGGAGCAATCATAGAATATCGTGACAATATTTTAAAATTGTAAAATTGCAAGTTATTTGGAGAGAATAACTTCTATGTTTGAATTTCAACTTGCCTATCAAATCTTTAGACCTGTTTGCAAATGTGGAAAAGCGTTTTTGAAAACCAACACACTATTTTTGTAGGTTTTAAAAATAAGCACTATAACTTTGTATTACTAGTGTCTTGATTCTAGCTATTAATTACTAACTTCTGATGGTGTTCCTCCAGCTAAAAAATGTCGCCATTCATTAGGATCGATCTTTCCGGCATCCATTAAAATTCTTATGCACAAGAGGAATGCAAAATGGAGTTTGTTTTTCTCGAATAAACTTCGACAAACGTTGCTGTACAAACTAAATGTAAAGTAATCGTTGATGTTTTTTACTCTTTCCTCTATGTCACCTGAAAACGTGTTTATTATTTTATTGTTAAAATTTAGATTGGTATGTCCTAAGCAGTTATAGTAGTTTAAGTAACATTACAAGATTCACTGGAAATTATTTGTGAGAAAGTAATCAAAAACAGCCGTTTCAAAAACTAATTTATTCTTTCGAGGCTTGTATTCTGCCAAGAAAAATAATTGACTGACTTTTGGTGGCTTGGTCGATGGAAAAATTAAAGATAACAGTCTAAGTATGCTCTTTGTGTTTGATGACAATGAAAACGCCCGTCCTTTACCGACAGTGCCTGGGCGAAAAAGCACTATGCAAAGTTTTAGTGAACCAAGTATAAAGGATTTAATATTTATAGGGTGTAAGTTTACAGGATGTTATGTACAGTTTATACAGGGTGTATTTCAAGACCGTATCCAGAAATTTTTCTCATGGGGATTGATTACTCTAGCATTATTTTTGAAGACGGATGGATTGATTGGGACTGCACAAGTTATTTTTCAATTCATGTATTTCCAGTATATAAAAAATGTATAGACTAAAAACACATATTTTTATGAAAACAAATTAAAATTGAAACTTCAATTCCAAATTTCTTGAGCCCCCCTCCCTAAGGTTTTGGTATAAGTAAATGTAAACATCTATGTTAGTTTACAGAGTATACAGCCTGCACGTGTCCAGGTTAATGCATCTGCAACAGTATACAGGATGTACATATAAAATTATTGGTTAACATTCGGAAACCTATAAATAAGAATGATAAAATTTCGTAAAGTTTGGTGAATGTTTTTTCATGTGAATTTTTTTTACAGTTAATATTGCAATCGTTTTTGCATATTTAAAAATTTATCAAAAAACAAACTGATGGGATCCAAAATCGATGTTTAGTACAGTACGTGTAGTGTAGTTAATTTAGCATTATTTTAATACCATTTTTGCAAAAAAAAGGTGTTTGAATGATTTTTCGTGAATAAGGTACACCGCATAACACAAAAAACGTTGTTACTTCTTAGTTAATTATACTAGGTATTTAAAATAGCAAAAACCCTAATTCTGGCAGTTTGTGTGACTGCTCAGCAACGGAATAAAAATTTAGTGTCAAAGGTAAGTGTGTTGTATGCGCATTTTTGGAACCTACTAAATGAAATGTTGATCAATAGTATTGGTTAATTAATAAATTAGTTAATTGTCTTCTAAACGTTGTTTGTGGCATATTCTTGATTACTTTTATGTTTTTTTTGGGGAATAACACCACAATAGAAATAAAACTACGTATATTGCAGGAATACCAAACGTTTCAAAGTCTATTCTGACTTCGTTGTCAATGGCTTTATATTTATTGATATGGATTGCAAAATGAAAATTTGATTTATGACATTTAAAATTGACATTAGAAAATTTGTTGTTTTTAGATATACAGGTAGCACAAAAAATTCTAAAGATCATGAATTATAGTTAACCAGCTTTCAAGAGTTGTCTTTAGAATTTATAAGTGGCGTTCCTAGGTACGACTTTGTTATAAGATAGCATGTTCACAAGAATTACATAACGAAACGACAATTTGAAAAATCAGAACACAAGAATTACATAACGAAACGACAATTTGAAAAATCAGAACACAAGAATTACATAACGAAACGACAATTTGAAAAATCAAAAATTTGTGAACATGCTTGGGACCTAGGCCATAAAATACAATTTGACAATTCAACTATACTTCACAAAGAACAACATAACACAAAACGAAAAATAAAAGAGTCTGCCTTAATTCTTTTGAATGAAGACGATTGTATCGCTTCTACTTCTGTAGAATTTAATCGTATCTGGTTACCGACAATTAAGGAAGAAATTATTAATGGTAACCTCTTTTTGAACAACCCAATATCGGGATAGTTCATAAGGTTTTTCCTAGGTTTTCCCTTATGACGTTAATGGGATCACTGAAACAATAGAATTCTTTGATCGCATTTTTGGCGAATGCGCTATCTTATAACAAAGTCGTACCTAGGAACGCCACTTATAAATTCTAAAGACAATTCTTCTAATTGGAAAGCTGGTTAACTATAATTCATGATCTTTAGAATTTTTTGTGCTACCTGTATTTCTAAAAACAACAAATTTTCTAATGTCAATTTTAAATGTCATAAATCAAATTTTCATTTTGCAATCCACATCAATAAAAAAATTGACAACGAAGTCAGAATAGACTTTGAAACGTTTGGTATTCCTGCAATATACATAGTTTTATTTCTATTGTGGTGTTATTCCCCAAAAAAAACATAAAAGTAATAAATTAGTTATTCGCGAAAAATGTGAAAAAGGCGCATTTTTCAATGACACGTAACTCTTATCTAAAAAAAATGTAGAAGGCTAAAACTTGGCAAAAAGTTTCATTCATCGAAAATAACTATTCAAAATTTCAACTAAATGGCTTTGAAGGTTTTCTTACAAATGTATTTTTTGGTGATATTTAAAATGCTCCCATTCTGCATGAATTTTTTTTATAAATCAGAATGGAATATAGTAATTACTTAAAAACACTAAACATTTGATGTTTTTTAGTAATCTTAAAAATTAATTTTCATCAAGTGAAGACTGAAACAATCATCAATATTAATGTTTTTTTGGGTTTGTTCTATTGTCTGTAAATTTAATTTGAAATTCTGCATTTTGGCATTCGGCAACGCATAAGTAGAGGGGGATCTTGATTTCCCCTCACGGTAGAATAAAAATAGCATGTTATCGAATTGGCATGACGTTTAAAATGTCGTTTCCCAACAAACTATATTATATACGAGGGTAAATCAAATATAAACGGTAATTTTGCTATTTTGCTTAGAGTGCAGTTTCGAGCTAGAATATGGTTGTTTGGAGCAGATGTTTGATTTATGTGAATCAGCCGGGTACGCGCGTATGATGTGTTGTCAGTACAGAGTACAGCCATGACTAAGCTAGAGGTGCATTCGTCGGTTATGCAACAGGTTATCATAAAGTTTTTAACCAGGAAAAGCGTTAAAGCCTCAGAAATTCTAAGTCATTTGAAGGCATAGTTTGGGGATAGTACCCTGTCTCAGAATCGTGTGTATATGTGGGTGAGAAAATTTAAGGGTGTATGAGAACGATAACCATGATCGACGCACAAGGACAAGCCTTACAGATGACCATGTCAATAGTGTTCGATAGCTTATATGTGACCGCCGATTAACCGTGGAAGAATTTCCTCCCAATTATGTTTCAGATATGGAAGTGTTCCATCAATTAACATTGATCAACTTGGTTTCAGAAAATTAGTGCTCTATGGGTTCCGAGGTTGTTGACTGTATATCGACAAATAGAATTTTTTTTCTCAAATTTTCATTGATTTTCGCTTATAACTCATGTATTTATGGTTGTACGACTAAAAGTTACTTGACAAAAGTTGTAGACAATTTGATTTGCAACAAAAAAATGTTTATAAATTTTTTCTGAGACCTCCAGTTTGTTAGATAAACCATGACAATCATTTGGACCAGTTTTTCCAAGAAGGCGGCCGTGGAGTTACAACCTCACAAACTTGAATTTAACTTAACACTAACCCCCCCTTGATATCTGAAAAATAAAATTGCACAAATGCATGCTAAGCCCCAAAAAATATAACATTTCCATGGACTAATTATGATATGCCACAGTTTTTCGTCCCTAGGCTATCAGCAGACAGTTTGACAGTTGGCATGGCATTTGTATTAGAGAAAGAATCAAATCGTTTTGAAATGAATGACAGTTCGAACGCAGTAGTAAAAAAAATACGCGACTAATTGATAACCTCCTCCTTTTTGGAAGTGGGTTAATGAGGGGAAGGTGCTTCTCCCACCAGTAAATTTTATTTAATTCCGAATAAAAAAATGCAGACTTTCAAACTGATTTTACGTACAATAAAACAAAACCAAAAGAAAATTAATTTATCAGGGATTGAACTGAAAGATCTAATAATTAATATGTTCCTTTCAGATGGTTAAAATATTAATTTAGCTCAAAATGGGTGCATTGTAAACTTCACGTAAAATCAAATGCCCTGAAAAAAATCAGATTTGCAAGAAAACCTTCTGAGCTGTAAATTTGAGACTCCTACCAGTTATTTACCAGAAATAAAAATTCTGCTGAGTTTCAAAATTTTTACAGTTTTTTCTAAATATAAAACAAACTTACTTTCGGCACTAGAAATCGCTAACCGCACGAACAGAAATCCAACTACTGTTATGAGATGTTGTCAAGCGTGGTTGGATAATACCCAAAATCGGCGAAAAGTAGGCACCGGACGTCGAAGGGGGCACAAATGAAGTTCAAGATCGACGTCTAAGACTTATGGCCTTTAAAGACCGATTTTCGACAACTCGAAATTTGGCTAATGAGTGGTTAGGAGGACAAGGCCATCTTGTAAGTGTCCGAACGGTTTACCGCCGTATAAGGTCTTTTGGACTGCAACATTATCTACCCCATCTTGTGCTACCTCTGATCGCTGAACATCGACGGCAACGACTACACTGGTGTAGAGAACGACAACATTGAAATGTGGAATGGCATTAGGTCGTCTTCTCTGATGACCCTCGATTCTGCATAGATGGACAAGATGACCGAAGAAGAGTTAAACGGAGTCAATCTGAATTTGATGTTGAGCAACTTGTACACCGAACAGTAGAGATTATGGTATGGGGTGCTATTGTCGCCTTTAGTTTTTGTTCGAGGCACCAACACAGTGGAGCCGTATGTACTTCCTTACCTGTATCCCATATTTCAACAAGATAATGCTTGACCTCATGTTGCTCGACTTAGTTTAAACTTTTTGAAGAGACAAGTGTGAATCTGTTGCCATGGCATGTGTGGGACACGATAGGTAGAAGGCTCGAAAATTTACCCCAGCCCCCATGGACTTTGGTGGTTCTAAAAAATCGCAACACATCTATTGCGATTTGTTTTCAGTGAGTATAATAAAACATTTATTTTTACCAAAAAATCTTTTGAAGTCACACTTTTTTATTATTAAATATGTCACAATGCATCAATGTAGAGATGGGCAGGTCTAGGTAGACACGCATGTCCGGATTTGCATCCCTAGTGGCAATGATGGATGAACATCCGACAGCAATTCGGATACAGATCCGCGGACCTGTCGGAGGGGCAAGAAACGCATGCAATGAGCGGTACTGGATATAGTTTTAGAGATGTGTAAGTACGGAAGGACACGAATCCTCGGACCTGTGTGAATGAATGTACATCGTTACCAATCGGCGGAACCACTTGTTGATATTATACGCGGGAGCGGCATCGAAACATGCCATGAGCGGTACTGAATCAATGATAGCGGATTGGGAACTGCGGATCGGAGTGAGGGGAACGGTTTGATCATATAGAAGTATTGTTGTACTGTTGGTTCATGGTTATGTATTTTTATCGTTTTAGTTGTCAAATATGGCTATTTTTATTTGTAATATATATTTTTTAAATCATTATCGTTTTCTCGTAATTTCATTATATAAACGGTAAAAAACAACAATTCAGCGCCATAATGTCTTGCTAGCAGTATTACAATCACAGTTAGACAACCGGATCCATATGGGTCCGACGGACACGGGTCTTGGATGTACATCTTTGGAACTGGATGCATATCCGGATCCAACTCTGAATTATGAGCGGACCTACCCATCTCAACATCAATGTAAAAGAAAAAACAATTATAAATTATTAATTACCTGATTTTTCAGTCTCTCGTATACTAGATATAAAAATTGCAATAAACCATTCGAGAGAATACTGATACATGGGATCAACGTTTGATAGATCCGACAAACAGAAGAACAAAATTTGTGCTCTGACAGATACTGGTATGTAGAGTGCTCTGGTATTGTCGATATCGATTTGAGTGATCTCGGCAGATTCAACTTTGTTCTAAATTAAGCCGTAAATGAATTATAATTTCATTAGTGTTAATACTATTTTACCAACCTTAATGTCTTCACTTTTGACTTTGGACGCTTCCAACGTTATGATGAAATCCAAATCGTCTAGGGGTGAACCTTCGGATGTGCTTAGTTTCAATAAAATTCTGTCTTGGATCTCTTTCAGTTCGTGTTTCATCGTTGCAATGCTGACAACGATTTGACTTCTTTGTTCTTCTAAATCAGGGCGTTCTTGCATAACCACTAAAGCTAATAACTGATCTTGTAAACCGCTGAAATTGAATTTTCAAGGATTTTTAACAAAGTATGGTTAATACAAGAAGTGATCATTATATTACGCCACCGAACCATTTGTGATTAAAAATTTTACAATCAGTTTCATTTCCTAAGACAGGGGTGTTCAAACTTTTCAGTCTTAGGACTATACTGATTGCTCCAGTAAGTTCCAAGGACCAAAAACGTTTTAATTTTCTGGAGATCTGGTGGTGAAAAGAGGAAGTAGTACCTCCTCTATACTTAGACCTTATACTGCTGGAGGTTACCTGCAGTTCACAACTATCATGACAAGACTAAAAATAGAAGACAATAGAGAGAGCAAGAGACTATTCCACTCTATTGTTAGCTGCTTTCAATGAAACAGGTCGCCTCCATCCACCAAGTGTGATAACATGATGCTTGCCTTTGTCGCCTTCTTTTTCCAGGGGCGGATCTATTCACTTGCCTCGGGCGGGGGTTTCTTGTTTCAGGGGAAGCGATCCTGTACTAAATTTATCTAAATATAATTGTAAACTCAGATTTCTTGGACAATTTATTAAAAATAGTCGTTCTGAGGTTAAAACCCTTCATCTAGGCTCTTGGAGTTAAGATTATGTCGTTTTAATAACAAACTTACTAACTTTGAGGTTCTCGGAGGGCTCGATCGCCCCCTGTCTTGGATCCGCCGATGTCTCTTTCTAGTTTTGTCACGATATTTGTACATTGCAAGCATTCTCCAGAATTATATAATATAAGCCTTTATACAGTCTACAACTGTTTGTGGATAATAGATGGCGCTGGAAGTACTTTCGAAAGCATGGTAACAATTAAACATTCGCGAATAACTTCGATGGTTCTAGAAAGTTCTGGTATATTCCGCGCACTTTGCGATATGAATAATTTGAGTATATATCAAGTGAGACATCTGTTGTGAATTAAACTTGTGTAAAAGACATTTTGATTTAATTTGTGGGATTTACTAATATGGAAACAAAGCGTTAAACAGACAGTGCGAATATTTCGGAATAAGGTGCTATGTTTGATTTGCAATGCAATAAAAAATATATTATTTAACTAGACTATAATTCGAATTCCGATAATTTCAAATACAATGAACATATTTTGGACCTCATTTTTCAAAAATAATAGCGCATAAATCAATACAGTAGCAGTTTGGTTATGCCACCAGAAATATACGGAACTACACTATAACAAAATAAATTTATAAATATTGAATTTCTGATTGGAATATATACCTGGGAACGAGAGTAAAATTCACCAATAAGACTTTGATAGCAATTTCTGGAGTATAATGAGGATTTGCTAGTTTAGTCGTTATAAACAACCTGAAGTTGTTGTCGTAAGGTACAACGACGTCACCAAGTTTAATCACAATGGTACCGCTTTGAAGGTAAATCTGGCGAAGTAATACTGGATCTAGAGCTGGATCTAGTTCTTCCCCGACGTTTTCTATGAGAACTGCTTTCCCGAATCTTATTGCCGACTCCATAGTTCGCATCAAGTCTTTGTCGGCTAGTTTGCACACTGCCAAACCCATTTGTTTTCCCTAAAAAAGATTAGATTACACTGGTTTTCAAAACGAATGGTTTGACAATAACATTAATAGGATAGTTTTCAAGATTTGAAATATGAGACACTTTTCTATTTTTCTGGCTGCAAAAATATGTTTTGCCAGAAATTTTATTTACTTGCAAACGGAAATCTAGTTACAAACAAAGAAGAACTACTATGCCGGGTAGAAGAGTTTTACAGTTCATTATATACAAGCAAAGCCAATCAAAAGTACAAAAATGTAGGATCAGAGGGCATCCTTGATATGTCTATGAACGAAATATACTATGCCTTGAATAAAATGAAAAATAACATAGCCCCGAGAGAAGATGGAGTAGTCATAGAGTCTATAAAATGGAACGACCTATGCTAATAAAATAATTTGGTCAAGTGCGAGTTGGACTCGCATACTAAGGGTTCCGTACCACCTTCAAGATTCGCTTGATTTTTATAAGAATACATATGTATTTAGTTTTATAATTTGGCCCCCAAAAATTAACATTAGAGTTTTATTTTACTAGTAAACTTTCAGGGAAGCCTTTTATAATCTACTGTCTGAATTTTGAGGCTCTATAGATTGGAAGATAAAGGGCAAAATAGGTCAATTTTAAATTATAAATTATTAAATCTGTTATTCAAATTATTTAAATATACAAATAAAATATATTTTTCAAAATTTAAATGGTGTAGTTTCTAAAATGGGAATTAAGTCGATGTTTAATATTTTTGCTAATATCTTTTAAACAAATGATTTAAAAATATGATATATTTGTAATTCACATAATGAGCCTTTTATTTGATATATTACATGATGCGTTTGAAAATTGAATTTTTATTTTCCATTTAATTGTATAATTTGTCCCTAAAATTACTATGGAGGTTTTCTAATAATTTTTCTTATAAATTTCAAGTGAGCCCCAGTACCCCTAATTATTTTCAAAATTTTAGGTAGTATGATTTCTCAAATAAAGCGAGAAATGAGAATTTTTTTATATCTTTATATTAATATCTTGTAAACAATTAATTTTAAAAATATGAAAAATATATATTTGTATTCCTCATAATGAGCCCCTTCATTTGATATATCAAATGATGCGTTAAAAAATATTTTTTATTTTCCGTTTAATTCTATAATTTGGCCCCCAATATTATTATTAAAGATTTCTTCGTATTTCTAAAAATAAAAAAATATATATTTGTATTAGTCATAATGAGCCTTGTGATTTGATATATTACATGATCCGTTAGAAATAAATTTAATTTTTTTATTTCCATTTAATTCTATAATTTGCCCCCCCAAAATGAATATTAGGGGTTTCTCCATATTTTTCCAGTAAAGTTCAGGTGAGGCGCTGTACCTCTATTTTTTTTTCAAAATTTTACAGCTTATGGTTTCGGAGTTAAGGGGGGGGATGGGCAAATTTTTTAATATTTTTGTTAACATCTTTTAATTAATTTATTTTAAAAATATGAAAAAAATATATTTGTTTTCGTCATAATGAGCCCTTTCATTTGATACATAACATGATGCCTTAGAAACAATTTTAATTTTATATTTTCCACATATTTCTGTAATTTGCCCCCCAAAATTAAAAATAGAGGTTTCCTCTTAGGTTTCCAGTAAACTTCAGGCCAGACTTTATACCTCTAATTTTTTTCAAAACTTTACGTTTTATAGTTTTGGAGATAAGGGGGGGAAAGGGTAAATTTTGGTATATTTTCGTTAATATCTTTTAAATTATTTTTTTTAATTTGAAAAAATATATTTGTGTTCCTCAGAATGAGACCATTCATTTGATGTATTACATGATGCATTTTAAAAATCTTTAATTTTTAAATTTTTATTTAATTCTATAATTTGCCCACCAAAATTAATATTAATGGTTCTCCTTATTTTTCCTGTAAATTTCGGGCAACGTTCTATATTTCGTACTTTTTTTCAAAATTTTAGGCTCAGTAGTTTCGGAGATCAGGGGGGGAACGGTCGATTTTTTAGCCCCCCCCCAGAAGTACCCCTAAAATCAAAATAAAATAGTAAAATTTATAAAGTAAAACAGACCCCTGGTGCTATTCTTTGGTTATTATAATAAAGCATTTGATTCAGTGAAACTGTAAGCTATTTCGGGTCACTACAAGAATGCTGAATAGATTACAAATACTCAAGTATTATATCAAATATATGCTATAATCCTACAACTTCTTTCAGTTGATTTCTTTCACTTACATTTACAATATTTCGAAGCAATACCTACTTATGTGCTTTGCAGAGGAAACAAACAATATTTAGAGATTTTTCTCTTTTGATAGTAGTGTTACTAATGCAACGATAAATCGTCTTTTATACGAAAATCATAAAGTCTCGAAGTCTAGCAATATAAAGAAATGTAAACATTTTACAATATAATATCATACAACAAAGACAATGATCAATACCCATACTCTAGTCAATGTAAACTTGCAAATCTTTTGATAGTACATTTTTGGAAAAGGTCCAAAAAATTATGTATCCATTGCTATACTTACCATATTTTTTACCCATTTATTTGCCTGGCCTTGAGGATCAATAAACAGCGGCCATCGCCTAGAGCAAGAAACCAGAACGGCATTTTCCGTAGAGAGATAATCTCTTGGTAAACCATCCAATTGCCACAAACGAATTTGAACTGGCTCTCCTAGGATTGACACCGTGTTACAATTTGGTGTGAACGGTATGCCTTGTTCTTCGATAACGTTCATCCAGCTTGAAAACAATGTTCTTCTGTACGAATCTGTGAATGGCGTCAGGTACGCTACGCAACCTGAGCAGATTAAAATGTCTCCTGTGATGTTGACTACGTTGGCCTCTATGTCTTCTATGGTTTGGTGCCATCTGAGAATAAAATGTAGCGCATGATAATGTACCTGACTGAAAAATGGTTGAATTTTGCCAACGATTAAGTAATATTCGCTGAAGACAAAAACGACGCTCTTTATAAGTTAACAGGAAGGTGAGGACACATACATTTTGCCAAAACTGAATATCTGGGGGATGGAGGTACAAGGCAAGATTTAATTATGGTTGATGGAACGATAGTGAGAGTCTGTCAAACATATAAACATTTGTGGAGGTTCATTTTGCATTAGGGTGGAAGCTATGTTGGCATGGACCAACGGCTAAACAACTGAAGAAGAATATCATAATTAGTAATGTCGAAAGTGTTATACGAGGGCTGCCTTTTATATTTCGGGATTAGAGAACAAAAACAAATATTAATCATCGAAAATCGCTTTATTGTTTTTCAAAGTATTCCCCATGAAGATCTATACACTTTTGCATGCGTTTGAACCAATTGTCGAAGCACTTTTTCACTCTAATTGAGGTATCTTCAAAACATAAATTCTGAACGCAGCAACCGCTTCTTCAAGTGTCGAAAAACGTTGACCTCTCAGTTTGTTTTTTACCTACGGGAATAAAAAGAAGTCATTTGGTGACAAGTCAGGACTATACGGCGGATGACTCATCAAATCGATGTTTTGAGTGGTCAAAAATGCAGTTGTTTGAGCCGATGTGTGAGAGCTCGCATTGTCGTGGTGAAGAGTGATCCGTCTTCGGCGGTTGGTTTTCCTCATTTCTTGGAGGACAACTGGCAAACAAATGGTTGTGTACCACTCAGAATTGAGTGCCCTGCGTTGTTCTAGTGGTACGGTTGCGACATGTCCAGTTTTTCCGAAAAAACAGGCGATCATTTGCTTGGAAGTGCTTCGTGCGCGAACTACTTTTGTTGGATTCGGCTCATCTTGAAACACCTATAGAGTCGACTGCTGTTTACTTTCGGGCTTATACGCGTAAATCCACGATTCATCACTTGTCACTATGTCATAAACGTGTTTTGAAGCACCGCGATCGTATTTTTTGAGCTTTTCTTTCGACCAATCGACACGAGCCTGTTTTTGAACGATTGACAAATTGTGTGGGATCCAACGCGAACAAATTTTTTTGACATTCAAATGTTTATGCAATATTGAATGTATGCTGGTCCCACTAATGTGTAAGGTTGACTCAATCTCACGATAGGTCACATGACGATCTTGCACTATCAGTTCGCGCACAGCATCAATGGTTTCCAGAACAACAACTGTTTTTGGACGACCTTCACGAAATTCGTCTTGGAGTGAACTACTACCTCGATTAAATTCACCATACCATCGATAAACAGTGGTCCTTGATGGAGTTTCATCGCCAAAAATGAAATTAAACTCATCCATGCACTCTTGCTGACTTAATCCACGTCGAAAGTTGTAAAAAATAATCGCACGAAAATGTTCACGATTTAATTCCATTTTTTGGCCGAGATGAATCCTTTAAGTTACTGTAAACAACACATAGCGCTCGTATGTCAAAACGTTCTGAGTACGTATAACCTCAAAAATGTCAAACTTTACGATAGAGTTGTTAGTTGTCAGATTGCAACACTATGGTTGTCCAATCCCGAAATATAAAAGGCAGCCCTCGTACTATATAGAGCTAAAGCCTGGGAGAAACCAATACAGGGTTGAGAAAAACGAATATAATTTGTATTAAATGTCGGATTTTAGCAAGACGGCGCAACCTTCACTATTACAACATAATATTTTCAAATTGGTAGATTAGACGTAGGGGGGGGGGAGTTATTTGCACTGCATACTCGGTCACCTGACCTTAACCCTATCGATTTTTTTTTTCAATAATCTTAATGAATTGCGGCTGAGAAAGACTCGTATTTTTCATTTGATGTATTATTTATAAATTTTTACGTTTACATTGTATTGTAATAAATTGGTGTTTTTCCTAATTTTTCCATTAAATAGATATTATCTCTAAATCAGTTAATTGCTAAAGAACAACTTCACCGCAAGTCCTGAAAATTAAATGTAACACACTGTATACATTTAAAACATTAAAGTCATGTAAGTTCGGCGAATCCGCATGTGCCCTAATATGAATATGCAAAATTTCGCAAAAATTAGAGCAGACAAAAATTCTGTAACCCTATATAATGAATATTGTTAAAGGTCGACGTCTAGATTGGTATCAACATTAAAGAAGAATGACTGAAGAATTGAAGAATCCGACATTGAGACTGAACAGAATCACGTTTTGATTCGCAAATTTCTCAAATGTTGATGGAATATCAAAAACGACACACCGTTGAATTCATTTATTTTTAAACAAGCTTAAAACGAGGTGTCACTTGTGGTATTAAACAAAAGTACTAAATTTTAATGAGGGTGCGATTTAATTATCGGTTAGTATGGCCAAATATGTCCCCTTCGTAAATATTTTAAGTGTTTTTGTGATTTTCAAAATAAAGAGTATTTTGAGAAATAATCCAGGTGGGTCTGCATATATAAATGCAAGGAAAAATATTAATGATTTACCTGACTTTTTCATCAGCAAGTCCAGTAAGCAATCTCATGGCCCTATTCATTCTTTCTTCGCAAATTGCGATGCTGGCTTCCTTCTCTTCTTTAAATTTCATCCTAGCTGCCAACAAAACTTGAAGCTTCTCCAAACCATCGAGTACCTCTTTCATTTTAGCTTTCGCTTCCGCTAATACTTTTTCGGTTTCTTCTAGATCCTCTTTGGCTTTTTTGAGAGCTGCTTTTTTTGGAGCTACCGCCTTATTAACGAAATAAAACTTGTACATTGCATGAACCCACATGCAAAGAGATGTACAAGCTTTGGAAATCTGAAAACAATTAGTTAAATTTGTAGAAACAATGCGATATTGAAAACTGTTAGCTTGCTGTAGTACATCACAATCATTAAAAGCACTGTATTCCTATTATTTTTTAAACTGAGAAAGTAAAAAATCAAGTAAAAGATGCGCAAAAATATTTTCAATATTGGCTTTTTAATTTTTCTCTTTTATCATCAACTCTGATACAAAGGACCACGCCCTATTCGAAATTTGAAATTTGAAACTTTGCTAATTGATAGTTCTGTTCTTTTAGATCAAAAGTGGCTTTTGGCTAATTTTTTTGAAACTTTGCCATTTGATAGTTCTGAACTTTTGGATCAAATGTCTCCATGGGCTCAAACTCAGAAAGTCTTTTTTTTTTCAGATACAGCCCCCTATGTAGTTTCTAAATGATTGAGGAGGTAAATGATTATTTTGAATGTTCATCTGGGATTTTCTCTCCTCGCAATGGTTTCTGAAAAATACAGATAAGTTAAGTACTTGTAGTATCTAAGGGCAGTTTGTGGAAACTGCCCGGAACACTAGTTGCCCTCTTATAGAAAAAACTCTCCCGCAGGATTAACTGTGAGAAAGTAGGTCTACAGATTTGTCAACTAGTATTCCAGTATAATATGTTGTGTGTTTTGTGTTGTACTTATTTGTTTTTTGTGACGTTTCGATTCCTTATCAGGAATCGTTGTCGAACAATGTTTGTTTGAATGTTTTGCACTATATCGCTTGACTTTTTTTGGTAATGTCAATTGTTATTCAAGTACTTAACTTATCTGTATTCTTCAGAAACCATTGCGAGGAGAGAAAATCCCAGATGAACATTCAAAACAGCCCCCTATGTTGATTTGAGCCCATGGAGACTTGATTCTCAAGCAAAGGACTATCAAATGGCAAAGTTTCAATAAAATAGCCGAACGCCACATTCTCGCTATACTACATAAAGGGTAAAAAAAACAACTTTAGGGGGTGTAAGTCGAAAACAAACGACTTTAGGAGTTTGAGCCCATGAAGACTTAATCCACAAGTTCAGGACTATCAAATTACAAATTAAAAAAAAATGCGGAAAGCCACTTTCTTGTTATACCTCATAAGGGATAAAAAAATTAATTTTGGGGGGCGCTGTAACTCGAAAGTTTCAAAAAAATTAGCTTTCTCGCTGTATCTCTTAAGGGGTAAAAAATCAACTTTGGGGGACTGTTTTTCGAAAACAAACGACTTTCATAGTTTGAGCCCATAGAGACTTTTGTCCATACGTATAGAACTAACAAATGGCAAAGTTTCAAAAAAAATAGCCGAAAGCCATTTTCCATAAGAATAATGCGGGGTCCTCTGTGTTCAATAAATAGTAAATAAAGGTGCTAATTGAGACACACCTAGTGCCTAGAGTATACCTTGTCCAGTTTGTTTGTTGTTGTTTTTGTGTACTGTAAGCAGTTTTATTTCATTGGAACAAAAGTGTATTAATGTGATTACCTTGGCTATTTTTACTGGAGTAAAAAGTGGATCTTCGACATATTTTTTTAACTTTTCAATCATCTCTTCGGTGATGGAATCTTTATCGAAATTCATTAGAGACATCAGAAAAGCTTGTGGATCTGATAACATTATCCGGCCAGGCTCCCAGTAGTCTAAAACTTTTTCACTTGGCATCAATCCAGGAACCTAATAAGAGAAAAATGATGGTTAAATATTTAATAAGAGAAAAAATATACTTAATTTTTTTAAACGTGTCGTTGATTTATTCTAAGAATTTTGGTGCTGCCAGCGACCAGCAGTATGAAATGTTCCATAAAGATTTATAACAAAAGAGATTCCGTACCAAGGACAATGGGTCTAACCATCATTGTTGATTAATATGTGGTATTAAAAAGGCGGTTTGTTTTTCTTGTTGTTTTATTTGTATTATCAATGATATTGGTTATTCTGAGCCTTGGTTTTTGAAAGAGACGAGAGAGAAAATGTGAACTCCAGTATTTTTTTGGATGTTTTGTATTTTGCTTTTATGTCAGCTCTATATAAATATATTTGATATACATGGTTCAGAAATCTGTAAAATATTTTTGAGATATGACATTGCCGGAAATAGTTTTAAATGGATCACCCTATAAACACAGTATAGTTGGTACAATAATTATATGAGGATGAAGGATGATCCTGATAGAAGTTCATACCTCAAAACATTTTTTTGTTGTGTTCTTCTTGAGATAGGTTTATTCTACTACAATATTCTAGTCAATCAATCTTGTCGGCCAGAGTTCTTAATAGTCCCACGGTGTGATTTCTACATTCTTCGATTCTCTAATAGATATAGAATTTTAATAGATGATTGTTAATAGAAGAAATATTTGAATTATTTTTTTATTAATTTTTTTTTACAATTTCGTTTATAACCTATTGTTATAACATTTTATTTTACACTCCCTTCGAGAAATTAATCATCATAAATAAAAACTAATCTTGCGAATAAAGAAACTGTAAAAACCATTTTCATGAATAATGTCGTCAAGAAGAGGTATTTCCCAAATAATACGGTTGATTGTAAAACCAAGTGGCAAGAAGTTCGAATCTATACACGTCAGCATACCAGAAGCGGACGCAGCAATACGCAGCAATATCGAGAACAACTGTAGGGTATAAACGAGGTTAACGGACACGAGGAGACAAGTTGAGTATATAGCATTGTGGACTTTATCTGTTCTGATATAAATTATTGTTGTTGATGTAAATATTGGGATAAGTCGAACGTATTGTGAATAAAGACTTATATTGAATGCAGAAACTTATAATATTGAACACACATAAAATTTATAACACTATTTGAATCACGCTTACATCGCATTAAATGCTGGTGGGTTATGAAACTGGTAGTGCACTTTACTCACATATTGCGATTCAAAAATGCAACAAAACAAACAATAGCTTTGCTAATACTGCATTTATTTTTTATTAATTAAAATATTCTTCGAAAGCGAAATGTTCAATGCCCTTTTTATTAAAGTCTAGCATTGATAGAATATATTTTTTTCAATACTAAGCACAGAAAGAGCAAGTATTCTCGAAAAGATTGTTGAGGAGGTCTTGAATTATTTTGTCTATTCATTGGGTTTTCTCTACTCCAATTTTTTTCCTGTAACAGATAAGTATTTAAAAATTGTATATGTGGAACAAAATGTAGTAAGGCAATTTCGTAAAATTGCCCGGATTACTGGCTGTCTGTACAGAGATTCTTCCTCACAGTTTTTCTGAGAGAAAGAGATGTCTATAAAATGATCAACCAGTATTCCTGTATATAAGTAAATGTATTGTATATTGTTTAATACTTATCTGTGTATGGAGACGTTTCAACTCCGAGTCTGGAGTCGTTGTCAATCGTTTAGTGTTGTTTTCGAGGTTTTTTTAAAAAAATTTTCGCTTTGATCTTGAATTTGTTGTAAGTGTCAAATTTTTTGATAAACAACAGTAATCCGGGCAATTTTACGAAATTGTCTTACTACACTTTGTTCTACATATAATATTTTTAAATACTTATCTGTTACAGGAAAAAATTTGTAGGAGAGAAAACCCAATGAATAGACAAAATAACACAGAAAGAGCATTTAGCCAGTCCTGAGACATCGCATTTCTAAGAAACGTTTTAATCCTTCACTCCAATTTCCGTCCAAACTGATTCCCCGCCATAAATAATGCAAGGAAAACAAAATAATGTATTGATGCGATCACATCCACACAACCATTTCGTTTTATTATAAATTTCATTTTTAAAACTTCCTGTAAATACTTATTTTTCATTTTGCATTCTTGTTTTCAATTAAGATATGGCCTAGGTGGACCAGCCAATTTTATATCTAATTTGTTTTGAAACGATTTATTATTGTTTTTAATATAGTCAATGTTAAAATTGATACCCATTTTCACAGTTATATAAACACACACACACACTCTGTATATTAAATATTCTTTCATAGACTAGGAGGACAAAAACAAAGCAACCACTAATTAAATCACGTAAACAAAAATTTGAATTATTGAAACTTTCCGATACGTCCGGTCAATATCAGCACAGCTCGGTGTCTCAGTGCGGCGTACGAGAATCAGCCCATTACTCCATACAGTTTGCATTAATTATCTTCTATCTCACGCGCTAAGCGTGTTATATCGTATCTCATAGAAGCTATATAAGTTTCACCGTGCGCTAGCCGAAGTGCACCCTGAAATATTCTTTCAAGCGATTATAAGTCTTAATACAAGTTTGGATTAGAGCTTAAACTGTTTTTTGATAAATTCGTTGGTATTGAACATTAAACATTTTGTGTTGATTTTTAACCTTATTAAAAGCTTATTAAATTTGGTGGTTCAGCGCACTTAAAGGACACCCGCCCCTAAGGTAAGTTTCTTTCTGTTTAAAGGTGGCGACATAAAGGGGTTGCTGAAGCAAAATGATCGTAAGTCAATCTTCAATAAAATACAATATTACTCTATTAGAACTTACTGCAATATATGCATGTAAAACTTTGTACTAACTGGGGATTATGTGATTAAATTATTTTAGAAGATTAAATTATAGTAGCATACTTTATTTGGCTTGATATTTTTAACGATGCAAATGGATTCGATGACATAAACAACACCAGCAGGAGGCCGCTTCATTGATCTTACTTCAACAATATCGTTTTTGTTCAAAGTTTTTAAACTAGCTTCCGCTTCTAGTAACGCAGGCATAGCCTCATCTAAAAGTGTTAAAAAGGAATCTTAACAGGAAATTCGTGGAACTTTAATTTGAGATCAATTGCCTAAGTCTCTCTGGGCGTCTTCAGCTAGGGTCTGCGTTTCCATTGCTTTGCGGGACGCCTCGAATTCTTCTCGTTCAACGATTTCTTTTGTTTCTTCAGCTATCACCTATAACGCAAGCGTTTTTTTAAGAATATAATTTATTTTTTGTATAAAAATGTTTACTGTATCAGCAGCAATTTTTGTAATCATTATGTCCGCGTCTCTAGCTGCTGCTTCTAGCGCTGGTTTCATTTCTTCGAGGTTTTGTTGTAGTATCTTTACTTCTTCTGCTGTAATTTGCAGTTTGCCCAGACCTAATGTAAAAATTTTTGAAATTATTTTTTTTATATTCCTTTTCAATATAAAATTTTATCTTATTTAGTTTTTACATCATCAAAAAGTAAAGAATATACTTATTAGTTTTTGAGGGTGTCTATTGAATTTCAACAAACATATTTTTTATTGTGTTATAAATTTGAAAACACCAAAATTTTAGAATAAATATTCCATAAATATCCCATTTAAAAAAATGGGAATTGTAATTATCACTCAATGCAATAATAAAATAACGGGTGTTCTAATTTAAGGTTAATTTCTAAATTTGCCGCCATTTATATTTTTTGTACTAGAATATCATATGTTATTTGACAGATGACAAGAAGGAATATTCCGGTTATTAAAAATGGAGAGATATACGATTGAGCAACGCGTGTTTATTATTAAAAATTATTATAATTTGGTGAAAGTTGTGCAGATGTTGGAAGAAAATTTCGTACAGAATATGGAAGAGAAAATTGCCCGTCAAATGTTACTATTGGAAAATTGTCCAAAAATTTGTGAAAACTGGTTCAGTAAAAGATGAAAAAAGCAAAACATATCATCATAGTGGAGGTTCAGAAGAAAATATAATTCGACATCGTGCACAGCAATTGAACATTCCAAAAACCATTTTATTCAAAATTTTGAACAAAGATCTTCATTTAAAGGCTTACAAGATTCAGATAATGCAAGAAATAAAGCCAACAGACTTTGGATTACGTCGTCAATTCGTTAATTGGGACATACAACAGAAATAATACCACATCAGAGTTCAAACTTGTGTATATTTTAAAACCAAACGTTTCAAAATCCTGTCGGATTTCGTTTTCAATGGATATAAATTTATAAAGTAAAATTGAAATATATGACAATTATTTTGACAAATATTTTTACGTTACTATGGATAAATTTCTTTGATTTTAAATATACAGGGTGCACAAGAAATTCCAAAGATCATTATAAATTAAAAAAAAAAAAATTTTTCAAGTTGGAAGAACTTGAAAAATTGTCTTCAGAATTTATTTGTGGCGTTCCTAGGGACGACTTTCTTTTTAAGATAGTGCATTTGCCAAAAAATGCGATCAAAGAATTCTGATAATTCAGTGATCCCATTAAAGTCATAAGGGAAAACCTAGGAAAAACCTCATGAACTATCCCGATATAGGGTTGTTCAAAAGGATATGCCCATTGTTAATTTCATCTTTAATTATCGGCAACCAGACATGACTGAAATCTACGGAAGTAGAAGCGATGCAGTCGTTTTCATTTAACAGAATTAAGGCAGATTCTTTTAATTTTCGTTTTGTGCAGTGTTCTTCTTTGTGTAATATTGTTGTGTTTTGAAATTGTATTTTATGGCCTTGGTCCCAAGCATGTTCACAAATTTTTGATTTTTCGAACTGACGTTTCTTTATGTAATTTTGATGTTCATTTATTCGAACATTAAGAGGTCTAGAGGTTTCTCCAATATAAAACTTATTACATTCACAAGGAATCTTATAAATGCAATTTTTTGAGTTTTGCGTAGCGTTTTTTGGTTTTGTTTTTGTTATAATAGATTTAAGCGTATTTGTTGTTTTAAATGTAGTTTTGATGTTAAATTTGTTGCCTACTCTTCTCAATCTCTCTGACAGGCCCTGTATATATGGTATTGTTGTTGTTATAATGTGGTTTTCCTGGTTGTCAGTATTATTAGGTGAAGTCTGGTGTTGGTTGTCAGTTTGAACTCTGATGTGGTATTATTCCCAAGAAAATCTAAAATAAACTAGAAGATGCCACAAATAACATTCAGAAAACAAATACAACAGAAACTTGAAAATGTGAATTTTTTCAACAAAATCATCTTCAGCGATGAAGCACATTTTGAATGGGGTGGATTTGTTAACAAGCAAAATTGTCGAATCGGGGGTGAAGCAAATCCACGCGAAATAATGGAAAAACCGATGCATCCACAAAAAGTAACTGTTTGGTGTGGTTTGTGATTGGTCCATACTTTTTTGAAGATGACAATGGAAATGCTGTTACTGTGAAGGGTGATCGATATCGAACGACGATTACTTCTTTTTGTGGGATGAATTGGAGCATATTGCTGTGCAGAATATGTGGTTCCAACAGGACGGTGCAACATGTCATTCGGCAGCAGAAACAATCAATCTTTTGATACAGAAATTTAGTAATCGAATAATTGTTCGAAGAGGAAACATTAATTGGCCCCCTAGATCTTGCGATCTAACACCTCTAGATTTTTTCCTATGGGGCTATTTGAAAGAAAAGGTCTATGCCAACGATCCACAAACAATTGATGACCTAAAGGAGAACATTATTTACTGTTTTCAACTAATTGAACCGCAGTTATGTCAGAAAGTTATCGAAAATTTTGGCAAAAGGTTAGAAGCTTGTCGTACAGCAGCAGGTGGTCGCTTACAAAATATTGCTTTCCATTACTAAACCGAAACAATTGTACTATCATTTGAAATAAAAGATTTGATCATTCTCCAATAATTTGTGTATTTTATTAAAAACTTAAAAATTAACCTCAAATTGGGACACCCTTTATATTTTTTAGGGTGTCACTGCAGGATCTAAAATTGTCAATATTCGAGATTTTTTATAAATATGTACAATATCTGACATATGTATGCCCGGTGATTCAACAGTAGGTATACACTAAAATACATGGATAGGAAAACATTTCCAAAAAGAAGTAATGACGAAAAGTTGCAGGGTTTCCCAAAATGGCCTTGACGTCGACCTTGAGAAAAAATATCAAATAGAAATTATTTTGCTTTCATTCATTGAATTTTTTTATCTTCATTTGATAAAAAGGATTTTGTATATTGTACTGTTCAGTTAATAAATTTGTTGAAGTTGTGCAAATAAATGGTTAAATAACAGTGCTTACTTTGGTTGACAACTTTGACGTAAACATTTTGACATAACATAATACTGATAAGTTCTATCAATTACCAAAATATCTGAACTGCATTAAGTCAAACTCTGTTTATATATGCTGTAATTGACATAACATAAGCACCTGTTTTTAATCGTCCAACACCTTCCGTCAATGAACCTTTTTTCTTGTTAATCAATTCCGTGTAACTCGACAAAAGCTCCAGATAAGACGTGGGAGTTACATAATTATGACGTGATAGTTCTTGCTTGTAGCGTTCGCTAGCTTCAACAACACTAGCGTGCATGAACTGAAATACTAGAACGATTCCTTGAAGAACGCTTGTTGGTACATCGAAATCTTCAACGTCTTTCAAAAACTGCTGAGCGACGGACTAAAATATTACGAAGAAATTATTTAACAGGTCAAAACAAACAAAATATGACAGGCCGAATTACCTGTAAGGCAGTATCTGGCCAAGGACTGAACCAGTCAATGGTACAACAATTTACTAAAGCTGGAAACTGTCTTAATCTTGCTCTAAAGATTTCACCAATTGGACTGCAATAAGATTTATAATTATTGGGTAATAAATCGGATAAGTATTAACAAAAATGCCCTGTTTAAACTTTAGTCGATCAAGGAAAGTGATTTCCATTTTGCATGCAAGGACATTTTTTGCTCATCTTGGTAACTATTAATTAATAGCGTCAAAAGGCTTATCATGTCGATAATAGTATCGGCAATATCAATGTTTTATATTATAGTAGCAACCCGTCCCAGCTTCGCACGGGTTCTTTACAGAAAATATAAAATAGCCTATGTCACTCCGAGGATATGCATCTTTTGGTAAAATTGGTTGAGTAGTTTTAGAGTGAAATCATAACAAAAAATCAGTCATGTTTCCTCGTTATCGTAAATTATTGTTTGAGTGGCAATTATTTATGAGGCAAACAAAACAGAAAACATTTAGATTAGTTTCTAAGTATATTCTTTGTATACGACATTAATAACCTGATAACGTGTAAAACGAACAAATTTTGTTTGGAAATAACACGTGATAGGGCAACATACAATTGTATGTGCGAAAAGCACTGTGTGCTTAAGTAAGCTCCCGACAATCCCGAAGCCAGCGGGGTGGGGGAGGGGCCTGGGGGTTCAAACACCCCCGAAATTTTGGAATTTTTGGTTTCAAATTAAATTTTAATCCGTTAATAATCTTTTTCATAAGAATAAATGTTATGTTTATACAATTTTATATGTCCTGAAAATACGTGAATACTTAATCAGCCCATCTTCAATCAAAAAAAAATATCCAAGCCCCCCGAAAAAAAATATACAACCCATCTGGAAGAAATTTCCTGGCTACGGCCTTGACTCTGTTTAACTCGCGCGTTATTAATTGTCATTACAAACAATATTTTTACAGGAAATTGTAGCCGGTTAAATTGGAAAGGCAATTCTGAGGATATCATGTGCATTCTTGGTATAAAAACAGTTTCACCTGTTGCGTTGCCAGTTAATATGATACATTCGATAAAAAAAATGAAATTGACTACTTTGAATCTTGTACCGTTGCACAATTTAGTGTCATAGTAGTTACTAATATCGGGATAAAATTGTTCAATAACTTCTTCCACATTTTGTACCAAAACACAAATATTGTTAAAATTTACATGGACATTTCCTGGTTGAAATTCACCGTTTTCTATTTGGAGCAAGTCGTTACAAAATTGCCAATTATCTTCGCTAAACGATAAAATCTCCATATTGGTTTTAAGTCCACATTTCGTTATATGTGAGAAAGATGCGATCTTTTGAGCGATGCATTGACCTCATCTGCTCACGTTCCTCTAGTCATAACTGGCAAAATTTGACGGAAATCTCCAGAGAATAAAACAGGACAGCCACCCATTGGGCAATTACTGTTGCGCAGATCTCGCATTGTCCTGTCTGGTGCCTCAACAGAAGCTTTATGAGACATAGAAACCTCATCCCAAATAATCAAACTGCAATCCCTGATTAATTTTCCGGCACTACTCTGTTTAGAAATATTGAAAATGGTTGTGACGTCATCACTATAAATTTTTAATGTCAGTTTGAATGTGGAAAAAAAAGTGTGGCTTCTATGCCATAGCTAAGGCAATTTTTCTGTCGGATCGTACTTTTGCTAATAATAAATTTATTAAAAACGTTTTAACAGTGCCTCCAGGGGCATCTAAAAAACATTTAACCTTCATTACTGTTATTATTTGAGGACAATATTATCATACAAAATTTTTGTTCAGCACTCAAGCGACATTCATCTTGAATGACTTTGTAAAAGTCCCAAATGGTTACAATTAGTTCCTCGTAAATACTCTATTGATTGTTGTAGTAAGCTTGATAAAATAGTTGAGTCAAAATTATTTAATGACAATTCTTTACTCTGTGATGCATACACATAGAAAGCTTCAGCCATGCTTTGACGAACATTTTGCCAAAGATGTGGGTAGGCATACTACTGAAATAATTAGGGCCTTTTTACTACGTAGAGTAACATCTTATAAGATTGGGACGCAAGGCGTGGGGTCACGGGGAGTCCGCCTGGCCCGGTCGAATCATGGCGACACGAAATTAATTTCGTTGCGTATTAAATATTTTACTATATCTCCTAAGGTATTCATTTAATTTGCATGGTGTACGGGGAAAAATATTCTTCATGAAATGCTTAAGCCAACTAACGTATTTAAAATGATTAGGATTAATACCGTATTTGTCTAAATAGTGTTCCCATTAACGCTTTATAATTGCCCATTTTTTTAAGTATTAAAATGAGTATAGCAAGTTATCCTTAAGAGATAGACATATGCCGTAGCGGACTTTTTTGTAGATCTCTATGAGATACACAATTCCACCATTATTTTGTTATATCTCAAAGGGTTTAGGCAGCGTTTTCGTTCAAAGCTACCAGACATCTTATTTTTTCCCGACACCTCCAACAAACATCGTTATATTTTAGCCAATTTATATAAAAACTTAACAAATTATATACTAAAATCTTCCTCGAGAACCACTCTATCCACTGGTGAAAACAGCATGAAAATCGGTGCAGTGGTTTTTGAGTTTATCCCGAACAGACAGACAGACAGACCGACAGACGCGGCTGAGGACTTTGTACATATAAAACAAAGTCCTGATGGGCGTTACTACTACAAATCGCTTATACTCGTAGAAACGGATGGAAAAGTAAGATTTAGAGATATTTGTGTCAACGGGCTCACAGCTAAGAAATAAATATAATTATAACATTACCTCATAGTGATTACGTTATGTAAATTGGATCGAACTTGTCTCTGATAAACGGCAAACAAATTGGATTTTGTGGCTGCCAAGCCCAATTCTTGTAGCGTACCTTTCATGCCTTGATAGATTTTATCCATTTCATCGGGCAGGTAAATGTTTGGGACATCGCCAGAATTCAAAATGTTGTTCAGGTCTTCTAGGAAAGATTCCGTTTTGATCTGAATTATAAGAACAAATTTTAAAATCGTGTAAACCAGTTTGAAAAAAATTATATACTTGGGTATCGGAGAAAATAAACACTGTTTCCCTTTTCATCAGTCCTGCAGTTAGCATTAAATTCTTAATGTCTTCCTTCCAGTCCAGCTGACCGTAAGCTTTCGTCAATACGATTTGAAAGCAGTTGTATTCTGCGATAAATGTGGCTAGCTTGGTCAAACTTTGACGACCTAAGTGTAAAATGAAAATGACTTAGGTACAAGTTGATATCATTCCCAAGTCATTAACTTTTAACAATTAATTAGTTAGGCGCTAAACCGAGAATGGGAAAGTAAATTTTGGATGAAGCGTTTGAAATGAGAATAGATTTTCTACTTTCAAATATTTGGCAATTGGTGATTTTTCCTAATGAGGAGTAATAAATACATCCTCAGTGATATTAGAAGTGTTACACCCAGAGGGCTCAATTTTCTTGAACTCTGACATCAAGAGAAATCAAGGTGGTGGTAACCGAAATGGTCCATGTTTGCCTATGTCCAAGCAACTTGAACTTCTGCACCAATTTATAGAGCAAAATTTAACTCATTTCCAGACATAAATATATAAATTCCGGACATTAAATATATATATATATATATATATATATATATATATATATATATATTTGTTTTTAAGTGTTCGCGGGCACTGAATGTTGCAGGTGGTTTCCGGGAATTTATCCGCGTAGTTGATAACAGATCCTGCCGGGATCGATGGTAAAATGACGACGTTTCGGCAGAGTCACACCTGCCCTCTTCAGGTCGGTGCGCATAATTCTCGTAGCCTCTGCTTTCGCTTCTAGTTACTCGAATACTAAGATCTTCAGGAGCGCGCGCGCTGTTGTATAGTCGCGGCTCGGCGCCTATCGGTTGGCACCGTGAACGGCTGCGTGTGATTAGCCCTTGGTGCTCAGTGGCCACGCCTCCCGCTTGTTGATTGGTTACTTCCGGTTGAGTTGTTATAGGACGGGTCCGGGCCGGTATGGTGTTTAATAGAACTTTCCAACAATTAATAATTTCTGAATTTCATTGCGTGCGTTTAGACTGTGAGGCCTCTTCGCTATTTCAATTGCCTCTCTTACGAGTCTTGATTTCGGGTGTTCTATATTTGCCAGTACTCTGGTGTTCTCAAAGTCAAAAATACGAATTTCTATTGTCTTTTGCTTATATAAGGAAAAGTAATGAAGGAATGTTACAGGAAAGTTGTACAAATAAGAAATTCTTCTTAATGAGTGTTTGTACATCCTTATTGGATAATTTTTTACCGAGTAAACTCAGAAAAACTGTTCAAAATGTTTTTTTTTCAAAAATTTATAACTAATAACTAATACTGAGATATTAGTCATCGTCAAAACGATAGTTTATGATATTAAGTTTATATGGGCTCACGAAGAATTCTATTGAATAAGTACTTTTTAAAGATTTAGAATTTAAATAATTTAGAGAGCTATTTTGCACATCCGACCGGCATATACTAAAGATATTTTGAAAGTTTATAAATTTCACTTCAATTTGTCTATCTTGGTTTTTCGCTATAATGCCGAGAAATTGGTTTAAAATAATAGTAAACATTGCAAGTTAAGTGTACGAATATGCCACAACCAGCCAGCGGTGCATTAACAATAGCTGCCAAGCCACATGGACGGATCTATAATTTTCTTAAGGTGGGGGCACAAGTTGAAAGTTATGGTAAATTGTATTATTATATGTTTTTTTCTTAACAGTTTATTACGTTTTTATTTACATAACTATTACCTGCCCATATTGGTCTATTTTCCATTGGTTTATTAAGTTAATGGTTACCTGTATACAGTTTACTGATATTAATTAAATTACTTTTTTCCACTGAATGGATCCGCCACTGTCAAAACATCGGAGTGTCTGTCGTTTAAGCCAAATTTCAAAAGCAGTATTAATAAATTTTACGGCACTATGACAAAAAATCCAAGATATACGAACTGAAGTGCATTTTATAAGCTATAATACGATACGTTCAGCGAAATATTTCTACAAATTATAAAATTTGGTTAATTATAGGGATAGATAAACATATTTATTCTCATTGCAATAGAGTGTAAACTCCATGTCTCTTCTACAGGTGAAGACCTCTTTTGGTTAGCACGTGTCCGACAAAGATCACGTCGTCGCGTCGGTTTGGTTAGTTGATTAGTTGCGTTGACCGGTCCGTAAATAGACAATAAGATTAAGTCGTCGGTGTCGACGATTGTGTTGCGACGGGGCACAAATATCGTTTACGAGTAAATTAGATTATTGGTAGATTATAAACTAGTATATCCGTTGTTGCAGTTTAAAAAACTATTCGTTTATTTAACGCCCACCACAAGCGTGGACAGTTTCCTCTCCTTCATATTTTGGTTAAAATTCGGTGAACAGTAACACCTGCTTCTTAGAGAAAGTTCATAGTTTGATAAGCATTATGGGAACGTGAATTGTCTTGCTGATAAGGGACGTGTGGCAGGTCATCTAGGTAAGGATCTAAACTAGTTTGTAGGACATCATCAATATAACGCGAGGCTGTCAGACGGCCTCGATTAAAGGGAAGTGGTGTTCTGTTATCATAGGCAATAGCTCTACCACTCTAAGCGTGAGCAATCCTGTAAACAGGTCTCTCAAGGTGGTGTCTTACTTTTCTATGACCAACGTGTATACCTAGAAAGAATCGCGTTTCACCCCTAAATACGACATTTTGACATTACACACACACACCCCCTTGCCAGAGTTCAGGAATTACAACGTCCTTTCGGGAACCACCAAGGACGACTTTCAGCTACCTTGTCATTCACCCTCCGACACTAACTTGGCTGGCCGCACGAATACAGTTTTCCTGCAGAATCGCTGTCTTCTCTGTGGGCCGCTTGGCTTTGTCTTGGTTGTGTTGCTTTATCTTAACGTATCACACCAACCATCTTTCTTGTTTCTCAGGTTTGCTTTAATATATGGCATTTGTACCATTCAGCGAATGTGCACGATGAGTGGGTGTGTGCTCTTTTCTTTCTTGTTGTCTCCTGAAAATAGAATAGGGACTACTTTACTTTATACTCAGTTTCCTTTTGTAACTCGGCATCTTCTCATACTTTGCCTTCACTGAGGCAGAGCTGGTTCTTAGGCCGTTTGTCAACAAACCTGAGATCGTAGCCAACATAGATGAGGGTTTGAAGGTTGCTCGAGTTTGGCGTAAGTCTGCCTGGCTCTCCTCGTCATATCTGCAGTCAGTGGTTAATGCTATAAATCATTGAAAATCACCGAATGTCGAACCAAACCAGGATGTGTCGACTACAAGGCGCAGGCAAAAGTTCTCCTGGGTCTGGATGGCTCTCCTGTTGCTCTTGTTGGTGTGTCGCCATATTATGGAAGCATGAGCTGTCCGCTCTTTCTTACCGGTCTCTTGGATGTTTGTCGAGAAAGAAATGATGACTCCAATGTTTTTGACCTCTATTTTACTAGAATTGGTTTGCTGCTGACGGGCAACTTTCCTGTTGAAACGATATCTAGACTTCTGTTGTTGGCAAACAGTGAACTGAAGACACAATTCTGCTAAGTAGTCAGTGGCGTTCTCCGCACCTGTTCACCACTAATCGTGGACGATTACTTTCATCTTCAAATTATTCGTCAGCAATTTTGACGCATACTAGCAAAACGGCTGACCAGTTCTTTGTCTTCCCACAATACACGAGTACGGCTACAATTCAAATGTTAGCCAATTTCGCGATAGGATAAATAAAGATCTCGATAGGGAACAAGTCTACCTTTGCCAGAATCGCTAAAATGATGATAGTTTTGATGTCTTCGAACTACATACATTTTGTTACATTTAACACAAGAAGACGGAAGCGCGATTAATAAAAATATTTGTAGTAGTCAGTTGTCACAAGCAGGTTTCACAAAACATTAAGAGATAAAACTTTGTTTTGTCAATAATCTGTCATTGATAAAACGTTGATATTGGTATCATAGCATACTTTAAATATAATAATTTTATTGCCATAAATCTAGTTAAAGAAAGTATTCTTTTTGGGTGCATCATTTCTAATGTTGTTGAAATGTGGCTTAAACAATATGTCGGCAAATAATTTACACTAAATAAGTATTAAAAAATATTACCCATGATATGTGATAGTAATACTTAGTATGTCAATGTTTTGTTGTTTTTTTTGTGTGAAAAGTTGATATTTGAAAATCGCGCAAGAACACTAGCGCAAATAATATTGTAATTGTTTTCTGTAATACTCTTAGTTAACTTGAGGCACTTGGTATCGTCCAGATTTACTTACAGCGACGAAATCGCGGATAAAAACTAGTACATACAATTCTGGTGACTGCAACATAATTGGAGTGAAACCTTTGAAGAAAATGGTGAAACAGAAAAATTGAGCCGAAAACATTAAAAAAAGAAAATTGAGGACGTCAATAAAAATCCAAAACAAATCACCTGAACCTCCCATGCCCAACAGTAAGGCATTACCCATCGGCTGTCGAATTATCCTAGAAATCCTGCAAACATGGGATATGGCATCAAGAAACAGTACTAGTTTCATCGGTTTGGTACTTTGAAGATTGTAATCATTCAAATAGTAATCAAGAGCTGCTGATAGTTTATTAAAATCTTTTATCTGTTCGTAGTTTCCCGGACCGGAAGTAGGATCGATGAAATCACCGAACAGGATGGCATCTTTTCCTAGAGCTTTTCCAACGTCGAGTTTGTAATGTTCATCGATCTTGCCCTTCAGCAATGTATCGAACCAAAATCTGTCTTCATCATTAACTAAACGGTCTTGGAAAACTCTGCAACATTCATGGTACCAGAGGCGAAGCATTTCGTCGACGTCCTGTAACGAAACAATCGAATAATTCATTTGTATATATTAAAAATAGTATTATTTATTTATTGGTTAGTTTGCCTTGGTTGGGGAATTTGATTAATGACTTGCTGACCCGTCCGGCTTTCGCACAATACAGGAAATGGGCTTATGTGTCACAGATATTTGATATTCTGGACTGTCTATGATCTGACAACGCACTGATAATGCCAAGGAAGGCCTTGGCGAAACGTGTGCAATATTCAAATATGAACCTTTATGGAACAGAAAAAAGACAAGAGATCCAAAAGTGACGAAAAGTGTACATGACTAAAAAACCAGTCGAGTTCGTTTTCGGAGACTTGGCTTGTTTCGACTTCAGTTTGTCACCTTCAGTCAGGGAAAGTACCCTGAGACAAGTTGGAGTGTTTTTTCTGAGAAGTGAATCTACAGAAAATTTTGGAAAAGAACAAAACTCAAAATTCAGCTGCTGAATCGTTCGACAGTGCCACTGCTCCATGGACTTTTTCACAAAGTTTTTGCGACTGTTTGATATCAGCCGCTCCTCTGCGAGGGTCTTTGCACGATTAGAGCGCCCTCTTGTGGGCTGCCCTCTGATTTTTGAGTGGCGTTAGATACTCTGTGTCTAGGTAGAGCCAATCTTTCCAAGTTCCCATGCACCCCTTCCAGGCTTTCTCTCAAGTGCTGAGACTACAGCTGCGAACAGAGGTAAATTCACTGAAAATATTTCAGATCGTAAAAATTTACTTTTTTCTGATTTGTTCCTTTGTATATATTCGATGTTATCACAGATTCTGGCAAAACTGGTAACGCTACTTTTGCGAAATTAATATATAATAGTTAATAATAAAGCCTTTATTACCTAACAGTAAAAACCATTTACAGAGTAATTAAAAAATAAATAAAGATGACAGAAAAAAGTGTATAAAAAATTATACTAACACTAAAACTAATTGGAATACAGACATGTATAAAAGAAATTAAAAAATTACCAAAGAAAAAGAAACAATTAGTTATAAAGTAAATACATACATATGCACTTAAAATTGAACAATGGGTTACAACAGATATAGAGATAATTTATAAATTGAAGAATTCTTGCACCTGGATGAAATATTCAATGAAATGTCCTCTAAAAGTACAAGCGTGCTTTATTTTTCAGTTCGTACGTTGAGCAGTTGAATAAATCACACACCTCTGAGAGTCTATTAGCATTATTACTCATCAGATATATTGGAGCTTTAAATAAGATATTAGTTCGAGCTCGTAACGGTCTCGTATGCCTAGATACAACCCTAGGAATGACAATGCCAACCTGAGACAATAGCTCTGGACAGTCAATCATGTTATTCAGTAACTTGTAAAAAAACATAACTGACGCCTGATCTCTGCGACTTTTCAAGGACATCACATTGAACTCGAGTAGTAAGAGATTATATTCACATCCTCTTTGGGGATAAACTCCCCGATTTTTAAATGTTAAATATTTCAAAAAAAAAATTTTGAACTCTTTCTATATCCAAAATGTATCGCTCGTATATAGGATTCCAGATTATAGAACTATATTCTAATTTTGTTCTAACTAAGCAGTTGAATAGAGATATTAAAACTGAAGTATTAAAATATTTGCAGTTTCGCATGATGAATCCATATTGTCTAAAGGCTGATTTTATTGTGAGGTTAATGTGGAGCTGAAATGTAAGTTTAGAATCAAAGTAAACACCGAGGTCTTTTATGGAGTCAACCCTTTCAAGAATGGTATCGCTTATACTATACGGAAATTTTATTGTATTCGTTTTACGGCTAAATGTTAAGACCTTACACTTGGGAATGTTTAAAAAAAGTTTATTATTTATACACCATTCTTCCAACATACTGATTTCTTCTTGCAGAGCAAGACAGTCATTCCAGCTTGAGATTGTAGTATATATTTTGAGATCATCTGCAAACAATAATCTGTTACATTTTAACGTGCTGGCCAGGTCATTGATGTGAATTAAGAACAATAAAGGACCTTGATTCGACCCTTGAGGAAATCCACTTGTGACTAGAAATTTATCTGAATACAACCCGTTGAGGTAAACGTATTGAGTTCTATTATTCAAATAGTTCAATAATTTTTAGGTAATTTTTAGGAACACCTAGACATGACATTTTAAGAAGGAGTCTCTTGTGACTGATTTTATCAAATGATTTAGAGAAGTCGGTGTAGATAACAACTGTTTGACCTCCGCTATCTAGACTTTCACATAGATGTTGCCCAAGGACTGCCAGGTTACTAACTTTTGAACGAGAGTTCATAAAACCATGTTGATACGTAGATATGTAATTTTCCGCAGACTGGTATAGGCGATTGTAGAGAATGCTTTCTAAAATTTTGGAAAAATTATTCAAGATAGAAATTGGTCTATAGTTATTGATAAGAGCACGGTCGCCTGACTTATATATAGGGCAGATTTTAGCTGTTTTCCAAGATTGAGGATAAGCTGAATTTGAAAGAATTAAATTGAAGATGTAACACAACGGATACATAAATGCACCGAGGCAATCTTTTACCAAAAAACAAGGTATTTTGTCTGGGCCAGATGTTAATTTGTTTTTCAATCTTTTAGCAGCCTGTATAATTTCTCTTTCTGTAATGGGTTCGGAGCTGACATCTAGAAATGTATTATAATTGAACTTAAAACCAATGTTGTCTTCCTCGTTAACTGGTAGCTCATAAACACTTTCAAAAAAAATACTAAATGCCTTTACTATTTGAGTAGGGTTATTATATTCGTTCCCATTGTAAAACATTTTGGGGGGAATTCTGGAATCTGTATTTTTGTTGTTAATATATGACCAAAAATGCCTCGGCTCTTCTTTTAGTTTATTCTGGACATTCTGTAGATAGCTGTCGTATGCTGCTTTTATCTTCAATTTTATTAACGACCTGTATTTACTAAATTCTCTATAAAAAATATCACTTCTTGATGTTTTGTATTTATTATGCAACTTGGCTTTTTCTTTTATTAATTTTATTATCTCGCTAGTATACCAAGCAGGATATTTACGCCTAAAATTCTTATTCCGTGGTACGTGGATATCAAATAGTTTATATACCTGGTTATAGAAGCTGTCAACAACACTATCAACATCGGATAAACTATTCAGAAAAGTCCAGTCAGTATTTAATAATTTGTTATATAGAGATAAATAATCAGCTTTCTTAAAATTATAAGTGGTGTCGTTAGAATTGGCTTTAAGGCTATTTCTTTTTATCGAGATTTCGCTTAATTCAATCCTAAAAGATGGATGATAACTATCCTCTCCAACTAGTGGTACAGAATCACGGGAAACAGTACAGTTAATGTTACTAAGTACCAAGTCTAGGAGTTTACCGTTGTTGTTCAACACTGAGTTATATTGATTTATATCTAGTAATGCCATGAAGCTGGAAATAATGTTAGTTTTTCCGTCCTCTAGGCTATTTTCAGTATATTTTGGATAGTTGAAATCTCCGAGAATTAGTACTTTATTTGGGTTTAATACATGCCAGTGAGCAAGAGCATCCATGAAATTTTCATATACGTCTATCGCTAAAGAAGGTGGAATGTACATGACCATTATATAAAAGAAATAATATGCTACTGAACACTTACAAACAAGTAAATCAATCTGTGGAAAAGTAACATCAAATTCACCAGTGTTCACAATTTCACTCTTTATAGATTCGTCGACCGCGAGTAAAACACCTCCACCCATAACTAAGTTTAACTGCTCGAATTTGCGGTCACTACGAAAGACTTGGTAGTTAGTCGGAAATAATTCCTTAGAGTTCACTGATGGTTTTAACCAAGTTTCACTAAGAGCTACGATGTTATATTCAACTTCACTGATATTGACACAGAAATCATTAAACTTGCTATTAAGTCCCCTGACATTTTGATAATCAGTAGTCGTTACTACTTCAACGGATCTACTGTTGGGCTTACCTAGTTTACCTGAACTATTTTGGGAATGTTGTTGATATACTTAATTTTATAATTTGAGTTACCTGATTTGTTAAGCTTCACATGTTTGTAATATTCCAACTCTCTTTTAGTTCGGTCTGCTGACAAATTGATATTTTTATATTGCTGTTTTGACTTCAGTTTATTAGAGTAGATTAGTATTTTTTTAACCAAATCCTGACCTTCAAGTGTTATTTTGATAGGTCTAATTCTAGATCCAGTAAAACGTCCTAATCTAAGTGGTTTAATATCTACATTAGAGAGTTCAGGAGAGATTGTGCTTAACATGTTGGTAACAAACTTTTTGTCAGAGTTGATTTGATCTGTAACTGCTTCATTTTGGTCGGGTACGTTGAATATCACTAGATTGTTCTTTCGTTTTTGTCGTTCGTTAATTTCGGAAACAATCTCTCCAAAATCAAGTTTCGGGTCCGTCGTCTTTCTTTCTTCTCTCAGTTCCTTGACATCGCTTTGAAGTTGTAGAATCAATGCTTTGAGATCCTTCATGTCGTTGCCGATAGCTCTGCAAGTAACACAAGACCACTCGTACCCTTTATTGCCATTAAGAGTAGTAGTAGTAGTATAGATAGATAAATCACGGGCTATTATAGCTATATACGAAATTTGAAAAAAAAATTTCCGACAGAGAGATTATTATTATAGAGAAAAAAATTATTACCTGCAATTTTTCCGGTTCAAACATAAGTATACCTTGAAAAACTTTACTGAGATCTCTTAAATTGAACGTATAGTGAGTTTTTGCAGGAGTTGGTAGCAATTCATGCAAAATAGTACTGTACACTTCTAATGTAGACGACAGCAATTCTGTAAAATGCTGACTGAGATCGGGGGCTCGATCTAACCAAAATTTAAGAATCGTTCCAAATATCTTCAGCTGCAGAATGTGATAAAACTTTATAAATGCATTCACTGTTTTATCAAATTGTTTATTTACCTTACTGTCGTCTTCCATTTCCAAGAAAGTTAGATAATGAAAGTGTCTCAAAAGTCTAGCGGTCACAGGATTTCTTCCACCTCCTGGTGGACCCATGGCACCCACGAAGTTAACATCTATTATGCGTCTGAAATCTCCAATATTTTTTCTGTCATACCAACCTTTAAAAGAATATCAATATGAACAGACAACATTGCTAAATGCATTCAAAGTGTTTACCCCCAAAATCCATCCATTGTCTGATGAGTTCAATTGGTGGTTGAGCACCGTAAATTTCCAGTGCTGGCATATTGAAATCGTCGATGAAAAATACTTGTCTCTTCAGTACTGGTGGGCCAAATATTCCTTTTCTACGTCTGTCTAATTTGGAGTCGAGAAGGTCCTGTGGAAAGAAATTTTACACAAACCTTAAGAATATATATTGCCACAGTAACAATAAATGTTTAAGATCAAAATAAATTGATAGAAATGTTTCATTGTGTTAAGTTGTTAATTTCTTATTCTATACTTAGTTATACGAGAGCAATAAACTGTGCATTTTTAACAAACAAAGTCGCACCTAGGAGCGCCACATAAAGTTCTGAAGATCTCCCTTTCAAATTCTTACAATTTGAAAGGAACTTTATGATTATATGATCTTTAGAAATTTCTTTGCTACCCTGTATATTACAAATAAAATTCTCTTAGTTACGTCAAAAATCAAATAATACACATTGTCAAATATTTTAATTTACATCTTAGAATTGTGCCTTTTTAATCCGTAGTTTCTTAACCATTGACAACGGGGTCTGATCTAGACCCCGAAACGTTTGGAATATACAGCAATTTTCTTTAAACTGTGGTGTTATTTCCCAAGAAGCACTTAGACATTGTTTTGTTGTTATTCGAAAATGTCCGCAGTTTTCAATTTTATATGAAATAATTTAAGATAACCAAACTTTTATACAAAACATCTGTTGGCTTCTCCAAGTTTTACGATACTGATAAAGAAATCGTATTTAGTTTGGATTAAATTGGGATGAAATCAATTCTGGACGCCATGTATATTGTATTTCTTATTTCCTTCATTGCTCATGAATAGACCAGATCTTCATCTCGGTAATTTTCCTGATATACTACTGGGTTCAGTTCTGTTCGCTTTTTATTGACTGGAGTAATTCTTCAAACTCGCCTTTGTTGAGGATTGATCAAATTTTGTCTTTTGTCAAATATTTAGTTAAATTTTGTTATTTTTCTTCCATAACTGGGGTTATTCGATTTTGTTATTCCACCTGTTTATCCCCAAATTCTTTTATTAACCATTTTTATAGTTTTTGGGTTTTTCGAACTTTTCTGAACTACTTCTCGTATCAAGCAATAGTTGAATGGATAAGTAGTTTTTTTTATCCCACTTCTTTCACTATTTATTATAATGGTTTGGAATAATTTAATAAATATTCAACCAAAGGCATATTATTACTTTTTTGACTACTTTTACCCCTGAATTCAAATCACGAAATCACAATTTAGTAACTAACTTCAAACGACAACAAATAAATATTCAAAGACCGCTGTTTATATTTGCTATTAGGATTATCTATAAATATTGCAGAAATTTCTCTGTAGCAGTTCTTTCTCCTATATTTTCGAGTATCATCTGGATGAGTGCAGAATTATTAGAGTGTCAGCTGCTTCGAAGGCGGTTAAAAACTGTGTTATTGTTGAATAGAAACAGGCGAAATTTGCGAGATCACTGTGTAAAAAAAAACAATTTTCCATTTTCCAAAAAAATATTTTCCTCCGATTTTCTCGGTTTTGCCATGTTGATTAAATATATTTTACCAAGCATAGGAATACGATAGACAAAAGTGTCACATGTGGTCAAAGGATTGAGGTAAGGACGTAATCCTGAAAGGAAACGGAACAATATGGCCACGAATTTATCGGGTCTGCTAAGCGAAAGAATGAAGAATGAAAGTTGATATCTAAAGTAGTGCACTGAAAAATCGGCATAAGGTTTGCAAATGTCCAAGTAAGATTAAGGACAGGAATCGTTCAGTTTCCACAGTTTTTCCATTCCATTTTCTCGAGTTCGATTCCCATTATTGAAATTTTTGTGGGTATTCGAGTAGGTTCCTGGTAGGTTTAAATTCACGCTAAGACCCGGTAGGTGGCTCTGCGTGCGGGTTGTAAGATTTTTTTAAATTCCTCCTTAACTATTTAACTGATTTTAAAATTTTTATGTGTGTATCTTCTTCTTTGTATGCCGTCTTCTCACTGAAGATTGGCGACCACATTTTTAAATGCATCTCTGTCTTTTGCCATGTGGCACAGTTCTTCAACATTGAGATTTGCCGATTCCCTTATGTTTCGAAGCCAGCATTTTTTCTTCCTCCCGATACCTTTAGGTAGGTATTTGTCGCTGCGTAGGATGTGTTCTATGTACGATGTTTTTCTTATATTGATGATTGTCAGCAGTTTTCTTTTGCGGCCGATGCATCTTAGTACTTCGTCGTTTGTGATTCTGCCAGTCCAGAGTATTTTTAGGATGTGCCTCTAGAGCCACTTCTAGAATGATTCGAGTTTTTTTATCACTTGTGCTTTCAAGGTCCAAGTCTCCACTCCGCATAGCAATACTGACCACACATAACATCCTATAAACCTTATTATCATGTGGAGGTTTAGATTTCTGTTCATAAACATTGAGGAGTATTTGACGAATGCATTTCGAGTCATTTGTATTTCTTCATCTGGATCCATTTGGGCATTTATGACGTAACCTGTATTTTTGCAACAGTTGTATCTGTTTTCCATCCAGTATGAGAAAATAGTTAGTGTTTGGGTTTTTACTTATATTCATAAAGAACCAGGCACCTTTCTTATGGAAAAATGGACTTCCGGCAATTTTTTTGACAAAAAGAGTCCATGTGCTCAAACAGATTCTATGGCTGGTTTTCGAGGTACGGAGTATTAAACATCGATTTCACTTGATAGGCGTGTTTTATTTCCGGTTATTGGAGAAATCGTAATTTGTACATTATTCGGCATTAATATTTCACAAAACAATTGCCATAATTTGACGGACAACAGGGTCTTTAAAAAATACGTAATGTTTTCTTGGAAAAAATCATGTTTTATTACAACGTTGAAAACATGTTATTAATATAGGAGTAAACCATCAGTTTGGTTTAGTCCTTGAAGATGACAACTTAGAGTTGTTGAAACGGCGTTGAGTGTTTTAAAATAAAGGTTTGGTGTTAGGGTGCAAAACTGTGTTTTTACATTTGTTACACAGCTTTTCCGTTAGATATATGTAGTGTGTTAAACATTGGAAATTTCTCCTTTTTCTTATCATTTAGTTTTTTCGGTATTTAATAGTAAGTCTAGTTCTTTACACTCTTAAATGACTCTCTCTAATAGGCCTTTTCATATTCAAAAATTTGGAGTGTGCATACGTCAACTTCTGTCATTTTTTTTTCGGACAATATAACATTGTATTTACATGCCAATGGTGTGTAAACTGTCCGAAAAAAATGACAGAAGTTGACGCATGTCCACAAAAAATTTAACATCATTATGTATAGATTCAATATCTAAACGTCCGACAGCCTACAGTAAAAGGTGAGGGCGTAGCTTCGATTTCAATCTCAGAAGTAATGTTAATGAAAAAAAGGACAACCGGTACTTAAGATTAATCGGTTTTGTGAGCAAATTAGTTGCTGATAGGTACGTGAAAAAATCTTAATTAATCATTTCTTGGCTAGTAAATAGGGCAACATGGCCCAAAACTAGCCAAATTCTCCTGATTTATCACCAATCGATTTATTTCTTTGTTAACAAATACCTGCGTTTGATTAGCAGTTGTTCTTGCTGAGAAACTGAAGAAATCGCAAATGAATTTCTTGTGCATATTCTTGCTCAATTTTTCGATGACGGTAAGTGTTTTTCCTGTTCCCGTCGGACCGACGCACAAAACGTTGTCCTCGTTCATGAGAATCATGCCAATAAGTTCGGAATTGCGTACGTTGTTTACGGTAGGAACTTCAATATCTGAATCAATCAAAAGTAATTAGGTACTGCTGAATAACAGAAATTCTATTGACATACCTGAATATTTCATATCGGATGTTATTTTGTATGGTGGAACATTCTCCATCCAACTTCTCCACGTGGGAGGACCTGGCTCGTTGTCATCGGTTTGATCTGTGAATCCTCCATCGTGCAATCTAAGTTCACAAGAAATTATTTATGTATTTATTTAGTTAATTTCATAAACGCCAATCAGCTTGGTACAATAGCTGATAGCAACTATATATGTTAACAATTATTTTACAGGTTGAATCTATTTTAAGATCTAGTACAGTGACTGGGAAATTTCCCTGGAAAATGTTTGCCAGTAAATCGATTTGTCTGAAATTTTGACAATTGTTTGAAAATAACATAAAAAACAGAACTTATCCCAATGTGTGATCTTGCCCAGGGGGGTGAAAGCCACCCCTACTAGGGGGTAGAAATTTAAATAGTAAAAATAAGTGCAGAAATCTACAGAGGAATGAATTCTTATAAAAAGTCCTCTATTAACATTTTCGGAAAATCAATACTTTTTGAGTTATTTATGATTGAAAATGTTCGTTTTTCCTACAAAAATATTATCTTAGAGAAAATGAAACTTATAAGAAAAGGATGACTTTGTTGTTTTTTATTATGTATCCACAGTAGATGTTAAGGTAGGACTCGTTGAAGGTTAGTTATTGACCGAGTACCTCTAAATCTGCAGTGTTGAACGTGAAAAAACTCACGTTTTAGAAAAAAAAAACTTCACTGAACGTTATTTGAAGTGCTTCAAAAAATCTTCAAAATAATATGAATTTTAAGCCATTAGCGTGATAATTAGGGAGTTATTGTCAAAATAGCAGCTAATTGATTTTTATTTCTGTTAAAATACTGCAATTTACTATATTATCCTTGATGTTTCAGCAATTTAGGATGAATATTTTTGAGAATTTTAAACTTAAACAAATATTTAATTTAAAAAATGCTATTTTTATGAAAATAACATGACAAAAAAAAGAAATACAAAAAAATGTTACAGAGCAAAAATTTAGCATTTTTCCCGTAGAATATTTTGCTTTTTTATTTCCATAGCATAAAAATTAACCAAAATATCACGTTTAAAAGGTAGCAGTCGAGAGTGGAGACCATGTTTTCCAAGCACTTTAATCTAAAAAAAATATCGAAAACAACGCGTTAAAAAATATGAAATTCATAGGAGTTGGATCTGTTACAATTCCCTATAGAATGAATTTTGAATTTTTACGATAGCTTTAAAATTAAGAAAGTTATCGTTATACAACTGCCGTCATTTACACGATTTAGTATATTCAAGTAGTAGCAGACGGGGAAAAAAGGAGCAAACCAAGTAGCTGTTGAACATCTGCTCATGACGCTGTGTTTACTTGGCTGTAGTCAGTGTATTAAAAATTGTTAGAGGATAAAAAATATTTAAAAATAAAAAAAATCGTTATTTTTTCATTAAGAGTGGTTCTTAAGGGTTGAAATATCCTAATAAATTGTTTCTTGTACCATAACTATACAGAAGATTTTTATTTTTCATATATACGTCTAAAAAATATTTGAAATTAAAAAAAAGATTTTTTTTCGTAATTTTGTCATGAAGGATTTAAATATAGTAATAAATTATTTCCTGTACTATATATATTTTAAAGATTATTATTTTTCATGTAAGGGTCTAAAAAATATTTGAAAATGATTAAAAAAATATTTTTCGTAATTTTGTCATTAAGGGTGATTTTAAGGGTTGATATATTATAAATACTATATAATAACATGTAAGTAATGTTGAACAATGTTAAATAATACTTGTTCTACTCGTTTGGATATAGTTTTAGCCTAAGAAACGTCTATTTTTATGTTTTACATATTTTTTAGCTTAGGAGGTGATTTTCACCCCTTAAAAATAAAAAGCATTTATCAAGCTTATATAATTTTTGATATAACGGGTAAAATGTACTGAATTCCCAATTTTCATATAAATCGGTTTACTGGCAAAAATTTTCCAGGTCGAACTTTTTTCTCCCGTCACTGTACTAATTGAATGAATAAAGAATTGCACACTAGGTGCATTATTTAAATAAACAAATTGAGAGAGAGACCAAGAAAGTTGGAGTAAGCATGGAAAAGCAAATTTTAAAGTGCAATGGTGAGAACTTGATAATACAAGAAGGAAAACTATTTGGAAGAATCTGTAAGAAAGTAAAAATACCAAACAAATAGAATGAAGCACTAATAATACTCCATTAAATTAAATGGTAATGTAGTAACTATCGAGAAATATAATTCCAAGATGTCGTAGAAGATGAAAACTAAGATAACAAAAACATCATGAGCGAAATACAACAGTTTCTCATCATGAAATAGATTTGTGAATTTATAGATTACAAGCAAGCATATGATACCATTATTAGGAACTGGTGACACTTCTATTCAGTTTAATATACTAGATGATTCTTACGGAAAGTGGCATCAGCTATAAAAGCTCCAAATGCCAGTGCCGATAGCATTGTCCTGATGACAAAATCCAGGGCCGCTTTAATTAATCGAATCATAAACAAATAAATACAGTTTTATAATATAAATGCAAGGATAACCAAATAAATGACAAGAAATACAGTAGGTACTATATATATATATATATATATATATATATATATATATATATATATATATATATATATATACTATATATAGTATGTCTGCCAATCCATTTCCGAACAGAAAATAGAAAATATGAGCATAATGAATATTTAAGAGTAATAATAATATGCAAAGGGGGTAAAGAGAGAAATTGAAAATGGTTATGAACAGAGATCAACGCTGAGGGTATCTTTTTTTAAAAAAGTTAGAAGTTAGAAACAAAAAGTATAATACCACGAACAAAAGTAAAGCTAAATAATAATGAAGCCTTCAGATAGACGAGTTTAGGGCCTGGGTTTTGATTTGTTCCATGAAATTTTAGCTGGTACTGGACAAAGAGGTGACCCTTCGAGTCTTCACGGAATTGTTTGAACAGACTGTTTTGAAATGAAAAGTACGTGTTAGAAGAAGAGAGGTACCTATGCGTACTAGACTTTAATATTATTAGTATGAAGCACTCCTTGGCGTTGTCTATCAGAATGAATATCGAAAAACAAACAAGGAAATCAAGGAGTATTATTCAGGAGGTGATGAGGCAAAGAGCTAAATGTAACAAGGATGTCTGATAAAAGATGTGTTAAAAAGGTTTTTTGAAAAGACGAAGACCAAACACAAAGTGTCTGTAGAAATACCCGAAGAAACTGGGAGTTAGAGATATGTTATTATTATATTGCAGCAATTGGTGATTCAAGTTATATGTTTATGTAAAATAATATAAAATTTTACTTGTAGTCATAGACAGATCCTTCGTTCGGGAAAGCAGGTTGATGTTTCTTCTGTTTCATTTTATCCTTCAGCCATCTGTTGAAGATTACACGACCGTCATTATCACAGGTGCATCCTACAGTCCAAATCAAAGAAAATACTACCCACGGTACAAGTAGACCCTCTGAAATCAGTTGATAATTGAGTTGACAAAATCATATTGAAATACATTAAATTTTACCAATTAGCGCCAGATATTGCGGTGCTGGTGGTGGTTTGTTATCTTTGCCCGTCAACGGGGTCAGTCTGAAGTCAATCAATCGCAAGAATGTCATTAACAAAGCCGAACTAACGGAAGTTAATATTTCTTTCAGGTTACTTCTGACAAGATCTATCGCAGGTAGTACGTAGTAGTGAATTAGTTCAAATAGTTCGTCCCTGTATGATGTCGCAAGCTTAAACAAGAAATATGGATCTAAAATTATATACAATAGGTTCAAGACAATAATGGGATACCATTGGTATCTTAGAAACCGAGTTCTTTTCAGGTACTTTAACAGATTTTGTCACTGTTTATGGTGCACAAGATAGCACCTACAGATTGTCAGTTTCGTTTTCAAAAAAAGATCATCGATAGAATGTGTGACATTACTTTACAAAATGACCTCCTGTTTCTGATAGAGCTAGTATATAACTTACAGATGGAAGCCGATTCAACCAACAGTTGACGAAGGGCTCCAAACCGAGAACACCGGGTTCCAAATACACCATGCCACACCGTGAAACCGTCGCTGGGGAGGCGACAGCTAAATCTGCAACTTCAAACATCATCGTCATGGTGTCCCTCAGTTTTATTATCTCACCGCTGCTCAAGCATAGTTTCTTGTTGTCGTCGAGGACGGTGTTCATGTTTTCGATCCACACTGCGTCGACCGGGCCGTCGAAAATGTACCACCGTTTGTCTTTGTTGGGAGCGTTGATACCGTCACGGACCAGACACGGAAGGATTCCGTCAGTCCTGAAAAAAATATCGAAAGTGGTTATTTTTTGTAGGCTAAGATCCGACCGGGTTATTGCTACGATCATCTGTTATTTATTTGAATTTAAGAATTTAAATCGAAATGAATATCTAAAAGGTTCAGGTTGTTTGAAATTAATTCAAAAACTGGCTGATATCTTGATAGAGTATGAAGATGACAGCCTGGCTGTTGGGTGTAAAAATTAAAGGTTTCCTATTAGGGTCTAAACTTTGGGTTTATATAGCTACCACATATAAGTTAGGTGAACTCCAGAAAACCCATCAATCACGCCATAACGTATGTGAAGCTTTTACTCACTAAAACACGTCCAATTGTGCTCTAGGTACCTGGCTCTAAATCAACTATATCTTCATCATCCACTCAGGCATATGCAACGCCCCACACGTCTCTTATTCTCTTTCCGTTACCTCTGTGTCTTTTACAACATGTCTTACAAACTTACTTACACCTCTCCAATTTTCCCTACTCTCCATCATTGTCTCCACCATATTTGGCTTACCTACTCTCTTTCCTCGTTCTTCGAAATCTATGTAAATATGCTCTAAAATATTCGTATCCACTTAGTAACTGAATTACTTCATATTTAGGTTTTTGGTTCTCTGCGCCCTCTATATTTGTGCCTCCAACTCATTTATCATTCACTCCCTGTACTTGCACTTCTCCTTTCTCTCTTTCCCCATACTTCCTTTATTATAATCGCACCCTTTCTACCATTGCAAGACTCATAGCTCCTCTATCAACACAAAGTGCACCATTTTATATGCGCACGCCAAGTGAAGTGTCACTCTCCTAGACACCTTATGACATCGTCTCCCCATTTAAACTTAATGCCCTCTCTCTTACGTGGTCACGTCCATTAGCTGTTCCTTATTTCTGTTTGCCCACACTACGCTTAGGCGACACTGTAACATCATTTCGGTAACCTTAACCTAATTACTGGGTCATACATTATGTTCCATATTGTGAACTCAGCACTGACACCTGTGACACTCCCTGATTGCGTACCCGGATCCCCCTCCCCCTCCGACCATTATATCACTTAGATACTTGTCTAAAGTATTTGTCAGTATTCACTTAAATCTAGCTGCATTACCCAGGTGGTGATGTTTTCCTTACCTTCGGTATTGAAAGCGTTTTTAATATCAATACCTATTACAGCAGCCCAGCTGTACGGCGCCTCTTTCCCTTTTCCCAACGCATGCATTTTCGCACCCACTGTCGTCATCTTTGCGGAACCCACATTGTCTCTGTAACCCTCCCGTTTCCTTTTTAACTCAGCCCTTAGCATCGTTTCACATAGTTTTCGCAGAGTATCGAGTAAGAGATACAGGCCCCATTAGGAATAAATTTAGGAATAAATTGAGAAATATGTATTTTAATTTAATTTAATTGTTTTGTATACACTTGTTAAAAATGTAATATGTAAAAAAGATGTTATATCCTAGCTTAAAGCTAAAATAAAGTATTTATTTATTTATTTATTTATTTATTCCCTTTTGGGGTTAGGACCGAGTACCTCTTTCTTCATCGTCTCCTCCCTACCAAACCACGTCTTCCCTTCCCATAGATACCGTCAGGTCTCGGGGCCTTACTTGTTTTAATCCTTCTTCCGCCTTCTCCAGTTCCTTCGACGGAAAAACTCGTACCCCTTCCCACTGCACGTCATCCTCGACTTCACTTATATGCGACCCACATCCCTAGCACCCGGAAAAAGATCTTTAACTATACTAGTAATCTAGGCTAAGGTAACAGTTAATTCTACTAACAAATTTTCGTCAACTATAATAAATTACCATTCGTGAGTTTGCAAATCAAACTCTCCATATAGTTGACCCATGGTTATCGACTTCGGATTCATCACGTAAGTTTGAACTGCCTCGAAAGGAAGTCCGCTCGGTTGAGGTTGACCTTTGAGAGCAGTCATTGCTTTTTTCAAAATCTCGTAACACTGAAACGTTAAATTGCATTCAATCTATTTAGTCGATAAAAAGAAAATGATATTCACCTTTGTCTTCCCTGAACCCGTAGGTCCTACCAGCATCAATCCATGTCTCACAATTGTCGTTTCATATAGCTGAATGACTTTCTTGACATATTCTGGAAAGAATATTTGTGAGTAAATTAATTGCGAATTCTGTCGTGAAGTATGACTTTGCTCATCACAAGCAAGCATTACTAGCAGTGATCCGCATTAGACAGAATAGGTTCACTTTTGTAAGCGGTCAAAATCTTAGGCAAAGGTTCCATCAGAGGCAAAGGTTCCATCACTAGTTCGTTATTCAGTAGAAGTAATTAAGACGATAGATCGGTTGAACAGAGATATGAACCACGATAAAGGAGGAGATATAGATTTTCGTTGACAAACTTTAGTAATTTTGAAGATTGCATAGGACTAGGTTTCAGTCAAAAGATACTATAAATTTGGTTATGAGCCTGTCAGAGATGAATGGGATTCAGATAGGATTAGTACAGAATCTAGGAACGAAGAAAGAAAAATTGGATCTAGAACATGGTGAGAGAAGGAGTAACTGATATGCATGACGCAGGCTACCAATTATTAGAAGGATTTTTCCAAAACGAAACCCTGCTAGCGGAACTTCCTCTAGAAGCTAAGCTTTAAGGAAATTAGCGACAGTGCACAACTTTGGCATATTACTCGTACGCCTCTGGCCTTGGAACCCCACTGACTACGTGTTAATATGGAGAAAACTTACCGTTGACATCCTCGAGACCCATTTGTTTGCAGGAAGCTCTAATGGATTGTTCTAGAGCACCGTAGTCTACTGCTTCTTCTACCATGCGTGGGAATAAATCAGAGACGATCCCTGTAAGTTAAATTTATTATTGGAAGAGTTTAGATTAGTCACACAAAGATTAGACTAAAAAAGAATCCATATCAGTATTGTATGTGGGGTTAATTTTGTATTTAGATATTTGTAACATTGTTTCCTTCGTTGTTGAATAAATAGCTGAAGTTTGTCCGCGTTTGCATGGAAAATTGTGATGTGGTGGTATTAGTGAATTCAGTAACTCATTTAATCCTTACTAAACATTTTTTTGTCCAAACCCACATTAAATTACGTCGGCCCAATATTGGTCCACTTTCATTGGTTCTGAAAATGACTTCCACTATTTAGATATAAACGGTTGGGCCGGAAAAAGTTGTAATCTAGTAACAAATGGCCTTATTGACCGTGGACTGTTTAATATGCTAATAAGTCCAGACAACCTATTTTGTGACTAGTCAGGAGTTATGTTGTGGATTGTAAAGACTTAAACGGGGTAATTCATTTCGATTTTTATCGATTTTTGTCTATATATAAATAGGCAAAACAAAACGGTTCGGTGCCATTTTCTCCTCTGTCCTTGAATCGATAAATTATAATTTACGTTCACACTCTCAATGTCAAACATTGCTGCCAGATTGCTTGGAGAGAAAATCGTAAGATGGATTGACTCGAAAAACAATCTAAATTAAACAAAAAACTAACAAAGGTTGATCGGTTCCGAAAATAATTCCACATTATCACGCTAGTCAGATCTCACGCATAAAAATCTGTATTATATGATAATAACCAGTTATTTGGTACTAGCAAGTTTGAAACTTGTATATCTTTCTAAATATGGTTTGTCAACTAAAATTAGAATTGTGTGGCAACTGATCAATGTGTTTATGATAATATGTTTTATTTTAACATTATGCTTTTAATTTATATTGTTCCTACTTTAAAGGCTAATAGTTTCATACAATTTAACTACGATTACAAAGCCCATGATATGAATACAATTAGTGAGATTTAAGATAAACAGTTAGATCTGGCATCATGGCAATAATTTTAATGTTCTTTTTAGCGAATTTGATTATTTTCATTTCAGTTTGACATATCATATCATTGTAAGCCGTTAGGTTAATGTACCTTTTCAATTCAATGTGAAAAGTATCAATGTGTTATTTGAAAAAAATTCAATTTCAATACGCTTATAAAAATTGTCAACATAAAAGTAGTATATAACATAAATTAGCAGCAGGTGCATTGAATTTCGTTATATTTTTGATATAATACAGAAATAGTAATAGCTAACTTTGTGTGTAAATTTGAAATTATTGAGATTATACATAAATTGACGTTTAAGGTGTACTAATACGTAAGTACTTATGTATCGTAGTTATTTATATTGCATCTTCATAGTTACTTGTGAGTTGCTTTCTTGTATTTTCTTTTTAGAAATTGAAATCGTAATTCTGAAATATCTGCACAACCGTAAAGCATTTTGGAAAACTAAAATTTTCAAATATTATATTTAATATTTATTTATTTATTGATATACCATTCCTGCAATATCCTGCCTTTTAATACAAGGTAAATGAATTTTACCATATATACATATTCACATTTTAAATATGTGTATTTTATTAAAAATCTATATATACATAAATAAGAAAATGCAAAAGAGTTCGGTACCATTTTCTTCTGTTTGTGAACAAAATTTTCTTGAGTTATTTAATTGATAATTGACAGCCTTTAGTGTTATTAATAAAAAATAACAGTTATTGTCCGATTCAACCATAATTGCTGAACTATCGCCATTAAACTTTGCACCGCTACAGGACAAAATTATTTCATATATTTTCTAATAATTCACAGCAAGGCTTATTATAAATTCTTAATTTTTATTGACGTTTTGAATTCTCAAATTGTATTTATATTGTTAATTTATTCAATAATAGTATGATAACATGAAAATTTGTATATTCTTTTTTATTCAGGAACAGAACGATTTTGCTTATTGAATATGCCTTGGCGTCGTAAATGTACATTAAATAGAACCAGAAGACAACAAAACTGGAATCATTACCCTTTGCCAAATATTTATTTAGGTACTTAATTATAAGGGTAGTGAACTATATTGTATAAGTATACATAAAAGTGTATAATAGAAAAAAAAAAGTTGGAAATATGCAATTTCCTATAGGTATATTACCTTCAAATGTTTAACAATGATTCTGGTCGAATTTCGACCACTGCGCGACTGCTAGTTTTTATAATTTCGTAGTGACGAATTAAAGCTGCATAACTTTTAGTGCTTTTGACGATATTTTCTGACCAAAAATATATAAAAAGAAAATCTATAATTCATCTACTTTTACTTACCATTAAACAGTTTCAAATCGTCTTTCAAAAACTTTGGTACATTGACATCTCTCAAAGCTCTCAACACAATCTGCCTCTCGTCCATATTCGGTTTCTCCCTTTTCAAATTTCCTGCAACAGCTATGACAGTTTTCACAGCTCTCATCCCGAAATCGTAATGATCTTGAGTGCTCAGCTGTTCTGAACTCAGTTTGAAAGTTGTCGTTATCTTATCTGCCAATTGTCTGGCGTCGCTGAAACCGAATGAGAACAAAGAAATTTCGGCTATTAAAGTATAATTAGGAACCATCATAGATACGGGTCGGAACAATGCTTTTAGGTTGTCAGGTAATTCAGTTCGTCCGGCGTAACCTGGATTCATGGTGATGAAGACAGCGCAGGATTCCTTTAACACGATCTCGCTACCTTCGAAAAAGAAGTGGTCGAGGTGAGCTTGCTGGGCTTTTTGGATAGTTGTAATTTGTTGTGCCACCTAGAATATTAAAAGAATAGGTGTGTAATCACATATTTATCTATACCATTATGAAACAGATAACGTGAGAAAGGTAAAAGTTATCAAAATGGGTGTCAATGGGATACACCAATTGCACTATGGGCTTGCCAAATGTCTTTTCCACTCTATTCTCTTTTGATGTCTGCTTGTTGTCCAGATCATGCATCTCTACCATTTGACCTATTGTCTTGCCAAATGTATGATCACTTTATTCTCTTTTGATCTCTTTATCTCTACCAGATCACGGATCTCTACCACTTGCCCTATTGTCTTGCCAAATGTGTTTTCCCCTACTCTTTTGGTCTCTACCCGTTGTCGGTATCATGAATCTCAGTTTCGGTTTTAACAACCCAGGTTTCACAACTGTACCTCAATATTGGTAGAACACATTGATCAACTACTCAGGTAGGCTGCTATTCTATCCTTGAAGATTATAGAGTTTCTCCCGAATGATTCATACAGGTTAATTGACCTGAATTCACCAAGATATTTAGGTTTAGACACTTTAGGCACAGGTATTATTACACTTGTTTTTAATGCACTTGTAACTTTGTCTTTGACTAAAGATGTATTTATAAGATAAAGCAGAGGATAACCTACCACACACAATATATCCTTTATCAATTTGATGTTCAATTAACTGATCCTACAATTGCAATTTCCACAATTTATGTTTTTTTTAACTGTCCGACACGTTTCGACCTATATCTAAAAATATTATGTTCGTAGTATTTTGTGTCTTCTTTACGTCCTGTTAATGTAGCTACGTTACGTTTGTTCTTATAGCTTTTCCAGTCTTCAGTAGATCTTGATAGACGGCATTTCTTATATGCAACATCTCTATTGTATTGTGCATCTCGCACAGTTTTTGTTATCCATGGATACTTGCTACTTGCAGATTTAGTTTAGATTACAGCTATAAAATCAGAGCACATCAACATCGGTTGAAGCATAATTCCAGCTAGCACCTGTTAATTCTTTCCTTAGCTTTTTTAGTGTAGTTTCATTCAACTTTGTAAAATTGATGTCTCGCCTCTCCTTGATAGGACTTTCAAACCTGAAGAATATGCTGGGGCACAAAGACCCTTGTTATAATTAACTGATACTACAATTGCAATTTCCACAATATACGTTTTTTTAAAAACTGTCCGACGCGCTTCGACTAATGTCTTTGTCAAGTAAATAGACTAGACCCTTGTTTTCAATGTTTTCATATGAAAGCTTATACCCATAATATAACCAATATTTATTTCTAAAATGGACATGTTATGTCTTGTTTAGCAATTTCTTTGATTCACTGCCAATTTTATCAAAACACATGTAACTTTTTTTGTCAGCTGACGGGAAACTAAATATCACAAATGGCGGCTAAGCCTTTACACATTGTTTTCAGACATATTTACTAAAACGATTGAAAAAATAGTGCGAAAATACAAAAGGATCAGCTTCTTGTGTAGCACCTACGTTCCTCTAAATTAGTTTTTTAGGATTATGGTGATGCTAATGTAAAAGTTTCCGAAACAATTTTTAACCATTTAAAACCTACCTCCAGTTACAGCACTTGAAACTAATTAGAGCTAAACAATTAAAATATGATTAATGTAGTGCAGAACATGATACCTACCACAGACAGAACCTCAATGTCAATTCGATTGAACTCATCAAAGCAAGCCCAAGCTCCCGAGCTGGCAAGCCCTTTGAAAAATTTGCCCATCGCCATGAAATCCAATTGGTCGGAACAGTTGAAAACAACGCACTGTCTCGCCATAGCTTTAGCTAAATCTTTAGTTGTTTCCGTTTTGCCAGTACCAGCAGGTCCTTTAATAATAATCATATATTTATTATATTTTTTTAAACTTCATTTCATTATTACCTGCTGGGGCTCCGCCGAATTTTAAGTGTAGAGCTCCCGTTAGTGTTAGATAACATCTGTCTGTTAGAGGAGTTATCACCAATCTGCCACTGTTACCGAGATACTCATAGCCGTAGGGAAATTCGGCATTGACAGCTCGAACTTTCATTTCTTGTTCTTCTGTCCAGTAGTACCTGAAACGAATAAAATTTAAAACAGTTCGTTAGTTCTTGTTCGGTATACTAGCGCATGGTTTTTATTTTTTCTGAGATCTTTGGAATAACATCACATAAACTTGAAAGTCAGTAGGTACATCTCAAATACTCCAAACGTTTCAAGGTCTAAATCAGATCGCGTTTTCAATGGTATAACTTAACACAATTTACTGGAAAAAGATTTTAGAGTGAAAAAAAAAAATGAAAGTTTGGTGTTAGGGTACAAAACTTTGTGTTTATACAGAGTGAGTTTTTTTTTGATTATCAGTATGGGGATCTCGGAAACTAGCGGAGATAGAGCAATTGTTAAATTGGGAATGATGTGCAGTTTTACCGGTCCAATTTAATGACACTTTTGGATTTTTGTAAAAAGTAATGGCTTACTAGATATTTAAAAAAAAAACGAAATTCTGTCATTTTAGTCAAATCCCTCTAGCTCCTTTGTTTTTGATTTTACAAAAAAAGTATCAAAATTGAAGGGAATTGTATCCCGAATATGATTGTAATGTCCTCGTTTGCGTGACAGCTCTCGTTTTCGAGATATGACACAAACTTATCATTTTTTAAATGGAAACCATAGTTGGCTATGACCTCAAAAAATTGGACATTTTTAGAGCTTTTCAATAATATAATACTCGATATAGTTATTCATAAAAATAACGGAGTTATGGATGCTTATCTCTCTTATTTTCACTTTTAACGTAGGTAGCCATGAAAAAGATTGTTTTCACTTTGACGTTTCCTCATTTGAGAGTAATTCCATTAGTAGTACTGAAGTGACAGTAGATATTCACAAGTTTTAGTGTTAAATTGGAATATTCTAACGAAGAAAAACTGAATATGGTGGAATGTTATATCATATGCCATAAAAAGATCGTGCAGCTGAGGAATACTTTCATAGATATTTAATCGTCGTCAACCTGCTCTATGTACATTTAAGAGATATTACGATAGTTTACGCAGATATGGATCTTTACTAAACCACCAAAGGAACGTAATCAAATTAACGAAGCTGCACAAATAAATGTTTTGGCAATGGTAAATCAAAATCCATCTACATCAACTCGTGAGATTGCTGCAGAAACTGGCACATCTCAACGAACTGTAGTTAAGGTACTGAAAGCGCACAAGTTCCACCCGTACAAACTTTCAGTTTCTCAAACTTTGCATGCTGGTAATGAACATCGACGTATTTTGGTTTGTACATGGTGTAGAGACATGTGCCTTGACAATCCACAGTTTCCATTAAAGGTGTTATGGTCAGATGAAACTAGATTTACTAACTGCGGTATGTTCAATAGACACAATGAGCATATCTGGGCTAAAGAAAACCCTTTCCATGTAGAACAAAGACGACCCAAGATAAAATTTGCTTTCAATGTTTGGTGCGGTATCAGAGGGTCTACAATTCTGGGGCCTTTTATCTATAACGAATCACTTACTGGAGAGCGCTACTTGCATTTCTTGCAATACACTTTTCAAGACATGTTGCATAATTTAAATTTGAGAACTCGTTTAGAATTTGAGTGGTTCCAACATGATGGAGCACCTGCTCACAACTCGTTATTAATAAGACAACACTTAGATAATATCTATCCAAACTCTTGGATAGGAAGAAATGGCCCACGCGAATGGCCACCCCGGTCTTCCGATTTGGCAGTTATAGGCTTCTATTTATGGGGTGCGCTAAAATACAAAGTATACAAAAGAAAGTATGATACATTTGGTGACCTAAGGGAGGCGGTATTACAAGCAATTGAAGAAATTGATAGGCGTTCTGTGGGAAAAGCGGTAATGTCAATCTTAAAAAGATGCAATTTTTGTCTAAATAACAATGGTGGACTTTTCGAACATATATTGTAATCATTATTATGTACTTTAATTTCTTAAGTTTTTAGTAAGTACCTACTTATTTAGTTTTTTTGTTCTATCTAATATACCTAATCAAAAATTCGTTCAATGTTTTTTGGAATAGTTATTAATAAATCAATCTATTTCATGGCTAACTACGTTAAAAGTGAAAATTAGAGAGAAAAGCATCCATAACTCCGTTGTTTTTATGAATAACTATATCGAGTATTATATCGTTGAAAAGCCCTAAAAATGTCCGATCATAGCCAACTATGGTTTCCATTCAAAAAAAGATAAGTTTGTGTCATATCTCGAAAACGAGAGCTGTCACGCAAACGAGGACATGACAATCATATTCGGGATACAATTCCCTTCAATTTTGATATTTACATTTTTTTATAAAATCAAAAACAAAGGAGCTAGAATGATTTGACTGAATCGACAGAATTTCCCATGACTTTTTACAAAAATCCGAAAGTGTCATTAAATTGGGCCAGTAAAACTGCAAATCTTTCCCAATTTAACCATTGCTCTATCTCCGTTTGTTTCCGAGATTCCCATACTGATCATAAAAAACTCACCCTGTATATCTTTAACATAATTTGACATTAATGTTTGACCTTTATCTGTTAATTTAAAAATATACTTCTTTACCAAAACTGAGATGATTGGATTCTCTAGATATTATCTTGGAGATTTAAAACCAAAGACAAATAGTTGGAACTTGAAAGAGCTAATAATACTTTACCTTAGTTGACTTATCCAGTCGAAGTCGTTGATATTCACAGTGTTCAGATCAACCAGTGTTTGGGTCACGTCTCTGGAATGCACTTCAATAACAATCAGAGCTGACAAAATTTCTCTATGTAAAAATGAAAGGCTTCCTCTAACCAAACCGCGCAAAGCGTCTAAATTTGCCAACAATACATCCGACAAAAACTCTTCCAATTGTTGTTGCACAATACCATTTTCGACTCCTGTAAAAAAAACAAATTGGAAAAGGGATCTTAATTGAATTGTAAAAGAAATTCGCACCTGCAGTCCAAAATGTTTGGCTACAAGCAATGACCACTTGCCCTGGCCAACAGAGTACCCAGTCTTTCCTTTCTTTCGACATCATATCTTCCAGTGCTTTTCCCAAAGTGACTCTGACCGTATTTTTCATGGAATGTTCCACCACAGCGAGCCAGTTCTCAACACTGCCAACTGGATAAAGAGTAGGATCCAGATTTACGCACTCCTCTTCAGCAGAAAACATCTGGGTAATGCGTAAATCCTCTTCAAACGTAAGCTACAAGGGGAAAATAAATTTGGTGGGTCTTACTAAGTTTGGATAGTTATAATAAATACCCTTGCAATATTTTCGAAGCATTTTCTTAGATGGGGTTGCACGGCAAGTGGATTCCTTGCTTGTGAGAGAATTTCCAGCAACTCGTCGTCGCTGAGGAAGTACAATCTCGGGAACACCATCCTTTTAACCTCGAGGTATTCTGAAAGACCTTTTTGAACGACTTGGAGGATGTGGTTAGCGTCTTTCAAGCTCTCCAGTAATTTCTTGTCGCCGCAGTATTCTATTATCTGGTTTCAGAAATATTAGTTATAAAGAGGATATTGATGACACGGAAAATTAAGAATGGATCGACTACTGCCAACCGGAAACGGAACGTTGTACAGTGCATTGATAAATTGACAAATGTCGAGAGTTGAAAAATTTTCGAAGTTGACTGAAATTTTTCTGCTCAAAAAATATGGAAATCGCCCACTAATTGGCACTCCAAGTGATAATATTTGTTGCCACTTTATAATTTCCTTTATTTAGGTACTTGCAATATGCTCAAGAAAATTGAACGGAATAGAGTACTTGAAGTTTTGAAAAAAAATTAACCTTAAAGTTGAAAGAGCTATTTTGTATTTTTTAAAAAAATTGACTGTTTCAAAATAACTTAAACACTACTAATGTTACGCAAAATTTTGTAGTGTATAAAATTTTCAGAAAAAAAATTAAACTTTTTGGCGTTTGACGAATAAGAATCAAACTTCAACAAACCTTTAACTTCGTTTGTGTTGGGTCTACAGAGATCAGAAGCCCACCATTCTTTTTATTGTTTGACAAACTACCATTTTGTATTTTTTTTTTCCTATATAATGCTTAGTTTTTGAGTTATTTGCGAAAAATCATTAGAAAATATGGATTTTTTAGTTCAAAATTGACACTTTCAATCACGAATAAGTGAAAAAGTATTGAATTAAGGAACAAACTTTAAAGAAAAAAAGAGGCTTAAAAATTAGTCAATCTATTAAAGAAAAATTGTCCACCTCCGAAAAGGAGCAAAAGCGACTTCCTGCGTACTGTTAAGTTTAAAGTAGGGGGTAAGCAAAACCTATTGTCAAATTTTCATGCAAATCGCTGCTTTTTGACAAATAGTATAGTCATTAAAGCGAAAAATAGGGTTTTACCTCCTAAATTTTCTACTAGTAACCGATTTGCGTGAAATTTTGGAATTAGGCTTATCTTACCCTTAACTTCAAAAGTGATATAGACCCGAACTTCGCTTTTTATCTTTAAGGGGTAAAAACAAACCTTTAATTTAAAAATTAACATTGAGCGTTTTTATAGCTAGAAAACGTGATTAATATAAAGGAGTGCCATTCTGAAGTATTCACTAACACAATTACCTCATGTTTAACTCATTTTTAAACCCTTAAAAACATTACAACCCCTGCAAACGACCCCTAAATTGAAAAAAATCACGAAAAATGACTTTTATATAACTTAAAAAGATTTAAATATAGAGTAAATATTGTTTTACGATACCTACCTTATTTGACATGATTTAACCCCTTTTCAACCCTTAAAAACAACCCCTCTATAGAAAAATTGTATGAAAATATTTTTTTTACAAACTGAAAAGGATTTAAAGGTTGTTCCACGTTCTCTAAAAGGACTTTCATATGTTTAAGCTTTTCAACCTTTAAAGCTAAATTAAAACGTTGAAAATATAAGCTTATACAATTAAAAATAATTTGATTATAGAGTAAAAAATCGCACTTTTTATTAAAAAATAAAATATAAACTTATGAATTATCTGTAAATGCACTAAATCAAATTAGTAATTAATTATAAAGAATTTAGAATTACAATACATAAAAAACGGAGCACTCACAGCAGATCACCTGGCTTTTTCGTGGTCGACCGATCGAGCAATACACATATTCATTACTGTAACTAGTTTCGGCATAGCCTCTTGCCGAAACTAGTCACAGTAAAGTGAAAATAAAAAGTGATATAAAAACTAGGTTAAAGTCTGTTTTCTTTCATTATGAATAATCTCAGTAAACTATGTTCGGCCATAATCGAGCAATGCTGAGGATTTTGTCTTGACTTGTATATTTTTCCTAACAGTGCAGCGGTGTACGCATGGTTTGTTTGATATTTTCGCAGCGCGCGAAAAATACTACTTTTCTTGACCACTAAATGTGCATAAAATTGATCTTAAAAAAATCCAGATTAAGGCGAAGAACTTTACACATTTTGTTAGGAACACACCGTCGATCAAAAGTGCATAAAGATGATTTCTGAACTTGAACTGTTTTTTCCAATTTAACGTAAGGTGGCTGGTCAAGAGCGTCGCCAGAAATGATAGATTTTGGTTGGGGGGAGGGTGCAGGTTGTTGTCAAGGGGGAAACAGTTAATATAGATAGAAACATGCGATTATTACTAACTAAAATAAATAACTCTAGGGTTTATTTTACATATAATTAAGCGCCGATGATCGGCAAGAGATGCCTAGGGAAGGCAGCTGTCCCCTTGCCCCTCCGTCCTTGTGGGAGGTATTAACTTACATTAGGAAGTTCTACAGCATTTCTCATTATGCGTTTCCAGGTTCTCTCCATTGCGTTGTACTTTTTACTTTCAACAGGTAATTGGCTCGTTATATCGGGACTTGAGAAAATAGGCTCGAGGTACATCCATTGCCTGTAAAATGTATTTTTTTAATGTTTATGTGATATAAAAACTGTTATGTACGTAAATGTGTAAAAGGTTGATAAAATTCTCTGTCTCACTTCTTGTTGGTAGCTCTTTTTCAGCTAGATTTGCTACCATTGGCTTGTGTCACGAAAGTCACAAGTTACATATTTGCCTTTTTACTTCTAATTAAAATTGTACGGGTACAAGAATCTCACAGAAATTTTTTACAACTTGATAAAAAAATTGTTGCAGTTATAACTAGGAAAGAGTTTTCTCAACATGTTATTAAAGAGACACGGAAAAAAATAGGAAAATAAAAATGGGTGCTAAAGATATTTTCTTTGATGCTTACCAAGGATTTGTTTGAATTACATATTCATCAAATTTGAAGACAAGTATTTAGTTTTGTCGCATAGAGCAAAGCAACCATTGATGTCATAACAAAAAATTTGACGTACTGAAAGGTACTTGAAATAAAAAAATTCTTCGTAATTCCGAAATAATTTTCCACCACCTGTTTGGAAAACTTATTTGCAACTAGAAATGTGAACACGGCTGGAGTAAATTTACCTAAATAAAATTATAAACCCAGGTTATTACATTAAACAGAGTCGTTCTGCCGTTTAAACACATAGAATCACCTTCTTCTAGGCTCTTGTAGTTAGGATTACCTCGATTTAATATTAAATTTACTAACTTTGAGGTGGCCATCGCCCCCCCTGGATCCGCCCATGTTACCGGAGGTCTAAACCTGCCTTTATATATAAAAACTGTTCTGAATAAAATCTAAGATATGGAATTTTGACGAATAGTGTTTCATTTTCATTTCAAGAGAGGTTTTTTTCCAATATTTTAATTCTAGTGTCTAAGGGTCACCCATAGCCACTCCCGTTGGAGGAACCGGTGAACAAAAAGAAGACCTTTGCGGATGTGATCTCTAACCTTCGATGATGGAGAGGGCACAAACAGAAGAAGAAGATTTCAAAATGTTCACATGTTTTAGGTTCATACCACGTGCTCATTGGCACTTATAAACTAAGCTGTGAATTTAATTTATACAAATTCTTACTTCTGAACGTCCATCCATTCTTCAATAACAAATGCTGTAGTTTTAAGTTTATCCTCCCACTCATCAATTTTGTCCTCAAATGGTCCTTTGAAAGGACTAAAGGACAATTGTTGTGTAAGAACAATGTGATCGTCTAGCATTTGCTGAACCTCATCAGAAACTTTCATCACGTATGTACCTAAAAAGCAGCGATAGTTCTTCTTTTCAAACAGCATCTTGTGATGAATTTAAAACATTTACCGGTATTTTTGTAAGGTGTTAATTCCATCAAATTGTTCTCCCATTCAGCAACCATTTTATCCAACGTTTGTTCTACGGTATATTCTTTCGTGGCAGATTCCGCTATTTTCAAAATTTCATCGGTGTGACCTTCGACTCCCTCTTTTAAACAATCGCTGAATGTTACAGTTGGTGTCCACTCCAAACGAATACCTACCAAAGAATGAAAATATGTTAATCAGTTCGAATAAACAATGAAATGTCCACTTCAGTTGTCGTGGCAGTTACAAAGCTCTTGTAGTGTATCCAAAAAATTTTGTTTCAAATGGCTCTCATATTGAACAAACTTCAAGGGTCTAATCTAGTAGTTCGTGCGCTAGATTAAAAAGTAATAACGAAGGTTGTGGACGGGCGAAATATAGGTTACAAAAGACAAAAAAATTAGCCATGCAACTTTATTAAGGGAACAGAAATCCGATCAATTTCAAAACCACCTAAGGATAAATGAATAGTGTGTTCGTGATATAGAAAGAAGATGTGTTTTGTGAAGACCAACACTCTCATATTCACCAATATTGTTTTTACACATGCAATATTTCCTTTTTCAATACATTAATAATGTCTTCGGGTTCATTCTTTTGTAAATGAAGAACAACAAAATCGGTTTAACTGAAAGGAGAACATTAGAACAGAATATCTTCACCATACACAAAATATAAATTTGAAATAGGCCAAATCATACTATATACGAGTAGAACGAATTGCTATAAGTCAAGGAGAACGGGTTCAAAGTGATGAAAGATTAGCATAGCGAGACCAACTCAAAATATCAGACGAAATAAAGGGGAACTAAAATAGACAGAACAATACCTTATTAGTGAAACAAGGAAATAGCAGAATCCAAGGAAGGCAAGGAGTATAAAGGCTAGAAAAATAATAAATAGAGAGGCTAAAAGGAGAAAGAAATGAAAAGGAACCCTGACGTCGTTATACACGGAGATAAAAGAGGCATTTAGATAATCAAAAGCATATACATACAGTAACTATAGAAAACGACGAATCCACATTACTCTATACCATCAGCATACAGCAAAAAAGGCAGATGGTTGGATCCTATTCCATATACAGGGTGAGTTTTTTTTTGATGATCAGTTTAATGGTTAAATTGGGAAAGATTTGCAGTTTTACTGGCCCAATTTAATGACACTTTCGGATTTTTGTAAAAAGTCATGGCTTACTAGATATTTTGAAAAAACGAAATTCTGTCGATTTAGTCAAATCCCTCTAGCTCCTTTGATTTTGATTTTATAAAAAAGTGTAAATATCAAAATTGAAAGGAATTGTATCCCGAATATGATTGTCATGTCCTCGTTTACATGACAGCTCTCGTTTTCGAGATATGACACAAACTTATTTTTTAAATGGAAACCATAGTTGGCTATGACCTCAAAAAACGGACATTTTTAGAACTTTTCAACGATATAATACTCGATATAGTTATTCATAAAAATAAGGGAGTTATGGGTGTTTTTCTCTCTTATATTCACTTTTAACGTAGTTAGCCATGAAAAAGATTGTTTTCACTTTGACGTTTTCTCATTTGAGAGTAATTCCATTAGTAGTGCTGAACTGACAGTCGATATTGACAAGTTTTCGTGATAAAATGGAATATTCTAACGAAGAAAAACTGAAAATGGTGGAATGTTATATCATATGCCATAAAAATTCAGTTCGTGCAGCTGAGGAATACTTTCATAGATATTTTAATCATCGTCAACCTGCTCTATGCACATTTAACAGGCTTTACGATAGTTTACGCAGATATGGATCTTTTACTAAACCACCAAAGGAACGTAATCAAATTAACGAAGCAGCACAAATAAATGTTTTGGCAATGGTAAATCAAAATCCATCTACATCAACTCGTGAGATTGCGGCAGAATCTGGCACACATCTCAACGAACTGTAGTTAAGGTACTGAAAGCGCACAAGTTCCACCCGTACAAACTTTCAATTTCTCAAACTTTGCATGCTGGTGACGAACATCGACGTATTTTGTTTTGTTTTTGTACATGGTTTAGAGACATGTGCCTTGACAATCCACACGAATCACTTACTGGGGAGCGCTACTTGCATTTCTTACAATACACTTTTCAAGGCGTGTTGCATAATTTGAATTTGAGAACTCGTTTAGAAATTGAGTGGTTCCAACATGATGGAGCACCTGCGCATAACTCGTTATTAGTAGGTTCGTTCCTTCAGCCTAGATAACCGATACACAACGGTCGCGTACCTGCGCACCAGAAAAATAGCATTCCTTCAAAACAATAACCGTTCAGTGAACGGTTCAGTTTCCTGTTCCAAGTGACACGGTGATTGATTCGCAACCAGTTAATGTACGGTAATTTCGATCACCGGCTTCAGCGTAGAATCGGTGGTGCAGCCACCGACTGGTACATGCATCGAGTTGCGCAATAAACAGTTCATGTACCGATGCATTAACCAATTGCCGATCGGTCGACAATCGGTTGAAGGAACGAACCTAGTAAGACCACATTTAGATAATATCTATCCAAACTCTTGGGTAGGAAGAAATGGCCCACGCGAATGGACACCCCGGTCTTCCGATTTGGCAGTTGTAGACTTCTATTTATGGGGTGCGCTAAAAAACAAAGTATACAAAAGAAAGTATGATACAGTTGGTGACCTAAGGGAGGCGGTATTACACGCAATTGAAGCAATTGATAGGAGGTCTGTGAGGAAAGCGGTAATGTCAATCTTAAAAATTTTTGTCTAAATAACAATGGTGGACTTTTCGAACATAAATTGCAACCATTATTATGTACTTTAATTTCTTGAGTTTTTAGTAAGTACCTACTAATTTAGTTTTTTCGTTATATCTGATATAACTAATAAACAAATCGTTCAATGTTTTTTGGAATAGTTATTAATAACTTCGTTAAAAGTGAAAATAAGAGAAAAAAGCATCCATAACTCCGTTATTTTTAAGAATAACTATATCGAGTATTATATCGTTGAAAAGCTCTAAAAATGTCCGATTTTTTGAGGTCATAGCCAACTATGGTTTCCATTCAAAAAAAATATAAGTATGTGTCATATCTCGAAAACGAGAGTTGTCACACAAACGAGGACATGACAATCATGTTCGGGATACAATTCCCTTCAATTTAGATATTTACACTTTTTATAAAATCAAAAACAAAGGAGGTAGAGGGATTTGACTAAATCGACAGAATTTCGTTTTTTCAAAATATCTAGTAAGCCATGACTTTTTACAAAAATCCGAAAGTGTCATTAAAAAAATCCCCATACTGATCATCAAAAAAAAACTCAGCCTGTATATAGGGTGACCATGAAGAAGACTGACCCTATTCCTACATGACATATACCAGAGATTACCAGACAGAAGTATTTGAAGCTGGAAATAAATTAAAAGCAACGAAGATCATTGATCCAGATAACATTCCACCTAAGATCATTAAGTAAGTAATCAGGGACAACACGAAAGGTCCCAAAGGTTTAAAACGAGTTAATAAAGAACCAAATATCCCCCTTATAATTGGAAACTTAATGACTGATATTTGTTTACAGATCATCCTTTATGAAGTTCGCAAATCTCAATATTTATTAACCTATATTACTTACCAGTTTGCTCCTGGAACAAATCCCAATGTCTCTGCTTCATACCAGGATTCCTCAAACTCTGTAGAAGTACAATCTTCGGTTTGAATTCTTCAATACCGTCCTTAATTTTGATGGCAACACTTTGCACAGCGGGGATGTCGCTGAACACTTTCATCAACCTAACCATCATTTTGTACATATCAGAAACACTCCCTTCTATTGCGTTGGCATCAATATTTAAAATCGGATTATCCATCCACATTTCGTGTGCTCGTATCCAGTCTGTAAGTATAAACAATAATGTAATCTGCTAGTCATATTACATGAATTGTCGGAATAATATATTTTAATTGTGTTCTGAATGAAAAATGTAGCATTTGTATTTTGAATTTATCGTTTTTTTTTGGAATAACTTTGAGGAGAATTGTATATATTGAGGCAAAGAAAAAGTATAATATTTGCAATGGCAAATTATTTGAAAATGTACAAAATTTGAAATGAAATGTTTGACACTATGATTTTTTTGGCCATTGAATAGAAAGTGTGGAACAGCCAAATGGAATAAATTCGATAACGAATAAAGGAGGGCTTGTAGGCAAAAATGCTTGGACACCTCGATTTATAATTTTAAATGAGAATTTTTTTAACAAAAAAAAAAATATATAGTTTGTGTCGTGACAGTGGCCAATACCAACTTTCTTATTTTAAATGCAAGCCCGGGTATATTATTTATTTTTTGGATTCTCCAGAGTATTCTAGACATAATTCATGTACCTATCTTCAACTGTTTCGGAAATATTAAGTGTTTTCAGATGTATTAGGAAAATGAACATTAAAAAAAGAAAATTATTATATTTCACAAATTCCCTACATCACACTAAAAACCTTATAAGTAATACTGGTTATTTCTTAATAATATATAAAAAAACATTAATGTCAACGTAGGAAATGTTCAAAATGCTCGCCGCGAACTTCTTGGCAACATGCTAAACTGGTATAGAAATGCCTTCTAACGTTACTCAACATCTTAGGCGTGACTGATCGAATCGCAAGCGTGATTCGTCTTTTAAGGTCATCTAAGTTGAGGGGTTTAGTTTTGTATACAGTACTTTTGACATATCCCCACAAAAAGTAGTCCAATGGCGTCAAATCAAATATCGATCCGGGCCTCCCATCTAGCGATTTCAGGTGCTGCCGGACATTGATTTCGTAATGGGGCGGAGCTCCATCTTGCTTAAACTATATTGAATTGGCAGGAACTTGTGAATTTGCTGGATCAGGATATAAGTTTTTCAAAGTTGGTACGACATTAATTTGGAGCAGTTCTAAATATTTATCTACATTCAAGTTGCCATCAATAAAAAAGGGACCTACGCTATGATGTCCAATAACTCCTGCCCAAACATTAGCTTTTTCAGGATATTGCGTATGTTTCTCTATCATCCAGCGAGGCTTCTCTCTAGACTAATAGCGGCAATTTTGACGATAAACATGAACATGAAGTGTAAATGTGCTCATCATCTGAGTGGTATGCTTTTTAATGTTTATTGTGTGAAAATCAACCTTCAGTGACGTCCCAAATGACAATCCTGGATCCGCCCCTGGTTCCTAGAAATACGTTCTCCTATCGAAATCGTCTTCCATGAGCTCCTGAGCCTGATGCATTTTACTTTCCTTTAATACTCGAAAAATTGATGTGTGGCTAACGTTGAACAGAATTTCGACCAGAATTATGTGGGTTTTGTTGAAACTCAAGCATAATATCCAATTTCATATTATCACTTGGCATAGCATTGGCAGCTACTTTTTTTTATCTGTCTTACATGACCAAGTTCGCGAAACTGCTTTTCTATTTTGCTAATTGTTCCTTGGGATACAGGCGGCAAATTTTGAAAATTTTCATGAAATAAACTAGAAATTTCCATTTGTATCCGTGTGTTATCTCCATAACCAATCATTTGTAGAATGGCTATTTCGTGCAATTCTGTTAAATGAACCATTTTTCTGATATTATTACGTACAGTTAACGAAATTCAACCGACAATAGCACTGCGACTGATCACCACTGTCATGTAGGTAGACAACAAGATACTATGAGTTTTTGTCGAAAATAAACAAAACTGTTTTTTTTTCAAATCAGTATAAAGGAACTCAGGAATGGTTTTTGCTTTCTATCTCAATATCAAGAACTACATGGGAATTAAGTATTGAGTGTAAAAATATTAATTTTTGTAATAAATCTGAAAACACTTAATAATTCCGAAACAGCTGAAGATAGGTGTAGGACATTGTACATGAATTTTGTATAGAATTTTCTGGAGAATCCAAAAAATAAATAATTTACAGGGGCTGAAGAAAGTTGGTATTGGCCACTGTAACAAGACACACCCTATATAATTTTTTGTTGAAAAAATGTGCATTTAAAAATACAAATCGACGTGTGCAAGCGTTTTTCCGTACAAGCCCTCCTTTATATGTTATCGAATTTATTCCATTTGGCTGTTCGACACTGTATACGTGGTAGAACAAAAAAACAAAGATCATATAAAAAATTAAGCAGGAAATGGTAGCGATTCAGTCGCTTTCATTTAATACAATTAAAGCCGACTGTTTAATGCTGTGTTCTTCTTACTGTAATATAGTTGAATTTAAAATATCTTTTATGATCAAGGTCCCATAGATTCCTCCAAGTTTCATTGGACTTCCATCGTCTTAAAAGGGTTGATCTCAAGACGTTTCAATAGCTTTGTATCTCATGTCATGCGTCGCCTGGAGGTTGGTTGTTGGTGATGCGTAGCGGCAGTGGCCGAAAAAATTATTGCACAAGTTTACCATTTGAATTAACTCTAATTAGGGAACAAATTTTTTAAATAAATTTTTAGAGTTTTTAAGTTTTATTTAAAATTGCTGTAGCGTTAACTGAATCTACAGGCAAAATTCTTATAGTAGGTATTCATAAACTACTTGTTAAACTTCTATCATAATGATAATTTTTCAGGCACACACACAAGTTAAGATGTAGCTATATCTAATAGTTACGAACTCTTGAATGTCTGATAACTTAGTATCCTGTAACTACTTGGTGCATATTGCTTTGAAATATACCAAATTGCTGGTGTTTACCTGAAGCAGTTATCCATAAATTTTTATACGGTTCAAATTCTCGTATAAGTTTCGACAAATCCTCCCAGGGTACCACTGAAGCATTGAAAAGTTTTTGTCTTTGATTGAGCAGCTGTCCCATTTCTTGAGCCTCTTTCATAGATTTCCAGATGCGCCTGATTTCTTGAGCGTTTTCATGAGTCTGTAATAGCAAAATGACGTTTAGTAAACAACCCTTAGTGCGTGTTACCAACCATCCACAAATCTCTTATAAAACGACTACAACAGTATCTTAACAAAAAAAACAGTTTTTAAAGTCAAAAGATTTACATGTCTTGTTGGCGCTTCAAACTAACTTCTAGTTGTTACCGGTAGTAGAGTTAACAATCTTCCATTATGTATTTTTATATCAAATGTAGTTAAAGGTCTTTACATTACATAACCGGAGGGTGATTTTGAGAGCTGTGGGCACTTTCAACCGTGTGTTCTAATTCTGCTAGGTACCTGGACTAAAATCTTTTTGATGCCTAAAAACTTGTCGCTTCTGGTAAATTTCACTTTTCATGCGAAATTTGTAAAAACTTAATTATATCTGCTACACTGCGTTATTATAAAAAAGTAACACAGTTGTATTGGTAACGCAGTTACTTTAGATTTATTTTAAAATTATTAAATAACGGGTGTTTTTTAACAGTCTTCCAAAAAGGAGGAGGTTATCAATTCGTCGCGTATTTTTTTACTTTTTTTTTTGTATGTATGTTACCTGATTTCTTCTCCTGTGGTGCACCGTTTGGAATGAATATGGTCTTGTTTAATAGAGTATATATCCGGATTGGTGAAACTTCAAATTTTGGAAAGCATTCTATTGGTAAAGTGATAAAATTTGTGAATGAACACATGCGTGCATGGAAATCGATCAATATCCCTAATATTTTAGTCGATTTTTCGATAACTCCTTATGGATGTGTATAATTTTTTAACGTTTAATCTATTAAGGAAGATCCGTAGGTGATCTCATATACTTTTCTGCGACGTGCAACCTGCAGTTTTGCAACAATCAAGTTTGATGAAGTAATAGATAAGTACGCAATGAAGGATTTTAGATTTGCTTGGCACCGACTTCAATAATATACTAGATTGGCAGGTAATTATATTGTACAGAATGAGCACCTTTTAATGTTTACATTTTTTATTTCCTGGGTAGGTACCTAACAACTTTGAATGTATTATTTATTTGCTAGAGTTGTATTTTGTTATAATTATTTTTAGCTTTTTAGTTATAGGTAGAAGTCGGTTATATTTTTTTTAAAAATGTTTTATTTAGATGTATAGAACTTTAAGTTGGGAACACTCTTGAACCGGCGGCCATCTTGTGAGCTGTCAAGTGATTTATGTTTAGTTTGGTTTGGCATTTCATCATGAATAGATTGACGCCTGAACAACGCTTCTAAATTGAACGATCTTGGTTTGCGTGATTACAAAATTCAACTCGTGCAAGAACTGAAGCCACACGATCACCTATCATGGCGTACATTCGGTGAATGGGCCCAAAACAAGATTGCTGTTGATCCCGATTTTCATAAGCGAATTTTGTTTAGCGATGAAGCTCACTTTTGGTTGAATGAATGCGTCAGTAAACAAAACTGCCGTATTTGGAGTGATGATAATCCTCAAGTTCATGTTGAGACACCGTTAGATCCAGAAAAATTGACTGTTTGGTCCGTACTTCTTTAAAAACGATGCTAGCCAGAAAGTTGCAGTCAATGGTGATCGCTATAGAGCCATGATTACTAACTTTTTCGTTCATCAATTGAACAATCATGATCCACACGAGCTGTGGTTTAAACAAGACGGGGCAACATGTCACACAGCTCGTGCCACAATTGATTTATTGAAAGAAACGTTTGGTAACCGCATAGTTTCACCTTTCGGACCAGTGAATTGGCCTCCAAGATCGTGGGATTTAACGCCGCTTGACTATTTTCTGTGGAGATACGTGAAGCCACTAGTCTACGCCGATAAGCCCGAAATGATTGACCACTTGGAGGACAACATTCGCCGCGTTATTGCCGATATACGCCCACAAATGTTGGAAAAAGTCATCGAAAATTGGACCTCCAGATTAGACTACGTCCGAGCCAGCCGTGGCGGTCATATGCCAGAAGTCATATTCAAATTATTATGCCAGAAGATTATCTTTGGAATAAAGTAAATTTCATGTCAATTTAAAAAAATATATGCTTGTTGTATTCCATTTCAAAGTTCTATACCTCTAAAAAAACACCCTTTATATTGTACTACGGTTAAATTACTTCCTGTTTTGTAGAAAGAAGCTTCTGCAATAAATGGATATGACACCCGCGGAAAATCAACGTCGTTATCGACTTAAGTTAAAGCTGGACTCCGTAAAAATTAAGAAACGACGAGATCGTCAATAACCAGGACAACAAATTGTGGTGATCATACCGGCTTCCAAACCATTCAGGAACCTCAACTTCACCTAGGTCTAGAATTTCAAATAGATAAATCAAATAACTAAAAAGTTTGATGAGTCACGGAAGTAAGTGCCGTTATACAGAGGCGGTCTGGAGGCTCATGGAGGTCATGACACTTTCTCACCCCGGCCCAAATCGTTCAAGACAATTTGATAAAGCTCTTGAGAGGATTACAAAAATTAAATCAAAAAGATGTGTTCAGAATAATTTTGAACAATGCGTGACTCCCCAAAATTTTTCGCACGGACCGTTCATAGCCGTACAAAGAATAAGTTACTACAACAAGGTTTATTCCTCATTTGCCAGCTATGACGACGAGTACCTTGCAAACTTTATGCAACAAACAGTTTCTAAGATAAAAGAAAAGCAATTGATTCAAAAGGAAAATAACAGATGGTTTTCTAGTTTTAGTTTAGAATTAAAAATTCCGTTTCTGCTATTTCTAACGTATGAACCAAAACTCACCGCCAGTTAAAGTAGAATTTGTATGATTAATACCATTTTTTCTTTCAGAATTTGTGCCCATGTAGCCATTTGTTTCAAGCGCACAAAACTGTCGAATACAGGAGTTTCACTACTTTTATGTTTTTTGGGCAATAACACCACAATCGAAATAAAACGACGTATATTGAAAATCAAATTTTCATTTTGCAATTTACATCAATAAATATAAAGCCATTGACAACGAAGTCAGAATAGACTTTGGAACGTTTAGTTTTCCTTCAATATACGTCGTTTTATTTCGATTGTGGTGTTATTACCCAAGAAACATAAAAGTAATCAAGAATATGCCACAAACAACGTTTAGAAGACAAACAGGAGTTTCACTTTGACTACACCAAAATCAATGAACTTTCAGAGTTTGTATTCAAAGACACTTTAGATCTACACGACCAGAATTTTCAACAAATTAGGTTCAAGCAACTCAAGATAAGAATTTTGAGAGGTCCTTTGTTCAAATATTGTCGATGGGAAGAAGGAATCTCAAACCAGATGTGTATTTTTAAGTGTAAGTCGTACTTTTGTTTACGCTTTACTCCAAAAAGAGTATTAAAAATAAAGTGCTGTGTGAAGCCAACATATTTTATTAAATACGGTTTTTGCATTTATATATTTTTTGCCTTAATTCAGCAAAATTTAAAAATACTGTTCTCGATCATGAATTATTACAAAAAACCGATGTTTCAACAGCTGATCACGCAAAACGTAAACACAATTCTGGGTGAGGTATCCCACTTCTGATTGGCAATAGAGTCGGAAATGTTGGTATTGAAACAGATTTGTTTATGAAGTCACCTTATAATCCGAACACATGGTTAGAAGTACTCTGATAATAAAAATCTATACATTTTTTTTTACAAATCATTTAAAGGAGTTAAAGTGTATCTTGTATAAAAACTTCAAATAAAGGATAAATAACTTCAACTGGAGAATTCAGGTGGTGAGAAGAACATATTCTATTTAGAAAATTTCCGGTCATCACCGTTAAGTTTTTTCACAATCGTCTAAAATTATTTAAAAAATGTTTTTTATTGAAAACAGTGTTCTAGTCTTTATATAGAGTGGAGGGACGGTTTGAATACCCCTATATAAGTATACCTTTTCAAATTCTTTCCACTGAGCAATCTGAACGACTTGCGCTGTTAGAGCCTCAATCTTGTCGCGCAAATCGAACTCATCTTTGATTTGCATTTTATAGAATTTCTCTTCCTCTTCCTTTAAAAATAGTTCAGTTTCTTCTACTTGTTGTTGAATTTTGTGTGGCCAACCGACTGCTTCCCACTTATTGTTGAAATCTTCGTTTATTAGAGAATACCAAAAAAAGTCAAGTACTTCATATTCCTAGAATACGATTTGTTGACATGTGATAAATTTGTTTTTGTGTGAGGACTTACCATTACGTATCTTCTTGTCATTTCGTCTAAAGACCGGACTGACATAGGAATTGTCTCTATCCAATCTCTAATTTCGAATACTCTTTCAATTGTGTCTGGTTGTTCTGCTAGATGTCTCATAATGCTTTTGTATTGCTCTATTACCTTGAAATAAATGGGAATACTTTCAAATTGCGCAGTATTTGTGTTTCAGACAGCATGAAAAGTCGAGCTACTATCCATGTCATAAGGTATATTAAGTAACACAACCCTAACAACTTCAGGAAAGGGAAGAAAATGACTAACCTATCTACCGAGGGAATACTGAAGGCAGAACAGACAGGGTCAGAAGTGCTTAGCTCATAATTTAGAAACTGATCTAATCTGTATAGACTTGAAAAAGCGTGTGAAAACTTACGTTTCTCGAAAATGTGGCAAGATGTAGGAAATTAGAAATTGGTTCAAATAACAAAAATTGCTACAAGGCTGGGAATTCACTGGACCCAAATTTCAATGGAAATAAGAACTTGAGACAATGGTATTGCCTGTCACTCATACTCAAGAAATTTATTTAAGTGAGGCCCTAAAAACCTGGAAAAGAGAGAGTACTCGTATTCTTTAGCGTAAATGATCACAAATTATGCATAGTCAATTTTGCTACTAATAGATAATATTCGCTGTTTGTGTTAAGGAAATCTAACAAAGTGGAAAGTGGGAGCTATGGCTGATTTTCTGAAAAATCTAAATATATGATATAAGGAGGTGAGCGACAAGATACAGTTGTGGATAATAAATCATTTATTCCAAATTAGGGTGAAAGCTATTTGGAGCTGCAACAAAGGAGAAACAACAAGGGATTGCAATAAAGCAGCTACATCCAATTCTGTGACACAAAAACATCATATAGTAAAAAGAATATACAGGGTGAGTTTTTTTTTTGATAATCAGTATGAGGATCTCGGACACTAGCGGAGATAGAGCAATGGTTAAATTCGGAAAGATTTGCAGTTTTACTGGCCCAATTTAATGACACTTTCGGATTTTTGTAAAAAGTCATGGCTTACTAGATATTTCGAAAAAACGAAATTCTGTCGATTTAGTCAAATCCCTCTAGCTCCTTTGTTTTTGATTTTATAAAAAAAAGTGTAAATATCAAAATTCAAGGGAATTGTATCCCCAAGATGATTGTCATGTGCTCGTTTGCGTGACAGCTCTCGTTTTCTTTGTTTGAATGGAAACCATAGTTGGCTATAACCTCAAAAAATCGGACATGTTTAGAGCTTTTCAACGATATAATACTCGATATAGTTATTCATAAAAATAACGGAGTTATGGATGCTTTTTTCTCTTATTTTCACTTTTAACGTAGGTAGCCATGTAAAAGATTGTTTTCACTTGGACGTTTCCACATTTGAGAGTAATTCCATTAGTAGTGCTGAACTGACAGTTGATATTGACAAGTTTTCGTGATAAAATGGAATAAGGTGGAATGTTATATCATATGCCATAAAAATTCAGTTCGGGCAGCTGAGGAATACTTTCATAGATATTTTAATCGTCGTCAATCTGCTCTATGTACAGTTAAGACGCTTTACAATAGTTTACGCAGATATGGATCTTTTCCTAAACCACCAAAGGAACGTAATCAAATTAACAAAGCAGCACAAATAAATGTTTTGGCAATGGTAAATCAAAAAATCCATCTACATCAACTCGTGAGATTGCGGCAGAGCTGGCACATCTCAACGAACTGTAGTTAAGGTACTGAAAGCGCACAAGTTCCACCCGTACAAACTTTCAGTTTCTCAAACTTTCCATGTAGAACATCGACGTATTTTGTTTTGTACATGGTTTAGAGACATGTGTCTTGACAATCCATTAAAGGTGTTATGGTCAGATGAAACTAGATTTACTAACTGCGGTATGTTCAATAGACACAATGAGCATATCTGGGCTAAAGAAAACCCTTTCCACGTAGAACAAAGACGACCCGAGATAAAATTTTGTTTTAATGTTTGGTGGGGTATCATATTATTCTTGAGCCTTTTATCTATGACGAATCACTTACTGGGGAGCGCTACTTGCATTTCTTGCAATACACTTTTCAAGACATGTTGCATAATTTGAATTTGAGAACTCGTTTAGAAATTGAGTGGTTCCAACATGATGGAGCACCTGCTCATAACTCGTTATTAGTAAGACAACACTTAGATAATATCTATCCATACTCTTGGATAGGAAGAAATGGCCCACGCGAATGGCCACCCCGGTCTCCCGATTTGGAAGTTATAGACTTCTATTTATGGGGTGCGCTAAAAAACAAAGTATACAAAAGAAAGTATGAGACAGTTGGTGACCTAAGGGAGGCAGTATTACAAGCAATTGATAGGCGGTCTGTGAGGAAATCTTAAAAAGAGCAATTTTTGTCTAAATAACAATGGTGGACTTTTCGAACATAAATTGTATCCATTATTACGTACTTTAATTTCTTAAGTTTTTAGTAAGTACCTACTTATTTAGTTTTTTCTTTATGTCTGATATACCTAATAAAAAAATCGTTCAATGTTTTTTGGAATAGTTATTAATAAATCAATCTATTTCATGGCTAACTACGTTAAAAGTGAAAATAAGAGAGAAAAGCATCCATAACTCCGTTATTTTTATGAATAACTATATCGAGTATTATATCGTTGAAAAGCTCCAAAAATGTCCGATTTTTTTAGGTTATAGCCAACTATGGTTTCCATTCAAACAAAGATACGTTTGTGTCATATCTCGAAAACGAGGCTGTCGGGCAAACGAGGACATGACAATCATATTCGGGATAATATTCCCTTCAATTTTGATATTTACACTTTTTTATAAAATCAAAAACAAGTGAGTTTGAGGGATTTGACTAAATCGACAGAATTTCGTTTTTTCAAAATATCTAGTAAGCCATGACTTTTTACAAAAATCCGAAAGTGTCATTAAATTAGGCCAGTAAAACTGCAAATCTTTCCCAATTTAACTATTGCTCTATCTCCGTTAGTTTCCAAGATCCTATACTGATCATCAAAAAAACTCACCCTTTATAACGCAATTGTTGAAAGTGTTATACTTTGTGAAGCAGAAACGTGTAAGGTATCGCTAAAGAAGCTGTGGAAATTGTTTTTTTTGGCGACTAAAGGAGATTATCTTATCATATTTAAGAAAACTGATGGCCTGCAAATATCACCAAAGAGATTTTTCATCAGAATACAACAGACGAACGGATGTACACCGCAATGAACTGCTAACTAATGAACCGATTTTAATAAAATTTGCACACTGTGTGTAGTTTGGTCTAAGTTCCAACATCTTATAGTTTATATATTCTATATCTGTGTATAGCCCGTCCAATTAAGAAAGACGATGACGTCATTTTGGTAATTAATTCCTGCCAAATTTGACACGTAATATTCCTAAATGTTATATGGACTTTTTGGCATTATAACAGTGAAATTGAATTTTATTATTGTGGCATTGGCTTGTCCGATCGCGGCTACGTTGCCGCTATTTTTTTAGATTTTCGTTAGATGATCAAATTTTGCCTGAATTTTCAATATATGTTTAAAGACATATTTTATTTAAATAAGACTAAGAAGCAATTATATACGAACATAACTACGTAAGTATATTCTGAATACCTATATATCACTTTCGGCATTATCAACGATAATTTTTTATATATAAATATAAAGTTAATGTTCCTAGAGTTATTAATTAATACACATGAATTTCAGAATTGCTTAATTGATAGTTTTATTTTTAGTACAAGCACCTTTAAATACATCATACCTACACCTATGGTTTCTACTGTCATCAATTCTGTGCTCTGGTCTTGTTCTGTACGTGACTTTACTCGGAGAATTTCCCTCCAATTTTCAATTTCTCTGCAATTCTCGTTGAGAGCTCACAGCATTTTTGAATTTGTTTGAGAAAAGCCCTAAAGCGATATTATAGCAATTTTATTTACTGTTTTGCAGCATTTATTTGTTTATAATACCTGTTATTTATTGTATTTTTCCAGTTTTTAGGTATTCATAGGTGAAAATGCCGAAGCATTTCAGCAGCCGTGAAAAAGCTATGATAGCTTCGGCTTTAAATTATTTCACAACTAACAAAGAAAATGATGCCTCTACTCTACCTGCTAAATATGTAAGTATTTTTATTTGATATTGCCCACTAGGTAGGTACTATTGCGACTGTCAACATTTAGATTTAATATTTATAAAAATTGCAGAAAGTTTCTGAAGTTTTGGGAATCAGTGTAACATCTGTTGAGAGAATTGCGTCTTCTATTAACAAAAACGAGGCCCTACAAAGTCCCAGAAGACCACATGAACGCAGAAAACCAGTAACCGATCTCTAAGAGAATCTCTGCAGTGTGAAATAAGAAATGTAATTTATGATATGTATTCTGCTGGTAAGTAAAATTTCTTATTTCAACTGCACAATATTAAATAGTTTGCGTTTGAGGGGAATATATAAACCTGAATACATTGCTGAAGAAACTATCTGACCGGCATCTGTATCCTGGGTCTAGAAGTTTATTTGAATTTGTTTTTTTAGATGAAACGTGGATCTTCCAGAATGGAATATTAGGACATTCATGGCAGGATTCAAGCTCTAAAAGTGTTAAAAAGATCAAAAGTACTGGCAAAAGGTGAGTTTTTTCATCATTAGCATTAAAAACAGTGACTGAAAATTGAATTATTAGGTTTATTGTAATTCATGCTGGTAGCAGAGCAGGTTTTGTCCCTGGGGCTGACCTTTTGTTTTCGTCTGATAATAAAGACAGGGACTATCATGGTGATATGAATCTTGAAAATTTTGTACATTGGTTTGAACATCAGTTGTTAGGAAATTTAGAAAATCCATCAGTAATAGTTATGGATAATGCTAGTTATCATAATGCAATTGCCAATAAACCTCCTGCCAGTACAACAAAGAAAATCGAAATTCAGAAATGGCTAGAAGAAAATAACATTCCTTATGAAAAAAACATGTTAAAAAAAGAATTATTGGATTTAGTGAACAAGTAGGTATATATTATTATTTGCTTACAAATTTGGTTACAAGTTTACTTAACAGACACTCTTTGTATGTTTACTGGTTAGTTGATTAAGGGATATTGACTAATTGAATTTCCTTGATATAATTTTCTTTATTTCATGTACCATTGTTTTCTCCTTCTTCAGGGTTCTGAACATACAAAGCTTATATTTAATTAGTTGGAATTTAGTGAGTGTCAAATTAACCTCCATAACATTACATCATTTGACAATCAAAACATGTATGTAAAAAACTGAACAAATACATTAAAAACTGTATAAAATTTAATACTCAATCAAAATCAAACTTTTATCATGATTTACTTAAAAATTAATATTTTAGTCTTCATTATTACAGCTGTTTGCTGTTTATGTGTTATGTCAATAAAATTTTCATAGAAAAAAGATATATAAGAATTGCCAAACATACAATTGTGTTCAATAACAAACAATTTTCTCTCAAAAGCATTTTGAAATGACATGGATAATGACAATTCTTTGAAGCTTTGGTGTGCCACTGATGTTCAAACAAGTTTTGTAACTAAACTCTAAATTTTAATATTTCTCATTTACCACTCCAAGTGGTATCTACATACTTTCCTCCATGAATATGGCAGCTTGGTATTGAAATGTAAATAATTTTTGGTGTTAAGCTATAAAATTTAATTATTTTATTTATCGAAGTATAGTGGTGTACTTGAATCTGTATTTCCTCATTCAAGTACACCACTAGTTTCTCAGTGACAAAAAAAAATCATTAATTTCTTCGTAAAGTGCAGGCATGTACAACTGGGGTGATGAAGTAAATATGCCAACATATGGCAGATCAGTTTATATAAATCTTTTATTGATTGATGAACTATTAAACAGTAAATATATATATATATATGTTCTGAGAAGCTTCCGCGGTCATTACTATGAACTAAGCAAGGTTCCGGGTGAGAACCTACTAACTAGTATTCGAGTAACTAGAAGCGAAAGTAGAAGGCTACGAGAATTATGCGAACCGACCTGAAGAGGGCAGATGTGATTCTGCCGAAACGTCGTCATTTTACCATCGATCCCGGCAGGGATCAATTATCAACTACGCGGATGAATTCCCGGAAACCACCTAAAACATATATATATATATATATATATATATATATATATATATATATATATATTTATGTGAATGTTTTACTTAAGATAATATTTGAGCCATTTTTTCAAATCAACTCTGAAACTATTTTTACATTTAAAAATATCAGTTTGAAACTATATTACCTATATACTATAATGACTTCACCTACACTCTATTGTTAAATAAAATACTTTGATTCTCTTTTTAATATGTATATTGTTAATTATTGTTTTGGAACTGCTTTAAACTGGAAAAAATTGAGTCAAATTTCGTGGGTTACGGTTTTTTGCTAAAGTGTTTTATTTATAATTTTTAATATTCTATTTTGTCGTTTTTGTAATCAATTTAAATTATTAGGAAGAGCTTCCTCATGTTTAATTATTCTATAACTTATTCATTTGAAAAAAAGCATAATAAATTACTATGAGTGTTTTAATTTTAGTTAATGTATAAAAAATAAATAAAAGATATTTGGTTGGGTTATTTGTTCAATTTGATTCTTCCATTTTAAATTTTCAGATATGACCCCTAGGTTTTGGCCACTTTTAACTCTAATAACTTGTTTCTTATCTTAGTCTTCATATTAGTATACTATTATAGAAATTTCCAAATCTCATATATGCAGTTCGATCAATGTGTAAAGTGAGTCTGCTTCCTTCTAGCCACAAGTCTATGTTAGTTAGTAATTCATTTTATTTTTGGCTTCATCCTAAGAATGCCATCTGGTTATTTTACACCTGTGCCATCCACACATTCAACCTCATCATCAGTCATTTCTTTCAGGAGGTGTTTACAAATACATTAATAGTGATAGATCTAATATTGTACTTTGGGGTACACCTGGTTTAATTTCTTTATACTCTCCTGTGTTATTTTCAGGTAAAGTCTCTGTTGTCTGTCATATGGATAATTAGTTACTAATATGTTAGCATTTCCTTGTATTGCATAACAATAAAGGTATTCTAGTAAGATTTCATGATTGACTGTATATTTGGAAGTTTCTGTTTGGCTTTGGAATGTATATCATCAACTTCACCAGCTTTATCTTTTAATTTATTTGTTATGTTTTAATTTCTTGGGAGAATGATCTATAAAAATGCTATTCTGATTCACATCTGGCTTATTATCATATTGTTGAGTGGTGAGTTATGTATCTTTCAACTTAAATTATACTTCAACAGAAATATTTATTGATATATTCAATTATTTGAGTCCATTCTATTATTTCCATTTGCAGTTAAATATTTTTTGTAGATTTTCTACCCAGTTTTTCATTTAGCTTATCCAAAACTTATTGTTATTATAGTTTTTTCAGTTTAATTTGTATCATTATTAACCTTCACTTCAGCTATAATTTTATCTCCATTATTTTATATTCACACATTGTTATCAGGATCTAATATCCAAATTTTATATAACGGTTCCTTAGTCGAACATGAGTGTATGATAGAATGTGTAATTAATATTTTCTGGGGATTTTTTAGACAATTTAATTTATTATGCTCATATTTTTTTAATTGAATGTTCTAAACATCAAACCTAACACTAATTCAAATACTGTATTATGTACAAATATAATTTTCAGTTTTTTATATATTTGTAAATAGTAATTTTTGTAAGCAAACATTATATGTTATCAAACTGAAATATTTAATTTTAGATCAAAAAGTGATCCCTTGTATATAGTAGATGAACTTGCCAACGCATATGGTCACAATGTCCTACGGTTACCTCCATACCATTGTACATTCAATCCAATTGAGAATATATGGGGCATCACAAAATCTTATTACAATAAACATGTAGGGAAAGATGGTAATTCTATAGAACAAACAATAAAACTCTGGACAGAAGCATTAGCAACGGTTACTCCGGAAGTTTGGGATAAAACCGTCTCCCACACTGAAGTAGAAATTGAGAAGTGGTGGAATAGAGAACTTAGAATAGATAACAGTGAGTCAGAGCCTTTCGTCATCCATCTTGGTGAAGATGAAGATGAAAGTAGTGAAGAAAATTAACAAAATTTAGGTAACATTGCATTTTGTTTTGGAATATATACTTAGTAAAATTTGAATTGTGGTCTGTTGTTCATCTCAATTTGCTTCTAGTATTTTATTCTTATTTTAATTCACTTTCGCTATTGTACAGTATGTATTCTTAGTTAAGGCATTTTAATATCGTTTACAGATTAGGTAAACAAGCTGAATAAAATTCAGCGAAACGAACTAATGTCAATAAACTTCTTATGTAACCTCAAACAACTGTTTTTTTTTTCAAAATTGGAGCTATACCTAAGATTTAGTTATTTGATTGCAGTTCTGTATTATTTCATTTAGAACTAGTTTAATTGTGTTGGGAATGCATTTCATAGATCTTAGGTTGAAATAAATTTCCCTCTATATTTTTTAATCTCTATTACATAACATTTTGCATTATGTTGAAGTATCAAAAGTGCTTAAACTACCATAGATGAACTTATTTGGTTTTGATCTTTTGTTTCTTTAAACAAGCATCTATCACAACCCTGCTTTAATCAATTTTCTTACTATTTTCAAATGAATTTTTGATTTTAAAGAGATGGTATACTGATTCTACTAGTATATCTAGTGTAGTCTCACTTGTTTGTGCTTTCTTTCATAGGTTTTTGGGACTGAGTTATGCCGGTTATTTTTCAGATATCTACCCATCTTATATTAGGGACCCTTCTTTGGCCTATTTACACCCTTGGGATATCACAGTGATTTTTGTTCTCCATCTATTACTTCCTTGTCATGCTAATGTCCACATTGCCATTTTAGGGATTTTACTCTGTAGATAACATCTGTTACTTTGTACCGGCTCCTTATCATCCTCATTCTCTTTTGGTCTCTTGTTATTCCAATCATGCATCTCTCCATACCTTGATGTAACTTGAAGTTTTTATACAATTTCTGTCTTCATAATCCAGGTTTCACAACCATATTCCATTATTGGTATTATAGAACACATTGTTCAAATACTTAATTCTTGAGAGGGTTTAACATTCTTCTAGGGCTGATAAAATCTCAACCAATGTTGGTCATTTAATTATTCTTTTAGACTATGGATATTTTATAAATGGAGGAAAAATTCAGGCAACTACAATTTTTTAGGTGTGTGGAAACACAAAAAACATGATGTTGCTGACAAATAGAGAACAATTTGAACGCAGCAACATCTTCATATTATTTTTATTAACATTTTTTATATTTTCAGAAGGCTGTAATGTTTAAGGTGATTCAAATGTGTTGGACATACTGTTTATAAAAAAATGAAATGTAAATAAAATTTGTGAATTGATGTGTTTTTATGTCTTAAACTAATATAACAATTTGGGCATTATTATGAGGAATAAAAACCAATTAAAAAAAGCTACCAATTTTTTTAGGGTAGATTCTGTTTTAAGTATATTGAACCATATTTGAAATGTGACTATAAAAATGTTTTAATTTCTACCAAAAAGTACTTATGTTGATTAATAATAAAATGATTTGTTCAATATGTTATCTATAAATGCCTTATTTTTATGATGTGAGTTAGTTCAACATATTCAATTATAATTTATATGTTTCCACAAATTACACTGTATAATGATAAAACACAAAATGTTTTTATAATTCATTTCAACAGTCCTTGCAAAAATAAGTAATTCTGGTGTTTCAGAATTAATGCAATTAGGTTCTGAAGTGTAAATCATATTCATACTCAGTAAGTAATCTTGCTCACAAAGCTGTTTCATTATCACAGCAGAAATTACACTATTTTATATAGATTTATAAAAGCATTACCTCTTAAAAAATGCTGCAACTTCTGTACATTGCTGAATTCAATAATCTTTAGAATGAATTTGTGGATTTATCTCTTTTAATGAAAAAAATTCTTAGAGAACATCCATATTAATATTAAGTTTCTGTAAATCTTGTTTTCACACAACCAACTGGGAAAAATGAGCATAGATTTGAAGGACTTCTTGGTGTCATATAAAAAAGAATTGACGTCTCAAAATCTAAACAGATAAAATAAAGTATTTTCATGTACTTTATTGTGTTGAAAGTATTATAAAGTACAGGTGCCAACCATAATCGCAATATAGGCATTAATAAAAATTATATAAATGGTGTGGAAGTAGTAGAGTAAGTCTGAAAACTCACAAATCTTTAAAATTGTTTTATACAGTAAGGTTGTCAACAATAAACACATTTTTTTGAGAATAAAACCATTTTAAAGATTTGAGGTTTGGCACCTACTCTACTACTTCCACACATTTCCAAATGAACCAATACTTCATAGTAAAAATTATATTTATATTCTAACTTCATTTACAAATCTGTCACAAAATCAAAATACTTTTCTAATCATATTTAGAATTAAAAAGTTTTTCCAGTGATTTGTTGATTGAGTTTGTTCACTGTCACTTTAGTTCACACACTGTGCACTTCAAATGTTTCTCAAAAAGTTGTGTAAAACAGCAGCTGGACTGCATCGATTAACAAATATTCCAAATTTAATTTCTATAACTTTTTACTCTCTTTTTATCCTACATTTAAAAAATCTTGTTTGTGAGTTATTACTCAATGGATATGGTTTTAGTATCTTCTCTGGAACGTGGAAAGACCCCATCTACCATGAGATATAGTATTATATTTCCACCAGGTAAGCCCTTACCTTCTGGTATATCTAATGGATTTGTTAGGCTGTATAATGTCTGACGCAATGAACTTTTAATGTTAAAATAAATTCAATTGTGCTGATTTAGGAGCATCAAAACCAAAATGTGTTCCATCTAATGCACCAATAATATATTCAGAGTCAGAGTTGTTCTAGTAATTTTAAAAATCTTGAGCAACAGTTGTCACCTAAAATCAACAAACAAATATGTATTTACTACACATATATGTGATAAAACTATGGACCGCACCTTCAAGAAGTGTTGCTTTGCTGGGCACATTTGAAATTTAGAAATTGTTTATTCAGCTACAATAAATGAATACATTATACTTTAGTATCCCTCTCCAGTTGTCAAAAATCATTGTATTTACAATTTCACCATAGCAGATACTGAAGAAAATGTTCTAATGGATAATTAAATGTGGGCTCCCCCATTTTTAACAACTCACATTTGGTAAGATTCAAATATAAAATCTTTTCTATCCGCCTAAACCCGCCCTTTTCGTTGCTCTTAAATTTCTAACATACCCATCAATTACTACTTTCATTAATTAGGCACAAGGACTCATTTCAATAGACAAATATCGTACGTAACCAAATATATATTATATGCTAAAGCTAAATGCCGAAGTAAGGTTATGAATGATGAACACAGATCATACAAAAAGAAGTTATAAATTCTGTCTCTATGATCTGTGATTATAAAGTTATTTTTCACAAATCATAGAATTGTGTGGTTTCACGATGAAAAATATTAAATGTTTGGAGAATATCACCAGAGAAGCGAAGTAAATTTCGTTAATTTGTTGCCTGGATTTCATGGACATTTTTTGCGGATACCAATGAAGGAAGTAAAACAATTATATATGTTAAATCTTATTAATTGAACTTTTAAACAATACAGAAATTATTTATTAAAGTAAATTGTAGTCGAACACTCTGTATTGCATTTCTTTTAATTTCAGAATAAAAGGTCATATCGGCAACGCTGTCAAGTTTGGACCTCTGACGTCATCGTCTTTCTTAATTGGACGGGCTTTTTTTATACATGACTTTCTCGACTGGTAATATTTGTAATTACAGGTTTATCAGATCAGGTGGTCAAAACGTCGTGCTAATAATATGAAAGTTTCAAGTTCGATCCCCACTTGGGCCACTTTTCTCTTTTCAATTTTTTTATATATAAGTATTGGTATTTTGTGTGTATGTGAGTGAGTCTATCCTGGGAAGGTTTAGATTCACTTTTGGGCCCGGTGGGTGGCGCGTAAAGCTCATATCTGGTTGTAGAGAAAAAAATGTGGGGTCCTCCTAAACGGTTGGGCGGATTTTGATAAAACTTTTTGAGTATGTTTGAGATTGAGTTTGAGTGGGTACGATTTACAGTAGACAGTTGGACCGATTTTGATGAAACTTTATGTGTGAGTTTGAATGGGCATCTGGTAGGTTTATATTCACAACTGAACTCGGTAGTTGGCGCTATGATCGTATTCTAGGATTAAAAAAAATTAATGATCGAATTTTAAACTTTAACAGCCATAACCTAAAAACAAAAAATACAACTTACATCTTCAACGCATACTTTCATTCTTGCCGCAAACATGTCAAGTAGTTTACCACAAATTTCTTGTCGTTTCGTCACCAAATAAATTCTCAAGTGATCCACTAGCACGTGAAACGGACCGATGTAAATTATTTTAGGTAAGGTGCTTTCCAAATTGTTTTTCATTCGATACTGCATGGATACCTCTTCTTTAACTTCAGCGGCAGAATGCTGTTCGTTTTTGTAATCCCTTGAAACAATATTTGTACTAATTAAATTATGTTTTTTCACTTGATGATACTAGATGGAAATTCATTATGACAACTAAACATGTTCCGGTCAGGCTGTTGTCAACACATACACATCGATTGTGACTGAGAGGTCCTGTCAAAATTGAAGCATGAACAGTTTAAAACCGACGGGAATCATTATAATGAACTCTTAACTGATACTAAATACAACCGAAATTACGAGTTTTTTTTTAATTGTTCAATGCATTTCGATATTATTGATATCCTTATAAAGAAATGACAGTTCAGTAGACCAGGAACTAAATAAATTTGATCCCGATTGTCTTACGCAGTTGTGTGAAGTTATGAAGGATTTATTCAATCGTAATCTACGCTAGTGCTCACTAGATGATTGAGGCACCCCTTTAACATCGTCAGAAAGTGGTCATGCTGATAGAGATTTTGATCCCAGAAGCATTGGCTAGTTCTGTTTCGACCAAACTTTGACATGGCATCGATACTTGGATTTTCAAGAAACTTACTCCAAAGAACCCCGCACAAATCTTATGGGTTTGAGTTCCCGGTCAAATTGACTGAAATTTTGGTATGTTGTACGTCATTACGTCCTGATCAAAAGTAATCATAGGCACAAAATCTGAAAATGGACAGTTTTTGAGATATCAGGGTCATAATGAACAAAAATAAACAATTTTCGGACTATCCAAGATTTATATTAATTTGAAAAGCATGAACTATTCGCTAAAAATTCTGTATAATTAAGTCATAGGTTATAGCATGGAACCTTTCTTTGATCATGACCTTGCACGTATCCTTCCAAGGTCATTGCGAGGTCAAACTGATTTTCAAGATTTTACGAAGATTGAGTCCCTCAACTAAAGGGCGCAAATACACATTTAACAGACTGCAGACTGCATCGCAGTTAACCGTTAAGTTATAATAGTTATTATTTCGTTTTTTTTTCACTCTTTCATAATGTTATAAAATATTATGCAATCTTGGCTTGAAAATAAGTTTGACCTTGAAATGACCTTTGAAGGTTATTTGCTAGGTCATGATCAAAGGTTCCATGCCATAACCTATTAATTAATTACCCAGAATTTTTAGCGAATAGTTCATAGTTTTCAAGTAAATATGAATCTTGGATAGTCCGAAAATTGTCTATTTTTGTTCATTATTACCCTGCTATCTCAAAAACTGTCAAATTTTAGACTTTATGCCTATGGTAACGTTTGATCACGACGTCATGAAGTACATACATCATACCAAAATTGCAGCTAATTTGACGGGGTACCCAAACCCATAAGATTTTCAAATCCTGTTTACGAGCATTTAGATAATTTAATAAATACAAGAAACTAGAGTGTAGTATTTAGGGGAATTAAGAAATCGGATATGGGATGACATTCCAGTAATTCCAGTAATCCCCAATGTACCAGAAGAATGTGTTAATAGATTCGCTTATTACAAAGAGGCTGAAGAATAATTTTTCCAACATTTGGTAAAAAAAAATAAAAATTAATTTCATTTAATTTCGAAAAGATTGTTGAGGAGGTCTTGAATTATTTTGTCTGTTCATTGGGTTTTCTCTCCTCAAAATTTTTTCCTGTATTTGGAGACGTTTCAACTTCGAGTTTGGAGTCGTTGTCAATCGTTTAGTGTTGTTTTCGAGGTTTTTTATAAAAAAATTTCATCAAAAAAAAATATGAGACCACTTCGCGATCCCCCGGAACAGGATTCAGTATAAACGGTCGAAATTCCTTGAGCCGTTTTTGAGTAATCCCTGAACATACATAAAAAATTATATATACACACGAATTGAGAACTTTTTCTTTATGAAGTCGGTTAATAAAAAGCTTTTAAACATTTATGGCAAATTTCTGGACAAAATATGAATCAAATCGAAACACTAACGAGAATAAAGTGTGTTTTATTTTTGTATCGGTTAAATTTGCACATTTTCATTAACAAAAACAACATTCGGTGGAAAAACGTCCTGTCCAACCCGGAAGTCTTATTACGGGCCAGTTGATGGCTCACTTGAATCTTAGACCCCACACCTTTTATTTGAATTTTTTCCGGATATTATCTTGTCTGAAGATAAATGCCGCACCCGATATAATATGTCGTAAAAACCTTTTCTTACCTTATCGCACTTTTCTACTTACTCAATAAACTTATTAACGTCCAAAGTATACAACGGTACATGCACGTCGAATTCTTTGGCATAAGCTATCAGCGGTATAAGAGATTTCTCGTATGCTAACATGAAGCGATCTCTAATTGAGCAAACTTCTTCTGCAAGCAATCCCACCGAAGAGAGGCACAAAGCCTTGTCGAATCTCAAGTTGCTTAGAAGCAGCGGATGGACTTGCCTAATTTGGTGCGTCATTTTCAAACCTTCGTCGAATAATTTAAGCAGGACTTTCTGGAAAAGTTAAAAGATATATTGCTAGGAGAATATTGTTAATTGAATGTTACCTGAAATGATTCCGGAGGCGTTGAGTAATAGGCTCCGTTTTCGTTCATCTTCAGCTGGATGGTAAATAAGGGAGGTACTCTAAATATGAAGGGGCTGGTTGTCAGATCAGATCCCCAGACGAAGTCGTCTGGCACATTCAGGCAAGGAATGCAAGGCGTTTCCACTAAGTTTATGAAAGTCGACAGGGAATTCTCCACTAGTAAACGGAGTGTATGCTGAGAAAAACATTTGGGTTATTTACAGTATGTAGGGTGGCACAAAAGTATTACACCAGTTTTTAGAGCAAAATTTAACTCATTTTCGGACATATTCAACAGCAATTTGCTTATAGATAATTATTCCTAAGATTTTAACAGCAAACTCGTAAAAATAAACGATTTAAATAATAAAAACCTGCAAAAATACGATTTTTTTTCGTTTTTTGCTTATATAATGAAAAGTAATGAATGGAGGAATCGTAATGCCGTCTACAGGAAAGTTGTAGAGAATAAGAAATCCTTTTTAGTGAGTGTTCATACATCCTGATTGGAGTAAACTCAGAAAAACTGGTTAAAAATGGATTTTTTCAAAAATGTAAAACTTTTTGTTAACTAATACTGTAATATTAATCATCGTCAAAACGATAGTTTGTGATATTAAGTTTATATGGGCTCACGATAGAGACTATTGTATAAGTAGTTTTTGAAGAATTTGAATTTAAATAATTTAGAGAGCTTTTTTGCACATCCCCCGTATTAACGAGACTAGTCCGACCGGGATATACTAAAGATATTTTGAAAGTTCATAAATTCCACTTCACTTTGTCTATCTTGGTTTTTCGTTATAATGCCGAGAAGTTGGTTTAAAATAATAGTAAACATTGCATTAAATGTACGAATATGCGACAGCCAGCCAACGGTGCACTGACAATAGCTGTCAAGGCACATGGACGAATGTAGAATTTTCTTAAGGTGAAGGCACGACATGAAAATTATGGTAAATTGTATTATTATATGTTTTTTATAAGCAGTTTATTACGTTTTTATTTACATAACTATTGTCTGCTCACATTGGTCTATTTTTCATTGGTTTATTAAGTTACCTGTATACAGTTTACTAATATTAATTAAATGACTTTTTTCCACTGACTGGATCTGCCACTGTCAAAACATCAAAAGCAGTGTAATACATTTTACCGAACTATGACAAAAATCCAAGATGTTCAAAGTGAATGCGAAGTGAAGTGCATTTTATAAGCTTTTAAAATATATTTTGCATATCGCTATATAGCTATCGTGGTTAGTACGATACGTCCTGCAAAATATTTCTACAATTTTTTAAATTGCAATTCTGCAAGATCTACTTAACGTACAATATTGATCTTCAGCGTTATTAATCTCAACGTTATAAGCTATCACTAGAAGGCAGATCAAGATTCCAGCTGTTTTTACAACCAAGTTATGCATTTTTTTAAATCACTCATTTTACTAGGGTTTTTATTACGTCTAATTAAATTTTTTTGCATTTGTGTACTTTTTGTCGAATTTTATAATCCCGTATTACTTATAAAGTCATCTATATATATCATTTAGTTTTCAATTAATACTACCAGAAATTAAATTAAAACAGTTTTACCGTAAAGTTTCCTCATACAAACATAAAGTTTGTGAGTTGAGAACTGCATTTTAGCGCCTAAAATATGCAACAGTTTTGAAATAAGAGGTAAGTGGAAAACCGACACACATTTCCTGGATTTATATTTAACTGGCTTGCTCCTAATTAGAGGGTCAACATGCTAGCGTCGCAGCTTTATGGTAAAAGCATCTCAAAATAAAGTGAGGTATAAATAGATTATGAATTTCACACTTTTTTGTATTCATTCCTTAAATTCCATAATTTCCTCATTTTAATGTTTTCTTAATTTTCTACTATATTATGTATGTGCTATAAATTTTAATTGCTTGACCTATATCTTTAAAAGTCCATTCACAAACTTTTGAATTCTAAAATGTGCAGGAAAAATCTCATTGACAAAATCAAATAAGAAAAGAAATCCTGGTTAAATTAAAATTATATTGCATATTCGGAAACAAATATTAAAATACGGTAAAATGTATCCTAATCAATTCTAGTTGCCCAGGTAAATTCTTGCATACAGTATTGAAATATGTACTTTTGTTAAGGCATAAGCCAAAGTCTTTATTTACATGTCTGTTGGAAAATAATTTATACTATTTTAAAATTTTACAATTATTATAAGCATTATTTAGCTTCACCTTTCCTGTTGTGTTATCAAATTTTATAGTTTAAATTTTGGCCACTTCACCTGGTTCAATTGAGCTGAAATCTTTCAATAATATGGTCATTGAGTTCGTCTGATTTTAGAGTCGGAATGTGTGACAAACACTCTATATTAAAACTATGAAACTACATGGAATTTGGGCTTGTTGAACTTCTTTGGACAAATATTGAATTCAAGGACGGATGATTTAGTCAAATTTGTAAAACTGTCAAAAATTCTATTTCAAATTCAAAATTATTAAAATTTTATTGGAAATGAGAACCGAACCTTGAGACATTTCAATTTTTTATATACACTTTTTGTTGTCAGGGGTGTTATTTTTCAAAAAATCATAAAAACAAACTAGGCGATATGCAAATCATTATAAAAAACATTTAAACATGTAGGATTTTAGTTACGAAGAATATCTACTATTAGGATTTATACGACATTTGAACAGCACAGGTTCAATGAAAGATGTTATAAAATAAAACAGAAGAAAAGTTTGATGAGGCAATACTGAAAGCTAGTCTCTCAGATTCTACGAAATGCTTTATTCTAAAACAAACAAAAAATGACGCTCTAAGATTCACAGTTGACAAAAGAGTGCAAATGCAGAAGATACCGAAAATAGCAGCCAAGGAATTAAATTGAGGTGATAGTACTTAAGGACTAAGATGAGAAACATATTTATAAAAATGTCATGCATGTATGTCATTGGAGACCCTCGCGGTCTTCTTTAAGTGTCATATCGTTTAAGAAAATCGACTATCTTCATAGCTATTTTTATTTTTGATGCTATAGATCAGAAAAACTCAATGGTCTTGCACTTGTAGTACTGTCTCACACACATGACTTCACTACTGCAACTTTCTTATTTGTATGGTATTTAATACTTAATACTACTTTGTCTTTTCCAACACATTTCAATACTTCACTGTTCGATATTATATTCACCCAGCTGATCCTCAGAGCTCTCCTATATCCCCACATCTCAGATGCTTCTGTACATCAACTTTTTTTAGCGTCCAAGCTTCTATCCCATATAGTCTTCACTTCACTTCACTTTAGATTCCTGATTTTGAAGCGTTATTTAACCATTGGTACAAACTCTGATTTTATTAAACACCCTTCTTGGTTGTCCAATTCTCACTCTGATTTCTTCTATATGTTTATTGTTTTCATTGACAGTTGTATCTAAATATTTAAATATCTTAACATTTTCCACTATTATATTTTTTGTGATTTTGTTATGTTTATGAATTTATTCTATTTCGTTTCTTTATTAAAAATGCTGTGACCAAAATTTATAAACATTCTTTTTGAAGATTTTCTTATTTTCCAAAATTTTTCTATTGACGACATTATGAACAGGTCATTCGGTTTTACACTACTATAAGCAAAAATCGAAAATACCCCAATATTTTTTGGGGTTTTTTAGGCTGAAATAATTTACTTGTACGAGTTCGCTGTTCAAAATAAATTATGCCAGTTATGACTTATAGACTATTATTTACGTGATGACTTATGCGGTTTTCTGTAGAATTTTATGTCACCGAAAGGTTGGTTCCAACAGACCGAATTACTGATACAAAACCGATAATCTTCGTGCGCGGTGACGCGTTACCGTTTACAATGTTGTTACGCGCAATACAATTACCGCTTGCTTATCGGTTTTAAGTCAGGTAGGAACACGCCTTAAAAATCTCTATTTACTTGGTTATATGGAAATCCCTGAATATCTCATCAGAATGGCATTTTTTGGATAAATGTTAAATGTAAATGCATTTTTCCCTAGCTATTCAATGGTGAGCAAAAAACTAACTATCACCCCGAAGGTCTTAGCAAGGTCAACTGCAGATTTTTAAAAAAATCAACCAATTTACACCAAATTTGGTATTCGGGCGTTTTAGGGATCGTTAAATACGAATCTGAAATAAGTTTCTAAGAATTCAAACATTAAAATGGCGGATTTTTTTTTAAATCAACCAGAAATTTGGCATTTGGGGGTTTTTCGGGGTCGCTAATTACGAATAAGAAATGTGTTTTTGGGAATTTGTGCTCTAAGATGGCAGAAAGTTTACTAATTGATTTTGATAAGGATCTTAACACTGACCTTCAATCAAAGTCATGTCATAGCCAAGGTCAACTACCAAGAAAATAGTTCGGTTAAGCAAGGAAATTTTTACAATCTGTGTTCAAAATTTTCTTCACCAACGCCCTACAAGATTCCTAACAATCGAAACAAAAATCTGTATATTCAAGGAACCAAACGTTTCCAGGTCTACTCTGACCTCGTTTTCAATGGTTTTTTAACATGTATTGAAAATATAAAATACAAAATGAAAGTTTGATATATGACATTTAAATTGACATAAGAAAAAATTGTTGTTTCTAGATATACAGGTAGCACAAAGAATTCTAAAGATCATGTATTACAGTTAAACAGCTTTCAAGTTGGAAGAACTTTCAAGAGCTGTCTTTAGAATTTATAAGGTACGGCTTTAATATAAGATCACCCATTCGCCAAAAATGTGATCAAAGAGTTCTTTTATTTTCGATGATCCCAATAACGTCATAAGAGAAAACCTCGGAAAAACCTTATTAACTATCCCGATACTGGGTTATTCAAAAAAGATTACCATTACTAATTTCTTCCTTAATTGATTCTACAGAACTAGAAGAAATACAATCGTCTTCATTCAAAAGAATTAACGCAGACTCTTTTATTTTTCGTTTTATGTTATATTATTCTTTTTGAAGTATAGTTGAATTTTCAAATTGTATTTTATGCCCTAGGTTCCATGGTTGTTCACAAATTTTCGATTTTTCAAATAGTCGTTTCTTTATGTAATTCTTGTGTTCATTAATTCGTACATTTAATGGTCTCGATGTTTTTCGAATATAAAATTTATTACATTAGCAAGGATTCTTCTATATGCAGTTTTTTGAGTCCTGAGTTTTGTTGGTTGGTTTTGTTTAGAAGACAATATATTTGTATTTAATATTTTTCCAAAAAATGGGCAATCCTGATGAAATATTCAGAAATTTCCATACTACCACCCTGTATATTTAGTTCATTAAACAATTTTTTTTCAAGTTGAATATATCCAGTGCATATACAGGGTTTATTAAACAACTGGCAACAATTCTAGAGACTCTTTTCTGGAATGCTCTAAGAATATTTTGCCCATTAATGATATAAGACAATGAATAAAGTACTAGTTTTATCAGTAAGTTATTTGGGTTCACTGGTACTTCGTTCCTTTCTCTCTTGTAGATGTTGGTATTCATTTTACATTAAAATATTTAGCGAAATATGTCAACAGTTAAACATTGAGTTTGTCAGTAATTTATATAGAAGTTATTTGTTTCTTGTCAATTTGTAATTTACATTTTCAATACATATTTTAAAGCCATTGACAACGAAGTCAGAATCGACTTTGGAACGTTTGGTATTTTATTTCAACATACAGCTTTTTATTTCATTTGTGGTGTTATTCCCAAGAAAACATAAAAATAATTATTTGTTTCGTTTCAAAATAAAAAAGGAAAAAAATCATTACCTGCATCCTGTACTTCACCAGTTCCATGAATCTGTACAATTTTGAAATCTGATAGGTTTCATAAATTCTCTCATTGATATCAAACCAGCCTTTTCCTAAATCTCCAATGCACATTCTGATGTTGAAAACTATAGTTTCTAGCCATGTACCTTTCAGTTGTTTAATTGTCTAAAAATGTAAATTCTATGGGTGCTGTTGCAAAATGTATTTAACGTCATTAAAATATGTACAACTTCAATAAATTATTATAATCTTATTATGGAATTTTCTGAAATATCGTATTTAGATTTTCGAGTTCTCTCGGTCGTTAATATCGATGAGGTAAAAATAGTAAGGCCTAATAATACACTCTAAGAGAGAAAAAGGACTAAAAAAATTTGAAGAACACTTTAAATCCATCAAACACATTGGTGGACTCTCAAATGATTAAATTAGAAAATAGTTCCTAAGGAAGATCAGAAATGAATAACTAGACGTTCTGAAATGTGGAAAAGCTGCTGGATATCAGCAACATGAGAAAATAACACACCGAAGACTCTAACTATGAAGAAGAAGTTACATAGTTTTCCTTCGTGATATTTAATATTTACAAAATGCAAATTATTATGTATTTACTTACGATGTTAGTGCTCTGACATTGAATAGCTTCAAATTCTTCTAAAGTCACAAATTTGGCTCCGTAATTAGTGGTGAACAGCGACATCTGTGCAACTTTCAAGCATTCACCGACAACGTACGATAGAGCTAAATATGTTTCGGGAATCACGTAAATGTTGTACCATCTGAAATAATCTCGAACTTCTTTGAAGTTTGTCATACCGGTTTCAATTTGTTCTGGAAAAACAATTGTCACAATCTATTGTATGCATGTATATTTTTTTTCACATTTTTAAACTAAACGTAAGTTTAGTTAACTATATTAATTTAATCTAATATTAGGCTTAGAACCAAATGCTATTTACATTCGCCGGAATATTTAATACGAATAAAAAATACAATAACGCATTTTAATCAAAGAGTGTCTTTGTGACAAGAGTAAGAGAGTTACTTAATATTTAAAATTAATTTGATGGAAACTAAGATGAATTTAAAATAGTTTGTCTATCCTCTATAACAGGAAGGATATTCAAATGTACTGCTGTTTAATTAGATTACATGATATTTTCGTAGACTTCCGGTTAAAATGTATATAGAGAATAGTGTTTTTTTAGAAAAATAATTCATTTAAAGTAATATCTACTGTTCATAGGGTCATGGTCATAGGGGAGCGCTTAGAGTGAAGTGAATTAGTGATCTATTTATAATCATTACTTAAAAAGACCTGAATCAAAATCATTTATACGCTCCAGAAATAAATACATAAAAAAAACAAAAAACCGAATAGCTGATTTATGTATACACACTGTATATACAGACTAATCGAAAAAGTTCACTTTGAAGTTGATTAACTGACATTAATTCAATTTATTTAAAATTTACCCCAAGTTTTTAACATATTTGTAATACCAGCGACTTCACCAAAGTTTACTGTATAAGAAAGTCGGTAAAAAAGTTTTTCTCGGTACAAGCTATGTTATCGAAAAAATTTGGGATTACTTCGGGATATCCCGGAACTAATCCACTTTCTTTTCAATTTAGCCCAAATTCTGAATAGAAAAAAATTCCATATTTTTTATCCGGCGACTCCACCAAAGCTTACTATATAAAAAACTCGGTAAAAAGTTTTTCACCATTTTCTAAGAAACGGTACAAGCTTGGGGAAAATAATAAAGTCAAATAATTTCTGCAAAAATGCTTTACTGTACATGACTTCTACATATTTCATGACATTAATGCTTTTTGCTCCATTCTTTATTGATGAAATGCTACACATGTTAATTAAAATCGTTATATTGATAGTTCACTTTAAGTTTAACTATTGAAACTTTACTACTAATAGTCTATTAATAAATTATATTGAAATTCTCAATTCACGTTATAAACAAGTATAAACTGTCCGAAAATATTGATGGATGTTGACGCATTAGCATAATTGTTTTAAAATTATGTAAAGATCTATTCACATGACTAAATCGTGGCAATAATAATTCTAAAAACTTTTGTTCGATAATAAAATTTAATTGTATACAGGGTAATTCAATGACTATGTTTCAGTTTCTTTTACAACCAACTTATAAAATTGTTTAAAATTTCTACTTTTTACCGACTTTTCTGGACGTAAATGTTCAGATTAAAACATAGAGGTTCTGATTTTCTACAATTGTTTTTATTAACGGGGTTACTGTTCCTGCATCACTTTTCATAATGTAGGCACAAAATATATATATAATTTGCGAGTTTTTATTCCTCATAATTTATTTATTTATTCATATACGGGTAACCCCATTTACATAAAGTATCAAAAAAAAAAAACAAAAAAAATAGTGTAAATAACATTATATCTAAGAAACATATAAACCTAAAGTTGACATGTCTAACATTGAACTAAAATTTTAGAAACAATACATAATACAGAATAAAATATAGTTAATTAAAATTTAAATTAAAATACATGTTGTCGCGAAGAAAAGAAAGAACACATCAAAACAAAACAAAAGGTAGCATTAAATATTAATATAATAGCGCTCCTTATAATAATAAGGAGCGCTTGATTAACACTGACGGAGTTATAAAACACATCAATATGCGAGGAGTACTGATTGGCTCTACGCATTAACCTAGACATTGCTGAACAAAATCCATAGTTTGTTATATGAAATGAAACATCTGTAGTCAGAGCGCGGAGGGATGTAACATACACCCAATATAATCACCATTCTACGCTGTTTTTTGAATGATACTTGTGGCATATTTTTCAATGTCTATGTGCTTCTTGGGAAATAACACCACAGTTTAAAGAAAATTGCTGTATATTCCAAACGTTTCGGGGTCTAGATCAGACCCCGTTGTCAATGGTTAAGAAACTACGGATTAAAAAGGCACAATTCTAAGATGTAAATTAAAATATTTGACAATGTGTATTATTTGATTTTTGACGTAACTAAGAGAATTTTATTTGTAATATACAGGGTAGCACAGAAATTTGTAAAGATCTTCATCATGTAATCATAAAGTTCCTTTGAAATTGGAAGAATTTGAAAGGGACATCTTCAGAATTTTATGTGGCGCTCCTAGGTGCGACTTTGTTATAAGATAGTGTATTCGCCAAAAATGCGACCAAAGAACTTTGTTGATTCAGTGATCCCATTAAAAACAAGGGAAAACCTAGGAAAAACCTTATAAACTATTCCGATATTGGGTTGTTCACAAGGACATGACCATTAGCAATTTCCTCCTTAATCATCGGCAACCAGGAACGACTGAATTGTACGGAGGTAGTAGCGATACAATCGTTTTCATTTAACAAAATTAAAGCAGACTCTTTTAGTTTTCTTTTGGTGTTGTGTTCTTCTTTGTGTAATATAACTGAATTTTGAAACTGTATTTTATGACCAAGGTGCCAAGCATGTTCACAAATTTTGGATTTTTCAAATTGTCATTTTTTATGTAATTTTTGTGTTCGTTTATTCGAACATTCAGAGGTCTAGAGGTTTCTCCAATATAGAATTTATTACATTCACACGGGATTTTATAAATGCAATTTTTTGTATTTTGAGTTGTGTTGTTTGGTTTGGTTTTTGATATAATTGATTTTATTGTATTTCTTGTTTAAATGAGGTTTTGATATTATATCTGTTTCCCACTGTTTTTAGTCTTTCTGATAGACCCTTTATGTATGGTATAGTTATTGTATTAATGTGATTATCTTTGTAGTCAGTATTGCTTGGTGAAGTTTGATGTTGGTTGATAGGGATTGTTTGGTATTCCATTTTGTTTAACTCGTTATTAATAAATTTATTTGTGTAATGATTGGCAGAAAGTACATTTTTTATAAACGTTTTTTCTTCATTGAATTTATTGATATTAGAACAGTTGGTTTTTGCTCTGTCATATAGAGATTTAACGATACCTCTTTTTACTGAACTTGGATGATTAGAGTTAAAGTTGAGATACCTGTTAGTATGAGTTGGTTTTCTGTAAACTTCTGTTTCAAATGTCGATTGTGTTTTGGTTATTAAAATGTCTAAGAATGGTAATTTGTTATTCTGTTCAAGCTCTAGTGTAAACTGAATAGTTGGTTCTGCGTTGTTTATGCCGTTAAGTAATGCATGTAAATCCTCAAGATTATGTTCCCAAATAACGAATATGTCATCAACATAACGCCACCAAACCAAAGGTTTAATCTGTTTTGAGAAAATTGTTTATTCTTCAAATTTTTCCATAAAAATATTGCTTAAAGCAGGAGACAAACATCTTGCCATGCCAAAATCTTGTTCGTAGAAGTCATCATTAAGTTGAAAATATGTTGTCTTTGTACAAAATGTTAGTAGTTCCATTATTGTATTAATGGACAATTGAGTACGTTTATTTAGTAAAGAATCTTGTTCTAATCGTTCTTTTACTATGGGAAGTGTTTTGGTGGCAGGAACATTATTGTATAGATTCACAATGTCAAAACTTCCTAGTATGAAAGTATTTTTGTATTGTATATGTGATAATTTTTCTTATAACAAAGTCGCACCTAGGAGCGCCACATAAAATTCTGAAGATGTCCCTTTTAAATTCTTCCAATTTGAAAGGAACTTTATGGTTATATGATCTTTAGAAATTTCTGTGCTACCCTGTATATTACAAATAAAATTCACTTAGTTACGTCAAAAATCAAATAATACACATTGTCAAATATTTTAATTTACATCTTAGAATTGTGCCTTTTTAATCCGTAGTTTATTAACCATTGACAACGGGGTCTGATCTAGACCCCGAAACGTTTGGAATATACAGCAATTTTCTTTAAACTGTGGTATTATTTCCCAAGAAGCACTTAGACATTCCATGCTCTTTCAGCAAAACAAAAATTTGAATACAAGACGTTAGTTCGCACTGCACTAATGTTGAAATTTTTCCGCACGGCTATAAAAATTGAATCATAATTTGTATGTCCTTCAATTTTGCTCTGTTTACTGCGCTATCAGTTTAGTTCTTAGCAGTCTAATACGCAAAACGCTTAAAAATATTTCGCTTAGAGAGAGTTTTAAAATTTCCCTAAGCCGGCCCTGGTTTCATTCCAGTATGACATCGATCGCTTTTAGGAAAAAAAAGATCTCGAAATGGCTCGGCAGCTGTAGAATTGAAAATGGATTGTACGAGAGTTTTCGATGCTGGTTTTTATTGTGAAATTCGAATCAGCTATTGTGTTTATTTGATGTAAATAAAAGTTCTAGAAAGTGGTGGTGAATATTACTTTTTTTTTAATTTTAATTAAACCCACGGAGTATATAACAATATCATATACCTCGAGTTTTAGATGTCTCCCTTTCCGGCAGCATTAGATAGTTATAATCTTGTTCTTTTGCTAGCCTTCGAACTTCTAATTCAGCGATGGTCCTTCTGTAGCTCAACTCAATTTCATCTTTAAGCTGGAAACAGAAAAGTTGTAACAATTGGCAAACAGTTTTTCATCTGTGACGTCATTTTTGTGAGCGTGGTGACGTGATTTTTAAAGAGGACCGAGGGACATGATAAACATATATGTACTGGGTGTTTCAGAAAGCATGCACCAACGATCGGAAGGAGTTTCGAGAAAAAAGAATAACAGTTAATATAAATTTAGGACCGCAAATGTTTATTTTGCAAGGTACAGGCTTTGTGTGAACAAAAAAAAATTGGATGGTATTGCTTGTAAGTATTTTTAGAATTTCTTCACGAGGAAGAAACAATTGTTTGTCGAAAATTTTCTCAAAGAAACAGTCCGCATAAGTCCATATTTCAAAATTTACTTTGTTGTTTACACCAAACCGCTACTCTAAAACAAATCTTTGAGTCCAAACACAGAACATACTGGCGAACCGTTCAAGTTGAAGCAGCTATTTTGAAAATCGTTCACCTATAAGTACGCTTGTTCTTTGTTGAGGACCCTACATAACAATTGAGTCCTTACCACTTTACAAGAATTCAAGAGTTGTTGCCTAATATAGACAGTTAAAGGTTGAATGAGAATTTTCCCGGATTATACTATTCACAGAGAAAGCATCATTTACCAGAAAAGGTATAATAAGTAGTTTCGAATGATTTTTAAGAGGAGTTCTCTGATTAGTTTGCTTGTACATCGGTATTTCTTTCCTAATTTTTCCTGGAATACATTAATATTTGAAACTTAAAAATGCAGCAAAGTGTAAGAGGGCATTTTCGAGAAATGGCTGGTTTGTATTATGCAGTGTTGTTCCCGTCATTACCATAGTAATACATCTATTACTTTTGACATAATTCTGTTACTCTATTACACTACCCCTATATTCAATATACTTTCAATCTGTTTCCTTAATTTATATATATATATATATATATATATATATATATATATATATATATATATATATGTTTTAGGTGGTTTCCGGGAATTCATCCGCGTAGTTGATAACTGATCCCTGCCGGGATCGATGGTAAAATTACAACGTTTCGGCAGAGTCACATCTGCCCTCTTCAGGTCGGTTCGCATAATTCTCGTAGCCTTCTGCTTTCGCTTCTAGTTACTCGAATACTCAGTATATAATATATATATCTGTATATATATATATATATATATATATATATATTCTTCATATATTAAAAATGATTTCAAATGTAAAAATCAACCTGGAGTTTGGGCTTTTTTTAAATTTGAAGATCAACAAACAACGAGAAATCTGTGTACAACAGAAGCAAGCGAGAAACATCAATAAACACTATTTCTACATCGAAACATCTAGGAAGTGTTAGGGCTTCGTCGCCAAAATTGAGGTCCTCTCTTGTCTGTATTGTCATCTCAAAGTAAAAATCTAGGCATCATGCTCTGAAATTATTCACACAAAATAAATTTGTCATAAGTCGCTCCAAAGTAAATTATTTCTGCAGGCTAGTAATGTCTGGTATTAATAGCAAGAGTATCGAAGTTACAGTGTAAACAGTCTTTTCTGATAAAATTTGGTTATTCTCTATGAAATTCTACAAAAACTAAACTAAAATCAAAGAATAGGTTTATTATTATTAGGTTATTATTATTTCCTACATTCTTTATGTAAAAAACTAACAAAGTTGCCTATTATTTGGCTCAAAAACCTGGGAAAACTTCTACTGTTACTGCGCCATCTATACGTAATGGGGAGAAATAGGAGCTATTACAGTCATCTGTAAATCTATTACTATTTACCCGATATTTCTAGTACAAAAATTTTTAGATCGAGAAAAACACTGGTATTATGTGATAATTATCTGTGTTTGGAATCGTTATCAATCCCTGTGTGTTTTAAATAAATGCCTTTTCTAAAACTTTGTTTTAATATGAGCATTTTTTATTTTGAACTCGCTTATAATGGAATCTCGCATGTAATGAACAATTTTTCAAATACTGGTTTAAACATGTGTAAAATACTCGGACAAGATGGACTCGTTTATAATGGAACCTCGCCTTTAGTGGACCAGAATTAGTCTATCATAAGCGAGTTTTTCCTGTGATTCCCCTGGCATGAGGTTTACTGCTGTAATATTATGCAGTATTCTTTCGACCTAGCGTTTGTTATGCGGTAAGTGGCTTCTGAGCTTTTCAAAAATATGGGTAAAAGTGGGAAACGAGCTTTTACGCTACATGAAAAATTGGCAATAATATGTGATATTGATAAAGGAACATCTCAAGCAAATGTGTTTAAAAATGGTGTTAAGAAAATCCACTGTGTGAGGGATTGGAAAATAAACTTTCAAAAGAAGAAAATGCGTTTGCCGTCGCATCCTAAAGTCGATGAAATGTTATTCAAATGGTTTCCACACAAAATGGCAAACAATATTAAAAATAAAGGCAGAAGAATTTGGAAAATTAATCGACGAGGACTTCAAATGCAGCTCGGGATGGCTTGACCGCTTAAAAAAAGGCATAACATTAAAATATGTGGCGAGCCGGCTTCAGTGGATAGAAATGTTGCAATAATTGGTTGGTGTATGTTTGGCTCCTGATAAGTAATGACTATACAGAGGATAACATATTTAATGCCGACGAAACTGGGATTTTTTATAAAAGGTTGCCTGATAAGACGAAACTGGGATTTTTTATAAAAGGTTGCCTGATAAAACCCACAAGTTAAAAGGTGAAACATGTAGTGGAGCCCGGTGGAGGGAAAATGTCCAAAGAACTAAAGAACGTATCACAGCTATGGTTTGCGCTAATGCTTCTGGACCCGAGAAACGATAATTACTCATTATAGGTAAGTTCAACAGTATATACGTACAGACATACATACATACATACATATACGTACGTACATAGATACATAATACATACATATGTGCATATTAAAATTATGGAGACTCCAGAAAGTACCAACATCAGCAAAACATTACTATTTTGGACGCTGTGAATTTATTAAGCCTTTCATGGGATGAAGTTTCTTCCCAAACTATTCGAAATTGTTTTCGCCACGCCGGTATATTAAAAACAGTTGTCAAAGCTGCTATCATGGAATCAGATGCAGAAGATGACCTTCCATTGGCGGAACTACTACAAATAAACAAATTAATGTGGTTAAATGATTTTGAGGCGTTTGTAAATGTCAACAATAACGTTGCTGCAAGAGAAGAATTGCCTGACACAGATTTGGTAAACAAAATACTTCAGGAAGAAGAAGTTGAGAATATGGAACAAGAAGATGATATAGAAGAAGAACCTGCGGTGAGTACAGAAGAGGCTCTTAGCTGTGTTCAAACCTTACAGCGCTATTTCCTTCAGCAAAAAGCAGCATTGAAATGTTTTCAAAATTAAATAAAGTTAAACTTATTTGTCTTCTAAACGTTGATTGTGGCATATTCTTGATCACTTTTATGCTTTTTTGGGCAGTAACACCACAATCGAAATAAAACGAGGTATATTGAACGAAAACCAAAATTTGATTTATGACATTTAAATGTCATAAATCAAATTTTCATTTTGCAATTTACATCAATAAATATAAAGCCATTGATAACGAAGTCAGAATAGACTTTGAAACGTTTGGTTTTCATTCAATATACGTCATTTTATTTAGATTGTGGTGTTACTGCCCAAAAAAGCAAAAAAGTAATTAAACTTATTTAGCAGAACAATTATATAAAAAACAATAAAATGCAGTTTTTCTATCACGTAAGTTGTTTAATTCTCACAAGGTGAACACTCGGGTATAGTGCACTATATCTCTTTGTCCACTTGAGTCCATTATATGCGGATTTCACTGTATATGGAAAACAAAGTGTACTAAGGTAATTTCGTAAAAAAAATTTGAGGAGAGGAAACCCAATGAATAGCCAAAATAATTCAAAACCTCCTCAACAATCTTTTCGAAATTTCTTATAAAGATTTTTGTTTGCCAATTTTTTTTTTATTTGTCCACATGTCTTTTAGGAATGTTATATTGTTGTTCCTTTTTGCTAACTTCTAATGGAGTTGAATTTTTGCCGGTATATGTATAAAAACAAACATAATGTATGTGGTATATAAATTTCTTGGTTAAATGCCTTCGTATATATGATGATAAACCTTGGTGTTTATTTGTTTTAAACACCGTTTTAGTATCTATATATAAATAGGCAAAGACAAAACGATTAGGTGCCATTTTCTCCTCTGTTTCCCAACCGATTTTCTTCATTTTTGTTTTGTTTAGTAGCTACTGACGACCTTCAGTGCAGAATGTTAATCTTAATTTATAATATTGGTTCATTCATTAAATAAAATATCATAAAAATGCATTATTTACGTCTATACTGTCAACGCCAAACAACCGCCGCTGCCAGACCGTCAAAACTCAAAACATTGAGTAATTATATATAAAGGGACCGATCGTTAGATGCTTTTATATACTTAGAGCATGTACCTCTGGCATCCAAGCGTTGTTATTGTTTAGTGGTAAAATCACGAAGTATAGATACCAGGAGTCCGAACGGTATAGGCTTTTCCGCAGTATTTGTGGTATACAATATTAAACCCAGATCATAGTTATCTTTTCTGCCACTAGCTGCGCAAATGTTCAGGACGTACCGATGTTTTTATTATTATCAAACGTAAATACGCGCTGTCGAATGTCGAAATTATTAAAATTATAAAACTAAGTATAACATATTAATGTAATTGTTTAAAAATAGTTTTAATAAAAAAATGGAAAGGTGTTGTGCTGTTCATGATTGCCTCAGTGGCCGAAAGGCAAGTGAAAATGTGGCTAAAGTGGGTATATTCAAAGTTCCGAAAGTGAGTAACCTAAAAATAATATTAAACATCAGTGTTGTTAATAAATATTGTATTGTATACACTAGTGTATTGTTTGGGGTTTAAATGTTAAACGTCTTTTATTTATAACTAATACGATTAATAAATAATATATTTGATTGTAATCAATTAATTACTTTCCTATTATCAAGCATTGTAATACTGAAATAAATAGGTATTTAACCATTTTTGAATTTATATTTACTACTTAATTTGCAGAAACTATGTTTAAATTCTTTACTTCACTTACGGTTTGTTTAATAGTTTAACACGTAGAGACAAAAGATGAACTATAATTTTAATTCTTAAAGACCTGTTGATAACATTAATTTATTTTTTAATAAAATTGTTTGCTACTGGTTAATTGTATTTATTTATTTACTAATATCACACATTTTAGCTTTGCAGATTATCGAAATAATATTTTCAGAGCTGTCAGGTGACTGTCAGTATCAACAAGATTAACCGCGTAAGGATTTAAACGAGTACTTCCTAAAAAGTAGCGCGCTCTACCGGCAAAACATTCTGTCCCCTAAAATGCTACCATTTATTTAACATTACGTTCGGACTCCTGGTATCTATACTTCGTGGGTAAAATAGTGAATGTAGTAGATCAGTATTGATTTTTCGGACGCGTTGCAGTAACTTGCACATTAAATACTCTGTTTTTAATGTGAATTTAATTATTTGATTAATATATTACTATCACAACCTTCCCTAAGGTATTGTGGAAAAAATGGTCAGACAGCGGACAGTAGAGAATATATTAAATATTTAAGTTCTCCTAGGGTTGTTGGTCCTCTCTTTTCTTTAATATTCCTGAACTTGATTGAAACCTCAAAATGACGAAAACTTTTAGGTTGCAAAGAACAATTTTTCAATCATTATATCGAATATTTTGTCAGAAGCGATTCCAGCCAAAAATTTGGGGGGGGGGTCATTCATTTGTCAATTAATTTCGAATACCGATATTTGATTTCATTTTTATTTTCTTTTTATTTCAATAGATTTGTCAATATGAGTGAACAATTTTGGTCCTTATATCCACATCTCCGATTTCTTCACAACTTTGTTTCTTATAAAAATGTACATTTAAAATTTCATGAAATAGGGTCGAAATTCGACCAGTGGGCGACCACTAGTCGTATTTAATTCTTAAGTGCTTAATTTTACTGTACATGAACTAGGAACATGGAATGTTGTTCATAATTTTGTTTTCTGTTTGTGTTTTGTTGGTATTAGTGATGAGCCAGTTGTTTTTTCTGTTTTGTTGGGACCTCCTTCCTAAATCGGTTAGTTTTATTTATCAAATCCCTTGGATTTTGATTTTGAAGTAGATGTCCTTCAATAGTGTTGACTTCATGGCTAAATATTTGTCTAAACTTAGCAATAAATGAAATAAGATGTAAAAAATTTTTGTGTTAATAATACTATGGCATTGTGCCTAACTTACCTTTTTAAAATATTCAGTGTATGCAGCCTTTTTTCCGGAAGGAGTATTGAGTAACAAATTGACAATCGAGTTTTTCATTTGAAATGACATATATGGGGTACCTCTGAGCGACATACAGTCCATAAAAAATTCGTACCTAGCAGTAAAAACAAAAATCATTGTGGCCACTATTATCTAATTATACTGCTCTACAACAGTTTCACTCATAAATTAAATCAAAAAAATCTAGATTGTTGATAAAAAACCTAACATTTTTGTACTCTTACTTGTTAGGTATCTTTTTAGGGTTCCGTATTTACTATATACGGATATCCTTAAAATATCACGAATTTCTCCCTCTTTCACATCACAGCAATTTTCTCCTAAATTAATTGACGGGAAAGGTTGAAATTTGGTATCAGTGTATAGTATGGTGACCCGATCATGAGGACATATCGTAAACGAAAAAAATTGATTTTAGGGGTACTTCTGGGGAGAAACATTTTGGAAAAAAAAATAGAAATATAGGGGGACTTACCTGAATTTTACCGGAATCCCATATGCCCTATTTTTTTCATTTTTTACCTCAGTAGATAAAGGGGCGGGCTGGTATTGCTAGATAGGCGTAAAATTTCTCTAAGTACCCCTAAAATCGGAATTTCTATGTATTGGTTCTAAATTTTAAGTTTTTTCTCTAATAGTTTCAGAGAAAATAGGCTGTGACAGACGGATAGGCATAAAATTGATCAAATAACGAGTATAAAGAAAACACATTCAGTATAAACTATCTGTGGGTAAAAAAGTTGTAATGTAGTGTAATTGTCACTAAAAACGAACTGGCTTGATATTTACCTTATCTAAAAACACAGTTTTGCACCCTAACACCAAAAGGTTATTTAAACACTCAAAGGCGTTTCAACAACTCTAACTTGTCATCATCAAGGAGTAAACCAAACTAAATCTAAATTACAATTTTACTATTATTATTATAACCTGAATTGACCATACAATGTATAGCACACACATATATATATATATTTAGTTATTTTCTCAGCCTGCTTGATATTTATATTATTGTTGTTTTCCGAGAGACTTTTTTTACCAAAACTATATCTGGTCTATTGTGAACAACAGTCAGATCAGTCAGTATCGTGCGGTCCCAGTACAGCTTGTAGTTATTTTCTAAAACAGATTCTGGTTTGTATTTATAGTATGGTAATCTCATCGACTGTGATAGTTCAAGTTTCAGTGCTAGTTCCTGGTGCAGTATTTTTGCCACAGCATCGTGTCGTTCTTTGTATTCAGTTGCAGCGAACGCCTGGCAACCTCCTGTGATATGCTGGATAGGTTCAGATGTACTTTAGATAGTTCTTACGTGGAATTACTTGATCTTGGATTGCGAATATAAAGCTTTCTGCTGCACTGTCGACATAATCTTGGTTGACGTCAGTTATGTCTTCCAGGAATGGGCTTCTCTTTCCATTTCAGCAGTTTCTGAGCAGTGGTCTGGTGGTGTAATTGGACGTGTTGTTGTGTCAGTCGCGGGGATGTTGAGTCATCAACCTGGCACACGACTGAGTGTAGATCAGAAAATTCTGCGAGTTTCTGTAAATGACTACGCAAAATAGAAATTTGTTGATCTAATAGTTTGCTTAGATCTGCCAATCCTCTTCCTCCTTCATACCGTGGCAAAGTTGTACCTTCGACAGATCTCTTTGAATCGTGATTTTGAGCTTTTGTTAGTAAAACTCAATCTTTTCGTTATAATAGTGCAATGTAAGTCTTGCACCATTTAACTATACCGAAAGAGTAACTGAGCACTGAATACGCATAGGTGTTAATAGCCTGAAACAGATTTTTACTGTTTAGTTTGTTTTTGAACAGTCGTCTTATCCTTCTATAAAACTCTGCTGTTAGGTCCTTTTTCATGGTCAAGTGATCAATACGTTGAGGCTGCTTCATTCCAAGGTATTTATAAGTATAACCGTCCCCCATAGATTCAACTGAGGTGCCATCTCCCATTTCGAAGTGCGCCTGCTGCCAAATTTCATATGGATGTCACTAGAGAACCCTTCTACTATTTTAAGCATATCATGCAGCTGTTGTTTTGTAGCTGCCATCAACTTTAAGTCGTCCATGTATAACAAATGGTTTATCTTTAATGCTTGTACGTTGTTGTGTTTGAGACTGAACCCAAAATTAGTCGAGTTCAGTTTGTTTGAGAGAGGGTTCGTCGGTATTATTATTAAACTTTAGCAACTTACAGTAATCAGTACAAAGGGTACATCCCACTGATTACTGTAAGTTGCTAATAGTTTACTGGTAGGCATAAGTAAGAGAAAATTGTAATTTAGATTTAGTTTGGTTTACTCCTTGGTGATGACAACTTAGAGTTGTTAAAACGGCGTTGATTGTTTAAATAAAGTTTTGGTGTTAGGGTGCAACACTGTGGTTTTAGATTTGTGACACACCAGGTTCCGCAGCATTTCCACTTACCTTATCAAAACTTCAGCTTCGTATCTCGCCTGCACGGCATTCTTGATCCTGTCTGCGAAATTTTCGGGATCCTCTCCCTTGAACCACACCTTTATCCGCGGTATAATGAATTTTCGTTGGGAGCCATCTAGGGTCACAATCGACCAAATGTTATTGGCAAATTCGAAATCAGTGACGGCCACATTCAGCCACGCGTGGTAATCTTCGCATCTTTGTACTGCTTCTACGGTAGGAAGGAAAGCTTGGCCGGGAAGGGGGTATCTGACATTGTCGATTATGCCATGTTCCAGCCAGTTTTGTGGGGTTCTAAAATATGTGCAGTGTTATGATCAGGGTTATGTTCAATTTTAACAAATAATAATCGACAGGGTATGAATATCTACCTATGCACCGTACGAGTCAAATGTATGAAATAATTTTATTATTTTCAATGTACGACTGCTGTTAGCATTTAGTACCAGGGCTGACACACAGATGGCGTCACTAATGACATGCCGCTTTTGTTTTTCGGTAGGACCAACCTTCAAACGAAATCTGTAAAAATTGCATGACATTCACTTCAGTCGTTGGCGAGATATTCAAGGTTAGGTAACGATACGTTTGTTTCTTTTAAATGATGGAAAAAACGAGTTTGGTATGATTGTCAAATACTTTTTTTAATGAGAAAAAATACCGTCCAAGCTCAGCAATGGTCTGAAAAGTGATACCAGGAAATGTGTCCATAGACGATTGTATGCAGATTTTAAACGCAGTAGGAAAACCATAGAAGACGCGAATCACCATCCAACAAATTTTTGAAAATTGTTATGTCTGATCGTAAAGTGAATTTGCAAGAAATAGCTGACATACTAAAAAGATATCAAAAGGCGCCATGTTTAGAATTATGCATGAACAGTTGAATATGAAAGAATTTTTTGCCAATTGGGTGCCGTGGTCGGTCACAGTGACAAAAACAATAACTAATTGATGATTCGAGCGCTGTTTAAGCGCGATAAAAAGGTTTTTTTTGCGTCGCTACATAACATGAATTCATCATTATACGCTGTAATGGAAGAGCATATCAGCGGAGTGGAAAGCAGAGCATCAAAGCCGGCAAAAACGTCTGACGAGATTATTGTACCTGTTGCCAGCAGTCAAGGTGATGGAATCTGTATTTTGGGACACGCACTTAAATCTGCCAGTCAGTTTTACACATGTTTTCTCACGTCCTAATGATCATGTAGTTCAAGTAGCTGACATATCTGCGGTGGAAACATTCCTTAAAAAAATTTAAAACTTTTCGACAGCCATCCCTTTTGACAAGCCTCCTTTCAGCACCCGCTCTAGAGGTTACGTCCCCTTGGGCAAAGCGACAAATTGCCGCCTCTTAGATATAGTTTTCTTAAGCTCTCGTCTTCTTGCGAAGGATGACTATTTAAATGGTTAACCTAGTCCTGGATACTGCAGCTCTAAAGATATCTATTGATGGGCATTCAAACATTTAACTACGATTTTGCTATTTACCTATTCACCGTTTGGCCTGTATATTGCCCTCTGGTATCAATGTCAGGAATTCGTAGTTATTACCTCTCACTAACATGGCCTATATAACTCGTTTTCCCTGTAGCTGATTCTGCTTTTTCCGGATTTGGGCGGCGTTATTTTTTCGAATTAATTTATTTATATATCTGAGGCAACATAATAACCAAATTTTTCCGACGTTTCGCCCACACTTATAATGGACATTTTCAAGGATGAGAAATACATTCGTTTAGTCTTTTTCTCACAAACAAACTTTGAAACTTTACTTTATTAAACTTCTCACACTAAAGTACAAATTGTAAATGACGATGAATTAATAATTGGCCTTCCGAAATTTCAGGTAAAAGAAGGGTTGGAGGTAATGCGATTATTTTGGATTGTTTTATAGTGGTGATGATATTTTTCCTCGAATTTTATTAGTAGTACTTTCTATAAGTGTAACTCTAATTCAACCATTATTTATGTTATTATATGTTTCTGTGTATGGGTCACCCAATATAAATTATTTTCTGAATTACCATGTACAACTACAATTCAACTCTACATGATGTTGCAACCGCCCTGTATAAGTATTAATTTTCTCCACCCAATTTTTCTATTGCTTAAGTCACCCTGTATAACTGTAATTTTACTTCGCCGAATATGCCAAGTATAAGCAACTACTTATGTTCCACACTATATAACATTTATTTAACCACCCTGTATAACTATAACTCCAGTCCATATTATATATCAATCATCCTGTATATGCAACTGCTTCTAACATTTTTTGAACTCTCCGCCCTATAACTGTGTATAAATATAGTTTTTCTTTACTCTTATTTCAATCACCTTGTATATGCAACTACTTATGTGCCACCCAATACAACATTTTTTCAACCACCCTGTATAACTTATATTTCAACCGTCCTATATATGGAACTGTTTATATCACATCTATTTGTAATATCAGGTGCCCACATTACTAGCTGCTGGAATTTCGATTCACGCACGCACCTACCACCGCATACCAAATAGAACAGATCGCTCACCTAAAAAAATTTCTTTTCGATACACTGGAATAATTTGTGCCATTTCACTCGATTGCAATGAAACCCGTTACAAACACCCTGTACGATATACTTTCATGGCATATCTTGACATCTAAGCTAGATATTTTTCCATAAAGTATTCCTTCTTTGTGTATTTATCTTTGACAAAGGAAGGGAGAGGACGCGTAATGCTGCCCGCAAAAGTGTACCGTTTGGGCACCAATTTCTTATAAATTAAATCTTTCTATACTTTCCCGTAAAACGTAATTTGTGGTTGTTACTTTTAGACTTGTAAGCAACGCAATAAACTATGCTATCAATGCAAGTATTGAATGCTCTTTGATTCGGAAATCACAAATTATTCATTTAACAAATTAAGGAAATGGGCACCATTCCGCCTAAAAACCGGCACACTTTCATATCATTGATTAAGATGTTCATTACCTGTCCTCTCCCTTTCCTTGTCAAAGATATATATCATGAAAATTTGACATTGACATTGATGTTGATCGTTTTTTTGCAAATATTTTTACGTTATAGGCGGAATCAAGCTTTGTAGAATACAATTTAAGATATTCAAATTGTTGGAGCCATTTTAGAGAAAAAGTGTAGATTTATAGAAATCCACAGAAATGTAGTCCCTTAATTACTGTTTTTTCTGATTTTCTGAAAAACCGTTATAGAAAATTATATGGTACCTTTCTGTAATATTCCTTAATACAATGCAATTTAACACGTTAAGCGCCATTTGTATCATTTTGGATACAAGTAACCTTGATCATTTGGGCCACCTGTATCCAAACGGATACAAAGGAGTACTTTACTTCAGGCTGAATTCAATCAGATGCAACGTGTGCGTTTAAATGTATAGGGGACTTATAAACATGGCCTTTGGTCTAAAATTTGGTTTTGGCCTGAGATTTTTTTTTTGATAATAAAACAATAATTTTTGAAAAAACTATATACATTATATTTAAAAATACGTAACACAATATTTTTTCTAAGTGCTTTCACAAATAAAATTTATAAAAACTCATATTTGTTGAATTAATTCTGATTTATGGGTAATAAAAAACATTTCAAACAATAAAATTTTTCAAAAGCACTACATTTGTAGCGGGTTTGCCAAGATTTAGTTTGGGCACATTTCCAATCAAGACTGTTTTTTAGCCTTTCATAGCAAGCCAAACATCCCTATTTCTTATTTTCAAAAAAAGTTGCCAAAAACGTTGGATAATTTTTTTGATTGGTGATGTGCTGATTAGGACTGCAAAATGTATATTTTTGTTCATGTATTTCAAGAATATATAAAATTATATAAATATAAAATTTATTCCATGAAAAACATGGTTAATTGGTTAAAATTTAATCTTTAAACCAAACATTCCAAAATTTCGGGAGGGGTTGGAACCCCCAGACCCCCCCCCGCTGGCTACGGGCTTGCTGAGCTTACACAAAAAAAACGTGCCGACCAATTGATAACCTCCTCCTTTTTGGAATTCGGTTAAAAATAATCTCAATGAACGTAGAAATTAATCAAAGAGACATAATTAATCATTTATACGAATTGTTTGAGCTCATATGTTAGATTTTCTCACCTTATATCATAATCTTCATTGTCAAAGAGCTCCAATGGTAAAAATGGAATCCACGTACGTAAACTGATGTCGTGTTTCGTACTTCTCTTTTGTAGAATTTCGACTGGCAAAATGTCTCGGATTTTTATTCCTTTCGCTTTCAACAAATCCGTCAAATTTTTTCCCTAAAATTGTTATGCAGATTCTATCGTTTATTTTATTAAGGAGTAGATCGGAAGGCTTGTAGAACGAGTCGACAGAAGGCAGAAAAGTATTTATCAATTTGCCCATTGGACCTACCTTCAGCATTTTAATAAAGGGCAACAAAAATAGATCAGCATTTTCATTTGGGTGAGTGGGAGGTTTTAATAAAATATTGTGTAGGAGTTCAAATGTAAGCTATTGTCACAATTTTGGTGGGTGAAGCTGCCCCCTTGCCCCCATAAATACGCCTCAGAATTTGTCCAAAAGCTATTAAAATTGTTACATTTTGGGCAAGCATAGATCCTGACTAGTTAACTATCACTATTCTAGTCTGTTTTGGAATTTTTTAATGGTTTTTCCATAATAGAGAATCCGAACTAAGATTGTGTCCACCAGATGAAAATAATATTTGGTTAAATAAAATAAGTAAATAATATGGCAACCCCAATAAAAATGTTAAATTTTATTATTAATTTAAATATATATTTTTCTAAAATTTCACCGGCGCGGCGTGTCTTCCAAACAAAAGTGAAAAGCATCTACTATACACAACATGCAACACCTCAGTAGCTTACTTTTTTTTGGTCCCTATTACCTGGTAGCTGCGGTCAAACAGGTATGCAGATGTTAACAATTGCACTTTTTTGTCGACCAATCCGGACTAGTCTTAAAATAAAAGTAATTTAATTACAAATAATGTAGTATAAGGTTGACTGAAAAAAATTGTTCACAGAAGCTAGTTGGAAGACTTTTAAATTGAAAAATTCGACCCGAGCAAAAGTCCAAGACAGAGAGAGGTTGCCCGTACTTACGGCTTATCATAAATAATTTGGTCATGTGCGAGTTGGACTCGCATACTAAGGGTTCCGTACCACCTTCAAGATTCTAATATTCCAGTTTCAGACAAGCAGGGAATGAGTGCATTTTCTTATATATACCCTAATATATTTTAAAGGAAGCGTTTTAAATTTATAAAATATATACACTTTGATTTTCAAGACACAGACTTTTTATTTTATGTGCTTCAGGATTCGCTGGATTTTTATCAGAATACATATGTATTTAATTTTCTAATTTGGCCCCCAAAAATTAACATAAGAGTTTTATTTTACTAATAAACTTTCAAAGACGCCTTCTATAATCTACTGTCTGAGTTTTAAGGCTCTGTAGATTGGAAGATAAAGAGCAAAATAGGTCAAATTTTAAATTATAAATTATTAAATCTGTTATTCAAATTATTTAAAAATACAAATAAAATATGTATTTCAAAATTTAAATAGTGTAGTTTCTAAAGTGGAAATTAAGTCGATGTTTAATATTTTTGTTAACATCTTTTAAACAAATGATTTAAAAATATGATATATTTGTAATTCACATAATGAGCCTTTTATCTGATATATTACATGATGCGTTTGAATTTTTGTTTTCCATTTAATTGTATAATGTGTCCCTAAAATTACTATGGGGGTTTTCTAATAATTTTTCTTATAAATTTCAAGTGAGCCCCAGTATCCCTAATTATTTTCAAAATTTTAGGTAGTATGGTTTCGGAAATAAAGCCAGAAATGAAAATTTGTTATGTCTTTATGTTAATATCTTGTAAATAATTAATTTTAAAAATATGAAAAATATATATTTGTATTCCTCATAATGAGCCCTTTCATTTGATGTATTACATGATGCGTTAAAAAAATATTTTTTTATTTTCCGTTTAATTCTATAATTTGGTCCCGAATATTAATATTAGGGATTTCTTTGTATTTTTCCTGTAAACAAAAAATAGGGTCTTATAGTTTGGGGAATAAAGGGGGGAATGTTTTTTTTATATTTTTTGAAATATATTTTGAAATATTCATTTTAAAAAATTTAAAAAAGTATATTTGTATTCGTCATAATGAGCCCTGTGATTCGATACATTATATGATCCGTTAGAAACAATTATAATTTTTTATTTTCCATTTAATTCTATAATTTGCCCCCCCCCCCCAAATGAATATTAGGGGTTTTCCAGCTTATGGTTTCGGAGATAAGGGGGGATGAGTAAATTTTTTTTACATGTTTGTTAATATCTTTTAATTAATTAATTTTAAAAATATGAAAAAAATATATTTGTTTTCGTCATAATGAGCCCTTTCAGTTGATATATAACATGATAGGTTAGAAACAATTTTGATTTTATATTTTCCATTTAATTCTGTAATTAAAAGCAGAGGTTTCTCCTTATTGTTCCAGTAACTTCAGGTCAGACCCTATACCTCTAATTTTTTTCAAAACTTTACGTTTTATAGTTTCGGAGATAAGGGGGGGATGGGTAAATTTTGGTATATATTTTTTTTAAATATGAAAAAAATATATTCGTGTTTCTCAGAATGGGACCTTTCATTTGATGTATTACATGATTCGTTTGAATTTTTTTTATTTTTACATTTTCATTTAAATCTATAACTTGCCCCCCAAAATTAATATTAATGGTTTCTCCTTATTTTTCCTGTAACGTTCTATATTTTCTATTTTTCAAAAATCAAAATTTCTTCTTTTACGCTATGTACTCCTGATCGGGTCACCAAACCATATATAGATACCAAATGTCAACCTCTTCCGTCCAGTAGTTTAGGAGAGAATTGCTTTGATGTGACAGACCCCGAAACGTTTGGAATATACAGCAATTTTTCTTTAATCTGGTGTTATTTCCCAAGAAGTACTTAGACATTGAAAAATATGCCACAAAATTCTATTGGTAAAGTGATAAAATTTGTGAATGAACACATGCGTGCATGGAAATCGACCAATATCGCTAACATATTGGTCGATTTTTTGATAACTCCTTATGGATGTGTATAGTTTTTTAACGTTTAATCTATTAAGGAAGATCCTTAGGTGATCTCATATACTTTTCTGTGACGTGCAACTTGCAATTTTGCAGAAAATCGCCAAAAATTCCAAATTTCTTAACAAAAATTTCATCGAAATGACATAACGGACATAAATATTTTAATTCCAACGTAATAGAGCGGTAATTTTAGGCACTGGAAGTTTTAATTGCGAATTTGAAAATTTTCTATGTACATCTCAAGCATATAGGTAGTAAAGCATAGTATTTTCGGCTCCTTAAATCAATGAGTACCAAGCTCGTTTTGTTTGTATACCAAGCAAATACCTATTTAAATGCAAATTTTTCCATTTTGCGAAGACGGTACTTTTGGTTGTCACATTCTCCCGGCCTAATAGAAAATTCAGTGACAACACATGTCAAACTTTAAACTGCTATTTGGTGGGTTTATAGACAGGGTGTTTAGTTATAGCAAACAATGTCACAAAGCAAAGTGATAGAAGGAGTTGCATTTATATGAACATTGAAATATAGGACGGACTAGAATGATAGTGGTCCGTAGGCAGTCGTATATACAGGATGGTTGGAATATAGGATGGAATGAACGTTTGATGGTATAAAAATGTTGGAAAAAATGTGAATTTAAAATTATATAGGGTGATTAAAAACTGTTATATGATGTGGACATAAGCAAATCATATACAGGATGGTTGAAATATATGCTGCAGTTGAATTATATTTATACAGTGATTAAAAAATTATTTCTTTTATAGCCCATAAGAAGTTGCATAAAGTGTGGAGAGGAATTAATGTTACACAGGACGATAATATAAAATGTAAAAAATGAACTAATTTATGGGCTAGCCCACAAGGTGTTATATACTATGGTGCTTGGCACCGGCTTTAAAATATACTAGATTGGTAGGTAATTAATTTGTACAGAATGAGCACCTTTTAATGTTTACATTTGTTACTTCCTGGGTAGGTACCTAACAACATTGAATGAGTTATTTATTTGCTAGAGTTGTATTTTGTTATAATTATTTTTAGCTTTTTAGTTATAGGTAGAAGTCGGTTATATATATATATATATATATATATATATATATATATATATATATATATATATATTAATGTTTTATTATTACATGATTTTGCTGAGTTTGATAAAAATAACGCTGTTCTTCCACTGTCACAATTTTTTTGTTATTGATTATTTTTGACGAGGAGTAAGAACGCGTAATCTCTCTCTGTCTTGGACTTTTGCTCGCTCCGAATTTTTCAATTTAAAAGTCTTGCAACTAGCATCTGTGAACAAATTTTTTCAGGCAATCTTATATTACATTATTTGTAATTGAATTACTTTCATTTGAAGACTAGTCCGGATAGATTGACAAAAAGGTGCAATTATTAACATCAACTTACCTACTCTCTTCGAGGTGTCATTCCTTTGTACACAAAGGAATGACACCTCGAAGAGAGTATTCAATATCTCTGACAGGTGAAGTAACCTGAAAATTTTATCGTGACATTCTGTCCTAGGAGTTAAGGGAGAACAGCAATTACACGGAACGGCTCCAGATTCGGAACATCTGTGTGCTGATTCTCTCGAAAATCCTAGATGTCGGTCTTACATCTACCGTCAAATCAAAAAAAAGTAAGCTACTGAGGTGTTGTATGTTGTGTACAGTAAATACTTTCCACTGAAGTTTGTTTCGTTTGGTAGACATTTCGGTGAAATTTTAGAAAATTAGAATTTTTTTAAATTTTAATTAATCATAATCGAACATTTTTGTTGGGGTTGCCATAGTAAGACAAATTCAGAAAATTATTTTATTTAATTAAATATTATTTTCATCTGGTCGACACAATAGTGAAGGTCGATCTTAGTACGGATCTTAGACTAATGTTTTCTGTTTTTAACAGAAAATATAGAACTTCAAGTTTCGCTTTGAAACTCCTATAGGTATATATTTGAATTAACAGCGAAACAAATTAGGTTCCAATACAGTTTTTTTTATTGGAATGTATGGATTTTATTCCAAAGGGTGATACGTAATAAATCCGATTCTGAGAAACTTTGGTTCTATAAACTTTCCGATCTGTTGGGGTATTAAATGTTATGGGTGAACCTTTTACCTGATATTCACGGCGTAGCCTTTCAATTGCTACGTTTCTAGGAAGAGTTCTCGGTTCTACTTCGTGTTGTAATTGGACCTTGGGCTTGAACGTGTCGACTGGAAAGCTCTAAAATAAAATTAAAGACACAAATGATCGACTACTTATGGACAATTTTTACATTGAAAAAAAAAATCGAAAGAATGCGAAAATATCCAGAGATCAGGAGAAACGTTATACATGGTGAATAGTGATTAATAAGTCTCGGTACGGCTGGATATCAGCTTCAGGTATAACCAAGGAAAAGCCCCTTTTGACCTTGAGGTCCATCAAAGGTTAACCTGAGGTTACCTACTATCATGCGACTATGTAAAATTTTCTGCCATATTCATTCCCGGCATCAAAAACACGGGATGAATTTAAAAAAATGAATTCGACCTCGAGCTGACCTTGAAAATGTCAAAGTCAAATTAAAATTGAATCTCACAACTGGATAGCCAAGAAAAAAATAGGGTTTTACTTTTCGGATACCCTTCGAAATTCTCTAGATATTTCGTCGTACCGAAAATTATTGATCATCGTGTATATAATTAAGTGGTGGTGGAAAGAAATCAAGGGTATGTTTCCAGTAATACTTATTCATACAACTAAATAGCCATATAATGAGACTACAGAAGATGGAGAAACAATTGTATTAACTTTTGGTGATTAGAATTTTGAAACTAGCAGACTGTCTTAAGTAATGGTAACACCTTAGAGATATTTCTTAAATATAGAGTAAGTCAGGCCCCGAGAAAAAACTAACACACGGCGAGAGAAACCGAAAACCAAATTGACGTATAAGTGCACATATCTTTAGCTAGTACCTCAATGGGTAACACTCGTACTTTGAAGAAAACAAGTGAAAAATATGCTTTTTCAGATATACAAAAAAATTGTTGGCCAAAAATTCTGTGACACTGCACTTATAAGCTCACCGTGAATTTATATTAGAAAGAATTCGAAACTGTCGACGACAGCTCCAGTTTGTCTCAAACTTGCATTGGCCTACAAATGGATTTACACTTGGCCTTGGGGGACAGAGCGTCCTCATATTTTATCTTGTTCTTACTTACCATTTACCACAATACGCAATCCTATGTCATCGCTTAGAGACAAAAATTACTTTCAATTTGATATGTGATTCATTAAATCACGATTTGAGTCAACTTTATTATGAAAGAAAATTGAAAAAATCCCTTAAAAATGAATTAAAAATATTTGCGGCTACATTTTGACAGGCAAACCAAAAGGAACTTTTATCCAACCAGTAATCATCTATTAAAATTGAGCTTTATCTTATAAACAGATGAACGTAGTAATTAGTAATTTAGACTGTCATAATTTTATATCGGGTTTAAGGGTGTAAATGAATTGTCAGTGGTAAATGCGTAAACTTATTCCCAATCTATAATTTCTCACATACACCCTTTTTCTTCTAAGCGTTTCTTATTTAGATACTTCAACAACATTTTTGATACATACTATATGTTTGTCATCTTCAAACGTCATCCATCTCTCTGCTGGAGCGAGGAAAGCTCCTTTATCTGGGGCGTTCATTTGCCTTATTATCGGTGCATGTTTCTCCGTTCTTATTTGCCATAACAGTTTCGTTTTCTTTCTGGCTCCCGGATACTCTTCTTTGATCTCAGCGTATTTGGGATTCGTTAAAATTTCGGAGTAATAGCCTCTATTGGGAAATTCTTTTCTCCCTTTCTGTTTCTTTTCCGCCATGTCTAGTAGAAATTTTTGAAACAATATTTTAGGTTTGGCAGTAAATAATATTAAATTTCATTTTTATCTCCATGCAGCAATAAAACATCGTTGTCCTAGCTACAGGAAAATATTTTTGTATGTCATAGAGGCAGACATACTGTATGTTTATTTAGTTTTCTTGGGAATAACATCACAATTGAATTAAAAAGCTGTATATTGAAAGAAAATACCAAACGTTTCAAAGTAAATTCTAACTTCGTTGTCAATGGCTTTAAAATATGTAATGAAAATGTAAATTGCAATTTACATTATAATACATTTTGTTAATAAAATAAATGCAAAAAATCTCGTACAAAATGTAAATTATTGGATAAAATATTGAAAAGTAATACTTGATACCTGAGGTAAAACAATAAAGCTATCGTAGTTTCTTAACCATTGACAACGGGGTCTGACCTAAACCCTGAAACGTTTGCAATATACAGCAACTGTGGTGTTATTTCCCAAGAAGTGCTTAAACAATAAAGCTACAGCTGTACTCCAGTGTTTTGATTAATGATCAAATGTGCAAACAGTACATACTAAATAAAACTTAAAACGTGAAGGATATCGAAATGGATTAGGAAGACCGACGACTCATTGGAGACCATTACTAAGGACAAAAAGTAACAGTAAAGGTGGAAAATGAAGAAACCAAAGAAATAATCATAGAACGAGGAGTAAGACAAAGTTGTTATATGCCACCGGTGTTATTCAATGTATGTGTTGAAAACCTGATAAATAAAGCACCGAAATAGACAATGGGGATTCCTCCAGGACATCAAAAATTGACGAATATTACCTAAGTGTGCTGATGACCACGCAGTCCTTGCAAAAACAGAAAATAAAATGCATAGTAAGGTCTGGAAAATAAGACAAACTGGTACGAAGTATGATAAAAAATAAAAAAAATACAAAATAATTTTTAATTATGAAGAGTTTGTGTTACAGCAATAGAAAGTCTAACAATCAATTATGATTAATTTGGAATAAACCAAAACTAAATCATTAACAAAATAATCATAGTAAAAAATTTTTGCAATTTAAAATAATAACTTCATATTAAACCTATTTGTATAAACAGCTAGAATATTTTAGTATTCATTTTAATCTTATTTCAAATTTGTTAATCATAATTGATGGATTTTCTGTTGCTGTAACACAAAAAATATTTCCTACTTTCAGTTCAGTTTACTATTAAAACGTGTTTTATAGTTTTTTAAACTATCATTTATTTTACAATCTTTCTCGAAGATTATATATTCAAAATTAATTTCGTTTTTTTTTAACTTTATACTCAAAATTTCTTTTTTTTAATAAATATTAAAAACCGCCCATTATAATATATTTGTCTATATAATTCAAAAATTCACCTACAAACTAGTATAGATATTTTTTTATTCTGATGATCTCAGTCAGGATATTATAACAAAGTTATGTAATAATGTTATTGTCATCGACCCTTGACAATTGTGCAAATTTTCAAGTTAATCAGACTCCTTTAACTTGGTGAAAATTACTTTGAAAGATTCCGTTACATAGATACATTCATACATACATACTGGTCAACCTAATAAAAGCGTGTTAAAAAAGAACCGACTTCAACTAACTTAAAATAAAAACCGTTCTTTTTTTCTGATTTAAGGTATAATTCCATTGATTATGTTAGAATTTATTTTATATTCAACATCAAATAAACAGCGACCTCTATTGTTGTATATAGTAAATAAGGTGTGAAGTTGGTTATCTATATTCTGTAGAAAAGTATTCAATAACGTTAGTCGATCATCAGCATTAAAAGAATAACGTCGTTTTATTAGATTATTTTAACGTATTCTTATCTTTCTCTCCTCGCTCTCTCTCTCTCTCTCTCTAATTTGTATCCTTTTTCTATATTTTCTGTCCAAGATAATCCCATTAAGTGGCTCCTACCCTTCTATAACGTAAAAATTTCGAAGGGCCAATTATTATTTCTTCCTACCTATTAGTCATTTACAATTTTGCGTCAGTGTGACAAGTTTAATAAAAGTGAAGTTTTAAAGTGTGTTTGTAAGAAAAAGACTAAATGAATGGAGTCCCCGCAAGGTAATTAACATTTGTTTGTTTTCTCTCATCCTTGAAAAAGCCCCTTATAAGTGTGAGCGAAACGTCGGAAAACTGTGTTTTTATGGTGCTTTAGGTATATAAATAAATTAATTCGAAAAACTGACGCGGACCAAATCCGGAAAAAGCGGAATCAGCCGCGAAAACCTACGTTCTCATTTGTTAATTATGTGTTTGTCCAACGCGGGTATCTATACATTCCGCAACACGTATTGGCATTTATTCAATAAGGCGGTCTATTTCTTCTTGAGGAATAATATCTCAAGATACCCGTATTTCATGTCTTAGAACCTCCAAACTCTGTGAACCCATCATATCCCAAACATGTTCTATGGGCGAAAGATCAGGGCATCTAGGCGACCATAGCAACAGATTCACATGGGTCTCCATATACAATTTTCAAATGTTGTCGTACTTTGCACCACTGTAGTCGTTGCCGTCGATGCTCAGCGGTCAGAGGTAGCAGAAGATGCGATAATGCCGCAGTCCAAGAGATCTTATACGATGGTAAACCGTTCGGACACTTACAAGATGGCCTTGTTCTCCTAACCACACATCAGCCAAATTTCGACACATGTCGAAAATTGGTCTCTAAAGCCTATCAGTCTTAGATGTAGATCTTGAACTTCATTTGTGCCTCTTCTACGTCCGGTGCCTACTATTCTCCGATTTTGGGTGTTATTAAAGCATGCCTGATAACATTTCATAACGGTAGTTGAATTTCTGTTCGTGCGTTTAGCGATTTCTTGAAATGAAAAATCCGTCTCCTATAAATCAATAATTTGACCTTTTTCAAATTCAGCTGGCGATACATTCAGCATAGACGTAATCTAGTCATTTTAATATTACTAAATATCGATTTTGATCCCATCAGTTTGTTTTTTGGTAAATTAAAAATAAGCAAAAAACGACTACATTAGTTGATAAAAAAATTATATGAAAAAACATTTACCAAACTACCAAATTTTAATCATTTATTCTTTACTAATAGCATCTATGTTTTAGCAAAACAATATTAAATTTAAACATCTGCTTCTAGGTGTTACGATTTCTTTGTCAACGAGTAGATTTTTTCAGCTTCCCGTCTGACATACTTATAACTGTTGACCGCGAGTTTTTAAAACTATGCTGTTGCAAACTTGTTTTTTTTTAAATATTAAATTGTATTTTAGTTGGTTTGGCGGTTGGTTTATGGCCTTTGCCTTGAGCATTTAGCCGGCCTCGTGTTAGATTATGTAAGTAATGGACGGAAGTGTCCATAAGCCACACTCGGACATTTATACTCTTAACTTCCTAATTTATAACTAAACACTTTTTAAGCGTCACTATTAGAGCGTTTCTAATATGCAAATGTTTTATTTAACTTAATTTTATAACCAGATCCCATGCATGTTCACTAATTCTGGAATTTACCAATTGTCGTTTTTTAGCTAATTTTTGTGTTCATCTATTCATACATTTGAAGGTCTAGAAGTTTCTCCAACGTAAAAGATGTTATATTCCAAGGAATTTTATAAATGTAATTTTTTTAATATTGAGTTGCGTTTAATGTTTTTGTTTTCGATATGATTGATTTTGGTGTATTTTCAGTTTTGAATGGTGTTTTAACATAAAATCTGTCGTCTACTCTTCAATCTTTCTGTCAGCTTTGTATAAACGCTGTAGTTTATTTTCCAAAACGGTTGCATCCAATTTGCAAAATCAAATTGCGTTGAACAGAGATTTCATTACTTTTAAACTAAGGTACCATTCGCCCACAATAGCATTTTAGAATTTGGGGTTGGAGTTTATTCTCGCTGGAGGTTGAAGTAACAAAGTTGATGATATGGGCAAAATTTTTTTCCTTAGAACGCTATACGAAATATCAGCAATGTATCGGTTTGGTTGGCTCATCCGGTATATGATCTGTGAATTTTTTTTGTGTATAATCAAAAACAACAAATTTGAACGATGTTATAGTAAAATTGTCAGAATAATCAATTGTTTCGTTTTAAATTCATATTTTATTAATTCGGTGTTTAATACCTATGCACAGGTCAAATACGGCATCCCGTATAGCGTACTAGGAGTTTTTTGGGTCGCTGATTACGATGAGAGGGTCGGTTGACCTTCATCACGTCAGGGTCAAGGGCATTTGAAGGTCAAATCGAGAGGGTTCAACCAAAAAATCTGAAAAAATTCATACTAACGTTTTTGAGGTCTCTGAGTCCGAATCCGTAGTTTGCTTGACCTTGCGTTTTTTCCTAGATGTTACTTGAAGGTCAAATCTAACAAAAAATGTGAAAAATTCATGCTTATGTTTTTGAGGTCTCTGAGTCCGAATCCGTAGTTTGTTTGACCTTGCGCTTTTTCGCAGAGGTCATTTGAAGTTCATTTGAAGGTCCAATCGTGAGAATTGTACAGAAAAATCCGAAAAAAATGTGTGGTTGCACTCACTTTCCGGCGAAGTCCCTGGGTAGTGGCTTTTATGCCTTCATGACAACCTCCCAGAAAAAAAAAATCGAGTCAATGCTTCAGAAACCCAGAATCGGTGGCTGGTCAGGGTGGTAAAGCGAGCCCGCAGGCGTCGTCATCATGCGACCGTAGCTCTAGGTTAATGGGACACTTGGCCAATGTTGAGTCCTATGCGACAAGTCAATCCTTACAAAAAGTGTCCAAGGCGAGGGTTAAGTAGCCTTGCCTTAACTAGCTGGGATCATAACTTTGCTCTAACTGGCTTAGAAAAGATAAATCAAAAAAACATTTTTTCAGATTTTTTAGAAAACTCTCTCGATTTGTACTTCAAATGACCTTTAAATGACTTCTGAGATAAAGCGCAAGGTCAAACAAATTACGGATTCGGACTCAGAGACTTCAAAAACATTAGCATGCATTTTTTCAGATTTTTTGGTAGAACTCTCTCGATTTGACCTTCAAATGAGCTCTGGGAAAAAGCGTAGTCAAAGAAACTACTGATTCGGACTCATAAACGTCAAAAACATAAGCAAGAATTTTTTCAGATTTTTTTGGTAGAACTCTCTCGATTTGACCTTCAAATGCCCTTGAACCTGACGTGATGAAGGTCAACCGACCCCCTCATCGTAATCAGCTACCCGAAAAACCCCTTTTTTTCCTATAAGGCTCGCCGTTTCCCCGCTTAGTTCAAATGTTCACCTGTGTAATTGACAAAGAGGTCAGATTTATGTTGGACAATCGAAAAAAAACTATTCTTTCTCATTAACGTTTAAAAAGCAGGATAAGGGTAGAAACCACCACGCCACGCTATGGCTTCCCACGTCATGAGACGTGGGCTCACGTGGGCTATGTAGTGTGCACATTTGTAACACACTCATTATAAGGGAACCATACAGAGATTATATTATTTCACCTCACGGCAGCATACCTTGGTAGCAAAAAATGCTTCGAAGGGGACAAAACTTTAAATTTTTAAATCTCTACCTATCTCTTCCCATGCTTCATATTTTAGTCTATATAATGTGCAGAATGTACATTATAGAGGAATTCATACTGCCGTACCTTTTCTATCAATTTTTTTTCATGTTGCATTGTTTCCGTACGATACCCGACAAAATACCAAGCAGATAAAAGACACACGTCGGCAGCATCTGAACATTTTAAATCGTCACACGTGGGATGACGTGGTTTGGCGTGTTATGTTATCGCATCAGACAAGTGTGTAGGCAACACCTGTAAATAAATGGAAGAATATAGTCACACACATTTGTCACAAAGCACGGGATGCCGGGCTGTGTTGCTAATGGGGTTGTGCCTTAATAACTTATACGATTTATCAACATTGATCATTCAAAATTTGTCACTTAGACTGAGGAATTCACCCACTTAACGCTGCGTGCATGGGCGTACGGATTGGAGGGGACGGTATGGGGTTAAAACCCTGCAGTGAACCTTCAAAGCTTCCCATAAATTTGGTGACTTGTCCCCTCCTACATAGGCGGATCCAAGGGGGGGGTTCAAAGTTCTTAAATTTAATATTAAAACCAGGTAATCCTAACGCCAAGAGCTCAGAAGAAGGTTTAAACTCATAGAAGTTGAGTTTAAACCTCAGAACGACTATGTTAAATTTAATAACCCAAGAAATTTGGGTTACAAATTTTATTTCGGAAAATTTATTACAGGATCCCCCCTGAAATATAAAATAGCCTCTCCTGAAGTATGAAATCGCCCCCCCCCTCCCCCGGATTCACGTGCCTGGATCCGCCCTTGCTCTCCTGCCAACAAAATTTCTGATTTGCCCTTCTCTCTGGTACAATTTTTTTTCTGATTTACCACTCTGTAGGACTTTTTTTTCTGATTTGCCCGTCCCTGATCCAAAAACTATGTACTCCCCTGGCTGCATGGAAATAAAACAACACATAAAATTAGAAATATTTATTTTACAACACTAAAGCAGTATCAGTAAATAATTCTATATTGTATAACTAATTTCTGTTTATATAAATTTCATCTTCACTGAAGCACCATCTCACAAGACTTGCTCGTTTCAATTTTCGAGGCAACAATCACGACTTTTCAACGTTTATTCAAACATATGATGATAAAAACAATTTTTTCTCTCTAAAAGGCACTTATCTATCTACAGTTAAAAACGTATAAAGTACAATCGATACATGTTAATGCCAAACTCATCACATGGCACCGACTCTATTAGAATTGTAATTGTAATGTACAATTGTTTGTTTTGTTACTTATTGTATATAAATATTTATGTATATTTACACAAAAATCAAACTTCTTATTTACAAAACCGGAAAGGTTTCCAAAATACCTGAAACAAAAAAGAATATTTAAAATAAATATATAATAGGCTTCCAAAACAAAATAAATCTAATTTTAGTATATAGTATTACTAATTTAGGCATTAATTAAATAGATGGGTACCCATATTACAGTATTATCTATTTTTAACCGACTTAAAAAAAAAGAGATTCTCAATTCGTCGTATACATATATATTTTTTGTGTGTTCACCGATAACTCGAAATCAGTTCAAGGAATTAAAATAGTTTAAACTAGATTCTGTTAAGGGGGATCCCGAAGTGGTCCCATATTTTTTTCAAGGACATAGCTTAGACCGTGTTTCAGAAAATCGGCACCACCACACAAACAAAAAAAAATATCTGAAATGTACATGCGACAGATAATGATTTCCGATGTATTTTCGACCGCTGAACACGAATCCGGAGTCAATTTTGATTGAGCAACACGAAGAAACTCCTGAAAAATGAAAATTTTCCCTAATGATAGATCTTATACATCGGAAATCATATTTCGCATGTATATTTCAGACAACTTTTATTTTTTGTGTGGTGGTGTAATTAACAGAACTAAAAAAAAATAAATATTCTCAAATCCTGTAGAATACAGTGGGTCCCCTAAATTAAAAGCATATCAAAACTATCGTAATACATATAAGTATTTAGAAAACAAGTTACTGTATTTTATAAAACTACTGTTGAATAAATAAATACATTAAAAAAAAAACAAAAACCGACTTCAAAAAAGGGACTTAACTAAAACTCAAAAAATTGCAACAATTAAATACTTTTTCTGAAGTGGGTGCTAAAGTAAATGTGAAAACAATTCGAGAAGTACATTTATGCTTTGCAACTTTGTTGTTCAAGTTTTTTAAGCCAGTTTTCGTTTTTTTTTTAATGGATACTTACTGACAAAGAAATCGCAACACCCAGAAGGACATGTTTGAATTTACTATTGTTTTGGTTAAACATAGATGCTATAGAGTAAATTAATGAAATTTGAATAAAAAATAGGAGTTCATTTTTTTTTAATTGAGTATGCGAATAATGTGTTTGTCCACCGTAGTTATCTATACACTCCCCAACACGTCTTGGCATTGATTCAATAAGGTGATCTATTTCTTCTTGAGGAATATTATCCCAAGCTACAAGTATTTCATGCCTTAGAAGCTCCAAAGTCCGTGCAGGCTGGGGTAAATTTCCAAGCCTTCTACTTATCATATCCCAAACATGTTCTACAATATGAGGCAGAGCTGAAATATGGGCTCACCTCGTTCTTCTCTGTCGGTTAAAAACGGTCGGGGAAAAATGTCATAAAAACGAGGTGTATGGGCAAGAACGTCGTTTTTGCACGTCCTTCCAAAATTTCAGGTCTGAATTTTGACGATAATAGTGCCAACCGTTCGGGTAAACACGAGATGTGTGGCGTCAACAGTTAAATTGGTCGGGCATTTTTCTGAAACAGTGACATTTGGTATTTTGATATTTCTGATATTAGATGTTGGACTGGTGACTTTCTGTTACTGTTTATTGAACTTTATCAATCATTTCCTTGCGTCTGGACATTTTTTTTCTTTTTCTTTCCTACCAAAATCGCTGCCACTGGTAATAAGCGGTCTATCGAGATTAACTGGCGCAAAACAAAACTGTTGTGTGTTGGCTTATCAGTCAACGTGCTTCCTTCCAACATTTTTAACCGTAGAGTAAAAACGGCAAAGATGAACGAGGTGATTGGAACCCTGAAAGCGCCCCACTCACCTCGTTTAGGCCAGTTAATCACGATGCACCGCGTATTAGCAGTGGCAGCGATTTTGGTAGGAAGGAAAAAGAAAAAAATCTCCAGACCTAAGGAAATGATTGATAAAGTTCAATAAACCGTAATAAAAAGCCACTAGTCCAATATCTAATATTATAAACTTTTCTAACAAATAAACAACAAAACAATAAAAAAAAATCCGAACGTCACTGTCTCAGAAAAATGCCCGACCAATTTAACTGTTGACTTTGGAAGGACGTGCAAAAACGACATTCTTGTCCATACACCTCGTTTTTATGACATTTTTGCCGGAACGTTTTTAAACGTCGGGTAAAAACGGCAGAGAAGAACGAGGTGAGTGGGGCCCGTAAAGTTGACCTACTTCCATGTGCAATAGCATCCTATACCATAAGGCCTATTATTCGGTGTACATGTTGGTCAATAATCATATTGAGGTTGACGTCTTTCTCCTATGCAGTAGAATCGAGATTCATCAGAGAAGACGACCAGGGGCCTGTTTCATAATCAACTTGTAACTTGTAGAATTTGCAACATCAAAATTATTCTACAAGTTACAACTTGTAAAATCCAAAATATTAGTATTCGAAATGTGCACGAGAGTAGCACATAGCACAGATGATGCAAAAAGAGAGGGTAGCGCCACCTAACATGCGCAACTATTGGCGAATATGTCAAATAATGACGATTATACAAAGACAATAAATAATAAATAATGTTTTTAGATGTTAGATAGAAATTGAAAATGCTACATCGAAAAACGGAAATAAAAACAGGTTTTGAAATTATAAAACGGTATGTTTCCAACCTTAAATTATGATGAGAAATAAGTAAGTTTTAACACATGTGATAAATGGTAGAGCTACGAAATAATGACAATAGTTATTTAATAGAATCTCACATCACTCCTCAAATAAATGTATGTCACATTTATTTGAGGATTGATGTATAAAATAAATTTAAATGTAAGTAATCTCATAACTTTAAATGTAATGAAGCACACATTAGTATTGGTAAATTGTACTATATAATTTATTTATTACTGGTTAATGATTCTTGTGTTATCACAGGAGTAAAATGCAGCAGTGTTTATAATCAGAGTGTCCTGACAACTCAAGGAAGTAAATGTCAACCCAAGGTTGATAAAAATGAAATAAAAATTCAATTTTGAAATATTATAACTCGTAAATATTTATTAATTTGATTCTCAATATAACTATCAAAGAATATATGGCCTAACCGGTCGAATGTATAGGAATATTTACAAGGTAGGCCTTCCCAATTTAATTTCTTTACTACTACTTGACGTAAAAAGTTTTCAGTATGAAATAGAAACTACAAGTGCAAGTATTTTGTAACTTGTATTTTTTATTAATAATATTAGTATGATGATTATGAAACAGGCCCCTGATGCCATTGCAGAGTCCGATGTTGTCGTTCTTTGTATCACTGTAGTCGTTGCCATCGATGCTCAGCGGTCAGAAGTAGCACAAGATGGGGTCGATAATGCTACAGTCCATAAGACTTTATACAGCGGTAAACCGTTCGAACACTTACAAGATGGACTTGTTCTCCTAACCACTCATCAGCCAAATTTAGACTTGTCGAAAATCGGTCTCTAAAGGCCTTAAGTCTTAGAAAATCGATCTTGAACTTCATTTGTGCCCATCGAGGTACCTCCTCTGCTCCGATTTTGGGTATTATCAAACCACGCATGACAATATCTCATAACAGTTGTTGGATTTCTGTTCGTGCGGTTAGCGATATCTCGAAATGAAAGACTCGCCTGCCGTAAACCAATAATTGGACCTATTTCAAATTCACTTAGCTGGCGATACATTGGGCGTACACGTACTCTAGGCATTTTAACATTACTAAACATCGATTTTGGATCCTAGCAAACAGTTTGTTTTTTGCTAAATTTAAAAAAATACCAAAAGACAGTACAATATTAATTGATAAAAAAATTTAAACTCCTTGGTACTTTTTATTCAAATTTTAATCATCAACTCCTTACTATAGCATCTATGTTTTACCAAAACAATATTAAATTTAAACATCTCCTACTGGGTGTTGCGATTTCTTTGTCAGTGAGTATATTTATTTATTGGTTTTGAGTACTTATCCTATGAAATTATCTGCAACTGAATAATATAATTTGTCAATAATACCAAAATAACATTAAATTAACATTACTATTTTCTGTAGGTGAATCTACTGGAAAACAATATTACACAAACAACTTTCATTCAATCATAAAAGTAGGTACCTACTTTATTCTTGGATATATACAGAGTGTAACAAAAGTAACGGTTCCCCCCTGTAACTTCCTATGATCGCATTTTCCGAGAAAACGTTCCTGACAAAAGTTATTCAATTTTGACTGAAAAATTCAGTGGTGACCTTGTCCTTGACTCCAAGGTCATTTCAAGATCAACTTTATTTTTTAAGATGGAAACCTCTATTTTTTATTCCGGAATCAGAAAGAGCGGAAAATTCTTTATTTGTCCTTGGAGTCTTGGAGTGACTTGTCATGGTCATTTCAAGAGCAATTTGCAGCGCATATTGTCACTTAGTTTTTGAAAGAAGGTGGGCTCCCACAGGCTGTCAGCGACTACTTATTGGCGTATTCGTCTTCAGAAGTGCTTTCCTTTTTGCGCAACCTAAAGACGCGCTGTGTAGTTTGTGTTCGACGTGGATTAAGTCAGCAAGAGTGCACGGATGAACTTAATTTAATTTTTGGCGATGAAACTCCATCAAAGAGCACTGTTTATCGATGGTATGGTGAATTCAATCGAGGTCGTACTTCACTCCAAGACGAATTTCGTGAAGGTCGTCCAAAAACAGTTGTTGTTCCGGAAACCATTGATGCTGTGCGCGAACTGATATTGCAAGATCGTCATGTGACCTATCGTGAGATTGAGTCAACCTTACACATTAGTGGGACCAGCATACATTCAATATTGTATAAACATTTGAATGTCAAAAAAATTTGTTCGCATTGGATCCCACACAATTCGTCAATCGTTCAAAAAAAAGGCTCGTGTCGATTGGTCGAAAGAAAAGCTCAAAAATGGAAACTCCTATTTTTTATTCCGGAATCAGAAAGAGCGGAAAATTCTTTATTTGTCCTTGGAGTCTTGGAGTGACTTGTCATGGTCATTTCAAGAGTAATCGTTATTTGCAGCGAATATTGCCACTTAGTTTTTGAAAGAGGGTGGGCTCCCACAGGCTGTCAGCGACTACTTATTTGTGTATTCGTCTTCAGAAGGGCTTTCCTGTTTGCGCAACCTAAGGACGCGCTGTGTAGTTTTGTTTTGTTGGTAGAGCTCCACTCAACAGTTTTTTTTTCTTTCTTTTTTTCTTGTTTTTTTTTCTACTTTTTGTCATTTTTTTTAGTTTTATATAAATCAATTGCTTTTTAAAGAGTATGAAGCCAATTCGTAGATATTTAACATTACTTCGATCTCTAAAGCATATGTTCAAAGTTATTACCTTCAGCAAAAAAGAAAGTAAAAAAATTATAGAAATAAAAAATGAAAAATCTTCGTTGCAAATAATGTGTTCTTAAAATTATCTTGAGAGCTCACTTAGATCCCAAGGTCAAATACATAACTGAATGTAAAATTATCCGCTCTTTCCGATTCCGGAATAAAAAATAGGGATTTCCATTGGATTGAGTTGGCTGATACTTGGTGGAAGTTGAAATTCATGATGATTTGAGTAATACACTTATTACAAACTTATACTTTATTTAAAAAATTGTGACAATTGTTTCGCGTCCGATGGAGCTTAATCATACAATGGTAGTACCTTAAGAAATTCAATACTTATAAACTAAATAGAATATAAAAAAGGTAGTTTACAAATGTTTCTTTAATCTTCTAGTTGTGTTAATATTACTAAGAAATTAGGATAAACAATAAAAGAATAAATTATCATGTAAAGATTGCCCTAAAACATATATAGGTCAAACAGGTAGATCTTTTCAGACAAGGTTAAATGAACATCGCAATTCTTTTATAAAAAATAAACAAGATTCCAATTACGCAAAACATTTACTTGAATACAATCATAATTTTGACCACGATTTCAAAATTCTACATACAGAAAATAAAGGTATAAAACTAAATTTATTAGAGAGTCTTGAAATTAATCGTTTAAAATACTCAGAAAATTTACTCAATGACCAAATAGATCTTAATAAGTCCCCACTACTAAATTTATTTACATAACCAGTAATTTATCAAATAAATGTCAAAATGAGGCAAACATTTAGCTATAACGGTTTACCTGAATCACCCTAGAACCATAAACATTGAACCTTCATATTCAATGGTAGGTCTTTGTGTAAATTACATCTGGAAAAAACCCATAATCTGATATATCTCTTTTATTGTTTATCCTAATTTCTTAGTAATATTAACACAACTAGAAGATTAAAGAAACATTTGTAAACCCCCTTTTTTATATTCTATTCAGTTTCAAAGTATTGAATTTCTTAAGGTACTACCATTGTATGATTAAGCTCCATCGGACCCGAAACAATTGTCACAATTTTTTAAATAAAGTGTATTACTCAAATCATCATAGGGATTTCCATTTAAAAAAAGAAAGCTGACCTTGAAATCACCTTTAAAAATGGCCTTGTGCTCAAGGACAAGGTCACCACTGAATTTTTAAGTCAAAACTGGGGTACCGGTACTTTTGTTACACCCGATATATTAAAAATCTTTTAAAACGACTCCGCATACGTGGAATTTGAGTCACATTTGGGCTAACTTGGGTTAGGTATAAAAACTTAACAGAAATCCTTAAACCACACTTACTTTAAGGAGTATTTTTCTTCTGCGCCGCTTGTTGTGCCCTCTTCTCCCACTCAGCTTTCCTCTGGCTAAAATTCTTCGGCTCAGTTATGAAGTCCGTCTGTGGCAAGATTTCGTCAATGATTTTCTCTTTGATTTGCGTATCCTCAGCGTTCGCAATCCACTGATCGGTTTTCCTCCTCTCAGTGTACGTCATCTGTTTTTTCAAAATCAATTCCGAAGACACCGTCTTCTGGGGGTTCATGCTAACAGCTCTTTGCCCCATAAAAATGTTATTGTTGAACGTTCTTCGCAGCATTGGAGGCGACGTTTGAGTCGTGTCTTTGTTGTTGTTCTTCGTGGTTTCCGTCACTTTATTCTCGACCAGTACGTTCGTCTTTGCATCCACGCTGTCCTCTTTCTTTAATTCTTTCGTTAAGGGTTTTCTCTTTGGTATTAGTTCGTTTTCAGAATCTTTGTTAAAGTTTTTCTTTCTGTCATCAACAGGGGAATCCATTTGGTTTTCTTTATCGCTGTCTCGGGTTTTGTTGTCTAGAAGAATCGCGTCTTGTATTGCTTCTATTTCGGAATCTTTTAGTTTTAAAGATCGTCGTGCGAAAACCTTCATCAGTTCTGGTTCTTCCTCGGTTTTTTTACTTACAAGTGATGATTTTCTTCGTAAAACAACTGTTTCTTCCGTCGGTGTCTCCTTTTCTTTCAAAGTTTCATCGAGTTTGTCCAAACTGTCTTGAGATGACTTGTCGGAGTCGTTTACGTCACCGCTTTTGAGTGAATCCATGCTGAGTGATCTCGTCTTAAATGACGGTTTGTTGTTAGTCACTGGAGAATCTGGAGTGATGGAAACTACTGAAGACTTTCTGCTGGTATTTTGAACGTCATTCTTTTTGAATCTGTTCACGACTTTAGAAGCTTTCGACACATCCTCTTTGTCATTTTTCTCGATGATTTCCAAGTTCTCCTTGCTGAACTTCCTAGGAGCTGGTGGTTTGTTGGCAACGTCCACTGGGACGTCAAAGTCGAACAGAGTTTTAGGTCTTTCAGTGGATTCTTCAAACAACTTTGGAGACTTCATCGATAGTATGACATTGCTTGTGGGTCGACTTTCAACTTTGTTAAGATGTTTGTTGAGGAATTCAGGTATCGCCACTTTTGGAATAGTGACGGTACTTTGCGTCACTTGAGTGGATTCTCTTTTAACTTGAATTTTAGTAACCGAAACTTGGTGTTCTTTGAAGCTCACACTTTGGGAGTTATCAGTAACGCTCTCGACTGTTTCAAATAGTTGACTTTTGTTTGAACTAACGAAATCTTCTTTGTTGCTGGTCACGTTTACAATGGCTGTGTGACTGGGACCTGATATGGTGATTGCAGATCCCTGGAACAGCTCAGGATCACCAAACAGTTCCTCATTTTCCGCTTTTGTCTCAGTCTTCGTAACACCTTCACTTGCATCGACGTCCGTTACTTTCTTCTTCAATTCTAGGGCTATTTCAGAAGTGTGAATGTTCCCGTCTAAATTCTTAATGCTATCCAAACTGGCAGCTTTGGTAATGCTTACTCGATTGTCATGATTTTGTTCTTTCTCGATAAAATTCTTGGTGACCGATTTCAAATCGTTAGTTTCTGGGGTGCTTTTAATGGTTTTGAAACTGTGAGATTTGGTCACTAGTCTTGGTATTCTTATGTTTTCTTCTGAATAGTCAGTTAGCGATTTGAAACTGTTATCGGTATCGTCGTCGTTTAAAGACAGCACCCTTTGTTGGAGTGACGATAAACCGGGTATCTTCATTTTGCTTCTGATGTCTTCACCCCTGAATCGAATCTGCGCGTAATTTGTCGTGTTCGATGATGATTTTGCGTAATGCGTATGCTCTGACTTCGTGGTTATCACAGTCGATGATGTCGGGAACAGGGGCGATTGCGGAGGGGAGGTCGATACATGTTGCGATGGTGGAGGACTAGCCGACAATGAGATCTAAAAGAAAAGTTATTTCATTAAAAACTTAAAACAAACTAATTACATGTAAAACAGATTTGATTGTAATAGTTGGAGTGCGAAATCATGTTAATTTGATTGATATATGTCTTTATGTAGTAGCACATTGCTAATAAATACTACTAGTACTATTACAACTAAAAGATTTATAAAAAATAATATTATGATCTTATACTGCTGTTCGAAAACCAAGTTTACTCTTGGTTTAAATAACCTCGAGTACCAAAAGATGCGTAGTTGCGCACTCTAACGGTTGGTTTGGCGTAACCTAGCAATTTAACTATTAGTCAGTTGGTAGTACCGCTCAGTTGGTATCAAGCAAACGTGTGTGCGCAAGAGCAGTAGCACGGTAGAAATGTAGGAGATAGTCTTGGACATAATCGTTCGTCTTTAGGAGTGCTCAATTTAGTTCGAAGTCCTATTGCGAACTAGTTCGTTCTTTTAGTTCGCTAGTTCTTTTGCACGACTCAGAATAATAAGCAGTAGAGAGTGCTCTACGATCAAGTTTTTCATTATTTTAGGAGGCAATTGACAAATGTATATATATATATATATATATATATATATACATATATATATATATATATATATATATATATATATATATATATATACGTCGGATTTGATCCAAAAGGGAATGTCGGGTTTGATCCAAAAGGGAAATAAATATGGGCTAAACATTTATTCGACAAATAATAATCACACTAAATTGACCGAAGGCACCATAATGATCCACCACTGGAGTTTCAAACTATACGAACAATAGATAATGTTGATGATCAATTCATCTTGGGTGCCACCTAACATAAGTTCGATCGGCGTAGCGATATGATATTAATCTAAATTGGTAAACAAAGTATTCTTCTCGGAGCCGCGGTGAGATCCTGATTACGCGACAGCCGTCCACGATCTCACCTCGCTCGAGGTTCGAACAGAATTGACCTCGTTCCTCTCGATATGATTCTTTTCAATACTCATGAAAAACATCGTGCATAACACCTGACTCATACACTATCACGTAATCAACAGCTCGCCGGGTGATTATGATGATGAATCACCCACCATCCCTAGCTGGCAAATTTGTAATAGAATATAATAATAATAATGATAATATAAACTATATAGTCTTTAGACCTTCGCCACTTGAGAAACCAACTATTTCGTTATCTCCGACATATATATATATATATATATATATATATATATATATATATATATATATATTTACTTTAATTAGAGATCTATTTAATTTTATTTATAAAATACGAAAATTAGGTCTACATAAAACAATCAACTTAAATTATAATTATTGATACTCAGTCAATAAACAGACTTATTTATAACTTTTTTTTTTTCAAGCTGTTGAGGGAAAAACGCGTATTACTTATTGGCCGTAAGTAAGGCACGTGTTTGTAGCGCACAATTCAAATTTCTAGCATAATCTGGTATACACTGAGGGACATTAACGCCTGGATTAGCCCTTTATTTCCTAGCCAGTGAATTTCCTACCTAATAGTTAGTGGTTCACTAGCAAAAATTTATCAGTTGATTGATAATGTAGCGCCACTCCATTATAAAGTATGTCAGAAAAATAAATTGTATATACATGAAGAACTAGTTCGCATATTTCACTTAACAGAGCGCTCTTCCGACCTAGGTCGTTCGCGAACTACCCAAGCCTAGTAGGAGAAGAGTAAAAATGGTGTGGTAAATTATAGTTGTAGATAGGTTGTAGTTGTAGTTTTAATGATAGTTATTTAGTTATTGGGCTTCAACCACGTCATAAAGCGTTTTGGGAATGTAGACCGTTGAACGAAACAGTATTAGTTAGTACATCGAAGTGAATTGTGAAGAAAATTCATAAAGCTTGTGGCAGTAGAATTTTCTTGGAATACAAATCAATGGCGTCAGAACATTGTTGAAGAGTGAACTGTTGCAGAATATTGTAAGATTTGGCGTCAGAACATTGTTGAAGAGTGAACTGTTGCAGAATATTGTAAGATTCAATCAGCACATGTATAGCAGATTGTGATCATAGATTGTCATTATTATAGCTTAATAAACTGTTATTGTTGGAGAAGTGTTATTGATGTAGCCGCAATTACGTAGAAAATAAAACATAATTTCCCGTGTCTTCAAGGTTCAGATTCTAGCTGAATTAAATGGGCAAACCCCTTCTGCGTAGCCAACCGCTAAGAGATAAGATAATAGACCCAGTCTACTACATATTGTTTTTCTCTGGGTATAGGTTAATAATAAAAAGAAGGTTGTCGTCTTTGGTTTAGAATTCCTTCCTTGGATTCTTGAGCTCACTCAGTCGATACAGTCATCAACATGACGCCATCAAATTAAAATATTAAAATATAAAACAATTTCTTTTGGCTGGTTGGTAGCCTTCGCTTTTAAACATTTAGCCAGATCACGTATTTTAATCATAAACTTAATACTGATATACTGCTAGCAGTCTAGAGGTAGGCGCAAACATCACAGTCCAGACGTATATATGTCTATAACGTTTTACTGTACTTTGGGTCTTATGCGCATGTTCGAAAATGCCCCAATTGGCTCTTCTGTTGTGGGTTATGTTTTCTCTCTGTTTGATTCTTGGCAACGCTTGCGCAAAACGGTTTAGGTACAGTAGCAAGGTATAATTTGCTGTCTCTCTTAGTCGGTGACCCTTCCGTTTACGGGCGATAGCAGTATATCAGTATTAAGTATATGATTTTAATAGCTTTTCATGTAAACGCCTTGCGTTTAGACAACCACACAATACCCATAGGTGAGAGCCGAACGCGATCCCGCTAGACTCGAGAGTAGTCCACCAACAAAATAGCATAAGGTTTGCGAATGGCCAAGTAAGATGAAGGAAGGACTTAATAGGACTTAGTTGGCCATTTGCAAACCTTATGCCAATCCTATTTTGGTGAAAATTTCACGAAAATTCGCAGATTACAACTTTCCGAAATACTGGGGAAGCTATTCTAATTAGTTAAGTAAATCTACAAATTACAAGGCATAGTTAAAAATGAAATTGATAAGTTTCAAAATGAAATAATAAAAAGAAAATATCAATATGCAGTGATCACTAAAGGTTCTCTTGTAAAATACCCCATTTTGTCACCACCAAAGGATGGTACAATCATGAAGAGCCTACATCATTTGTGATTGCCGAAAAAGGTTCTGAATCTGATTTAATAAGTGCGATATAGGTTACAAATAGAAATCTGGGTAAAACCTAGGTCGAAATCAGATGTTTTATTGAAGGCAATAGACTTGGCGAATCCAAGAAAATTACTACAAACAGTAAAAAACAGCAAGTGTCTGTACAGGTAGAAGCCGAAGTTACAGTTAAGGGAATCCAGAATCCGACACGGAGTACCTCATTAGATTCCGAAATTAAGGTTTTGTATTACCAAATTCAATACGGTAGCAAAATGCTCGGTAAGTAATCCTTGGTCTACTAGAAATTATTGAATAAAAGTAGAACCCAGACTGAAAAATACATAAATACCTGATAGAATGTACCTTAGTAAAAGTAAGACACTACCTAGCAAATTGTTGAATTCCAGGGGAGCACACATCGTTTGTTTTAAACTCGTAAACTGTGACAAGGTGAATGACGCCATTAACAAGCAAAACTGGAACAGCTATAATACTAGTGAGTCCATAAGAATATAAAACAGCCAAGGGAAATTTTAAGAAGCAATGAGGGTATTGTTGGCTGAACCAGTATCATCCAATACCGAATACATATGGTGTATTTAGAGCAATTAATAGAGCAAAAATTAACTGATAATTTGTAAAAAATACTATCAGGATACCGACTGTGCCATCATATTAACAACGATTCGTAGCGATATTTTGCTATGTTTTCCACTCGCAGCTATGGTTTTTTACTTTGTTATAAACAATTGAAGCAAGAAAATTACGTTTTTTTTCTTAGCATGTTTATAAATTCAAAACTAATAAACTAATCTCAATGTTGTCAACAGGTGAATTGTAAAGCATGAAAATACCAAGGAAATGAGCCCAGGCTCGATCCGATTGGATCATTAGTAACAGGGAAAAACAAAAAATTCTGGAAAATTTAGCATTTTTTAATAAAAATCGATACTTCGTCATTTTAGAAACTGTAGAACTGGGCTTGTAGGAACTGATAGCAATTTACATATATTTTATGTATGCCAAAACCAGGCACTACCGGTTTATTAGTTTTTGAACAATTGTGATGTAAAATTTTTTGTTCACGATTTCTGCATTGTGCCTCCATGCGTCATAGATAATCAAATTTCAATTTTGAAAGTTTTGAAGTTGTTGAAAGTAGAGGTGTCATTCTACAAAGCCTCTATTCTCATTTTTCACTAAATGTCTGTGAAATATCTGAAAAATGTTAGCAAACATGACAAAAAATGGGTGAGCGTATGAATGTATCCAAGGAGTGGGGGTAAAACGGTTGTTGAGGGGAAGCGTATAGTAATAAGGCAGGCTGCCTGTAATTTATAAATATTTTTATTGCTTTTGTCAGAAACTAATTTAGATATTTTCAACACCTTTTTTGATTCATTTAGTTCAGTTTTTGTTTTAGTTTAATATAAACCTATTGACTTAATTCTGGAGTTCTCAACGAAATATTAAGAAGTATACTTTGGTTGTCTATTGTATTATATTAAAGGAACAATAGTTGTAGTGAAATATATATATATATATATATATATATATATATATATATATATATCTTATGTAAACATGTCTCTATAAACACATACATAGATCGTTTTAATATTTAAAATCCTCACAAGTAAGAATTTTTCTATTGACCACTCTATTTCGATGTTCCGTAAACCCAAAATCCACAATTTAAGCAAAAACGTTTCCGAGAAACCGCTTATATATATCTATATTAAGAAACAAATAGTTCTCATTTGATATAATAAAATCGAACAAATCGCTCTGTACAGAAGCTTTTTTAGCGATTAGATTCTTTCACCATCTGTCAGAGTGACAGTTACTATCGATAATAATTATTCTCAGCAGTTCCCTCAACAACCGTAGTGGGGGGAACACTACTCGAACACATTCATACGCTCACCAAATTTTGGTCATGTTTGCTAAAATTTTTCGTATACTTCTCAGACATTTAATGAAAAATGAAAATAGAGGCGTTGTAGAATGATACCTCTACTTCCAATATCTCTATTCTGAATTGATATTTGACTATTCATGTCGCATGGAGACACACTGCAAGAATAGTGGTTTAAAACTTCATATCGCAATTATTCAAAAACTAATAAACCGATAGCGCCTGGTTTAGTCACGCATAAGGTAGATATCATTTACTATCATAGTAACGAAGTTATGATAATATAAAAAAAACGCTAAATTTTCCAGAATTTTTTGTTTTTCCTTGTTACTAAAGATCCTATCGGATCGATCCTGGGCTCATTTCATTGGTATTTTCATGCTTTACAATTGACCTGTTGACACCATTGAGATTAGTTCATTATTTTTCATTTTATAAACACGCAACGAAAAAAAAAAACGCAATTTTCTTGTTTCAATTGTTTATAATAAAGTAAAAAACCATAGTTGCGAGTGGAAAAGGTAGCAAAATATTACTACATATCGTTCTTAATGTGATGGCACAGGCAGTATCCTGATAGTATTTTTTGCACGAAAAAATCCCTATTGATTGGTCTATATTGGGCCCCGTTGGTGGAAATATTTTTTTTGTTCAGACAAACTGACCTCGCATTCGGGTTCACCGACCTCAAGAACCTACCTATGAATTTTTTTAGATTTTTTAGTCGTTGGATAAGCTTGAAGGCGACCTGATACAGACGATCCGACCTCGGATCCAGATGGAAACGAAAATTTTTTTCCGTGTCTTTGATATGAATCTAATCATCTCATAACATCCATATCGAGGTCAGTCATTAAAAGAGCTTAGACATATAAACAGATTAAGAATATCAACACATCGTAGCGAAATGATTCTTTTTTATACAAATAAAAAATAAATAATTACCTGTCTTTGCTTGAACCGATTTTCCAGCTCAGCCTGCAAAGGTGACGTCCCAGCTAGGGATCTTTCAGGCGAAGGTTTCGGCATAATTAATGCAGGCTCTTTCCTGGATTCTTCAGGAGACGCCGGAATGTCCACAGGCAACACCCGCTGCCTAGACGCCGGTCCAGATCGAGGTGCCGGTATTGGCTTGGATGGTTCTCTTCTTGTAGAAACACTATAAGAACTGGAACTTTCGATTCGAGTTTTGGAAGACGTGGAACTGACGATTTCTTGTTTGTTGAGTTGTCTTTCTTCTCTGCTATCGACGACGGTTTGCTCGCTGACGATTGTTTCCTCTTGCGTCACACACTCTTCTTTGTGCTTTTTCTTTCTGCCGCTACGTCTCGGAAATATCCTGTCGAATATCGAGAGTTTTTCTTCTTTGTCCTGGTCTTCGTGCAACGTGCTGAAGTGGTCTTGGGATTTGCTTCCCGCGTTCGATTTGCTTCTGTTCAGCTTGTTGCTTTCTGGCCCTGGAGGTGTTAAACCGGGAGGTAAGGACGAACATTTTATTGAAGCTTCTGTTACTGTTCTGCTGGTGCTCATGCTGTAAAGCTCTGTTAAAGTCTCTGCAAAGCAAAGTCGGCATTTACAAGGACAATGTAGCAAGCGATGAAGATGCTAGTAAGCAACGATAGTTTGAACTGTAACTGAACATAACAAGTACCAGGATGGATCAAATTCGAACTGATTGATACGAACGCTCTTTCCTTTTGTTCGTAAAGCTATCAGTTTATTTATAAGTAATGTAAGACCCAGACATTTTTTTCTATTTATTTTTTACCGTTTTGTCAATAACAGGAAAAAAACCGTTTTGTTTGAGCCGTTTTAAAGGCATATAACTTCCTAAGGGTGCGTTTTAAGGCAGATGTTAATAGGCCCTTCTTGGCTTATTTTAATGAGTTCTATACACAGCAGAAGTTTGGAACTCTATTTTAGAAACACCTTGTGGGGCTATGTTTACAACCTCTTCGGGTATAGAACTATCTACCATTGGAAGATTGTCCCTTATGGTGTGTCTTCCGTATACTGAAGAAAGTTAACAGCAAGCACTATCTCAATAAATCTATTAACATCTTCCTCGATAAGTAGTAGATGTACCAGAAAAACTAAAAGTGTTATTTTGATATATCTGCTTAGATGAGAATATGTTGAAAAATTGATATACCAAGACCTTTTGGCAGAAGAACTAAACTGTCCAAACAAAAAACAATTGAGTACATGAATGCATGAAAATAGAGAAGGGTATAAATGCCTTCCAAAGTACTGCTGCTGCTAAATTGGATGAAGCTAGAAGAAGATTTGATGTCAGTTCTGCAAATAATTAGCATAGATGGCAAATACTTTATTAATAACTTTTATTACAGTATATAATATATTACTAATATTTATTATAATCAGATTAGTTAGCAGAAGAAATTGCAATAGGGAGATGCGTAAAGCTAGTGTTAGATGACTTTGACGAAAGAGTTCTCATAAATAGTTAACCCTTCTATTAACAACGACAGATGCAGATACGGTTGCCAAACATCTGAATCTATCCAGCATATCACAGGAGGTTGTCAAGTGTTCGCTGCAACTGAATACAAAGAACGACACGATGCTGTGGCAAAAATACTTCACCAGGAACTAGCACTGAAACTTGAATTATCACAGTCGGTAAGATTACCATACTATAAATAGAAACCAGAATCTGTTTTAGAAAATAACAACTACAAGCTGAACTGGGACTGCACGATACTGATCGATCGGACCGTTGCCCACTATAGACCAGATAATAGTTTTGGTAAATAAGTCTCTCGGAAAACAACTTTAATTGACATAGCAATTCCTAACAACAATAATATAAATATCAAGCAAGCTGAGAAAATAACCAAATATAGAGATTTGGAATTTCAAATAAAGACTCAGTGGGACATGAACAACACAGGAACTGTACCAATTGTTATGTCAACGACAGGACTAGTCCCAAAACATCTATTAAATAATTTAAAATACCTCGGTCTGGGTGAACATCTTTACAAACAAATGCAAAAAGCCGTCCTGTTAGGAACGGCCTGGACGGTCAGGAAATTCATGGGAAACTGACTCCAACGACGGGCCTGAAAACCTGGCAAGGGCTCTCACAGAGCTAAACCCTTTTGATATCTAGGATATCTGGGGTTTAGTGAATTTTCCCCTAAAGGCACTCATAGCGTGCCTTAGAGGGAGTGTGATACCATACATTGTTGGTCAAGTCGAGATTATTATAATCAGATCAGTTAGCAGAAGAAATTGCAATAGGGAGAGGCGTAAAGCTAGTGTTATGCAGATGATACGGTTGTTTTCGCAGACGACTTGGAAGGCTTACAATCTCTAGTAGTAGTAAACTCGAGGCATATTATTAGCCGGCATCTCAAAGCGATAGACAGTATGGGAAGAAGAGGGCTAGAAGAAGAGAAGGCTCATGTTCAAAGCTAAAAACAGACATTAAAAAACCTTCTTCCTAAGAGATAATAGCTGCTGTTCCCGTGTCGATGGTTTTTTGTGTGATAATTCCTCCTACTTTTTATGGAGGTATGTCGTTCGCTTGTTCCTAAAAACATTCAGCTATAACTGGAAATCAGTGGTCTTAAGTTTTGGGCGAAAATGTTTAAGGTTACTCCCGTCATTATGTACATTTGGAAATGCAAATGAACCGAGGAAGCTAAATTTTTTATATGACAGGGGGCGTGCCTAGAATGCTTAACCTCAAATTGTCGACCAAGATTTCCTATGTAGGTTTTCCACCATGTTGAAAAAAGTGCTAAAACTGTTTTTTTTTTTGACAATAACTCGGCTATCCGATGAGATCCGAAAATTTTGGTAGAATACTTTTTTGTAATTTGTTTTTTGCTATCATCTTTTTTCTGGTGATAAATATCGAAAAATTTACTGTAAAACCTTTTATTTGTTGTAACGTATGCTACAACCAAAGTACGAAATATATGGACGAAATATAATCCGCCTACCATTTTTTTATTGCATAAACAAATTATTTGTTTAATAAATTCCATGTATGTGATCCATAATTTGCTTTATTTATTTATATTATAAACATTAATTCATTAAACCGCCTTCCATTTTTTTTGAGCTGAGTAGATACAACCGAGTGAGTGGCTCGCTCGACGCTGGGCGTGGACTCACCGAATTTCCACCCCGCTTGAGATCATAATTTTTTCCCCAAAAAATAAATAAAAAATGATATTGTAGGTCTGAATACGCTCTACAAGTTTCATCTCGGCAATCTCGTCGGATAGCCGAGTTTTTGCAAAAAAAAAAATTAGCATTTTTTTCGAGATGGCGGAAAACCTAAATAGGAAATCTTGGTCGACAATTTCAAATTAAGCTTTCTCGGTTCATTTGCATTTCTGAGCTGTTTTTTCTGACGAAATGACTGGACAAGTTTATCCAAATCAAATGAAGTTTGAAGTATTCTACAGAACTGACATCGACTTACTACTTAATTTGTTCAATTTGATCCACCAGTGTACATTTTTATAAGAAATTGTGATATTTTTAATTGTTATTTGAGTGAAAAAATATTTTAATGAAAAAATAGACTTAAGTCCATTTTTTCTTCATAAAAACATAGCAGCAGGAATTAAAGGTAAACATGTTTGGTTATATGCAACAGAGATGAACACAAGCTTAAGTACCTTTTCTATTAATTTCTGGTGAAATACTCCTGACAGAGGACTCTTCGTTGACTTCTGGAGTGGCAGGTAAAGCTGAAGATAACTAAACGAACATAATTGTTAATGAGTAATGCTTATGAATTTAGTACTTAGATTACCTGTTGACCACGCCTTCTTTTTGGTGCTCCATGAGTCCGTTTTGGTTTCACAGATACTCTATGATGAGCGGCGCTGTGGTTAAGGGGCGTCGTAGAAGAACTCGGTCCAAATTCGAATTGTGAATCTTAAAGAAAAATAAAGATTTATACATTTTTTTCCAACCATCAAATTGGTTTTTCGAAACAAACCTGGAGTAGATTTCTTTTCGTGTAACGATAGTTTTGAAGAGTGCCTGGAATGGGGCCCCATCGAGTCCTGAAATAAAACAAACAGAAATTGTATAATATTCGATTCGAAATTGAAGATTGATATTAGCTCAGGTCATTTTTTATCAATGCGTTTTTTGTTTTTTAACAAAAAAAAACAGCGGAAAATCGGTAACAATTTAGTTTTTTACCTTTTACACAAAATCCACCCAAAAAACCGTGTTTGCTACTATGGGCAATGTTGCAGAGAACTGAAAAACCTAAAAAATGAGCTACTATACGCTCAACTTTGTTAATTGGTTTCTTAAATAATGGAACATGTACTCAAATTTCCAAAAAAATAAATAATCGTTTATATATTTTTTCATTTTATAGGTAAAACATTCTTATTAACTATAGCGATAGATCGTCTCATACACAATTTATGTTCTGAAAAAAAAAAAAACTGTAACCCTAGTAGTTTTTGCAAATTTCAGTCAATCCTATGCAAGACATATTTTTTTGAAAAGCCATATTACCACACCGGATGACCCTATCTTTATGATTAAACCACCATTGGGAAGTAGAAGAGTTGATCTAGAGATCTCTCATCTCACTTTTCCAAAATTTAAAGTATAAATACATATAATAATTTTTGATCCAATTACATTACTTCCAAAAATACCAGATTCCAAGGCAACTTTAACTGTGAGTCAATAATATGTAATCCCTACCTAAGGATTTAAATTTAATTAAAGATATGTTATGAAACGTGGTTTAATTTTTCTGCTGAACACTATCAAATAAGTTACTTTCGAGTCACTATTGATGCCTGCATTTTGTTTCAGAAACTTCGCCCGACTGGAGACCTATCCAACCTAGCGCCTGACAGAAATGCTCAATAACGATCTCAGTTTCATCGATAGGACGCCAAACAAACAACCTCATGTTGAAGAAGACTTTAAGGGCAAGAAAAAAGCGATAAGGGTGAACTATAACTACCATTTTGTCAATTGTTTTTGAGTTTTCTGTTTCAGGTTTTGTTTCCAGATTTCTCTTTTAAGCTTCTCTTTCGGAAAATCTTCAAAACAAGACAGGCCGGGAACTTACCCAAAAAGAGCACTCACAAACATAACATCAAACACAGACAATTATCTGAGAGTGGAAGCAGAGCAAAGAAGTCAGCTGCATAACGAGCAGCTCCCTGTGATGGACCTAACGTCGCAAAGTAACGTCGTCCGCGGGAGCCAAAAAGACAACAGGGGGTAAACTTAAGAAAGTTGGGTCAGCAGATAAGAAGAGGTCTGCTGCACTGTCGTCAACAACTTCATCATCTGTTTCGCTTGAAACTAAACCGAAGTTTTCACCTAAACTCATAAATGCACTAAAAGCACCCCTACTAAGAAACAGAAAGCTCCTAAACTGAAAACAGAAAAATCAGCGTCTTTTCCTAAAGCAAAAAAACAGCTTCTCATAAAAAGAAGAAATAAATATCAAATAGTTTTAATGACATTAACTTTACTCTAAATTCATCAAACAAATTTTTTTCCCTGTTTTGTGTGATTTGAAGTAACTACGATCGTGCAATCCATACAAAAAATTCCTGGCATTAAGTATGCCTATTATTTTACTCCAAGACAATTTTAATATAAGAAAATTTTCTCGAAGAATCTTTTCAATTTTCCCGCCTGAATTTACTAACAACATGTACGAATAAAATCGTTTTTTGTCCAAATCTTACCTCATCCATTTCGTAACTACCCATGCTAAGTAAGGATCCATCACTACAAGTACTATGTGATTTTGTCGGGAGATCCTGTAACAAAAAAACAAAAGAGTTGAAACACTTCCTGTTAAAATCTTTATATTAGTGAACAGCTTCCTAACCTTCAGGAAACAATTAAAATCTATGATTATAAGTCTAAACTAACTCCTAAATTTAATTTATAAACTTTTCTAGTGTTTAATTCCTGTTTATAATTTAACAGCACGCCAAAAGTTTTATAACTGACCTGCGCATATAAAAAAACTATGCCATCACGTGTGTAATAGTTTATAGGAGACAACTGAAATTATTTAATAGCAAATTCGTAGTAGTAGTAGTAGTAGTAGTAGTAGTATTTATACCCTCAAAAAGATGCATTTGTTTTTTTTATTAGGAAATGTGCAGAAGAGATCGTAAAAATATTTTTTTTTCAAAAATTCACATCGTTGTCAAAATGATAATTTATGATATTAAGTTTAATTCGACTCAAGGTGGATACTGTAGTTTTTGTAATTGTGTCCGATCGAAATAAACAAAAACATTTTTAAAGTTCATATAAAGCAATTTGTGTAAATTGGATTTTCGATAAAATGTCGTAAAATTGGTTTAAAATGGTAAAACGATAGTGAATATTACATTAAAACGCGAATTTGCAAGCAATTTTAAGAAATTGTATAGCACTGCAACGAAAATCCAAAATATACAATGTGAACTTCATTTTATAAGCTTTCAAAATATTTTTGGTACATGTCGATCGAACGATCAGTAATAATCCGGTGAAGTTAGCAAAATATATCTCTCTAATTTACAATTCTGCAAAATATCTTAACTGACAATATCAACCATGAGTCTAATTAATTTTAATGCATAAATTCTTATTTTGACAAAGAATAATGTTCCAGTTTTCATTAGAACAAAACTTTTTACATGTTTTTCGGCTTTTCTCAACCAAAAATGCTCAAAATAGCAAGTAGACACACATTTAGAAGAATTTCTGATTATGTACAACTTTTCGATTAAATTCAGTACGATTGTTTCATTACAATACACAATATACAGAATATACTATTGAAATCATGTCAATTTATTAATTGAACATATATGCACAACTACCTCGTAGAAAAATAAAAGAATTTGTAAAAAATCTGAATGTCAGGACACTATTTTTTGAAAACTATTTATCTATATCTATATATAAATAGGCTAAGACAAAACGATTAGGTACCATTTTCTCCTCTGTCTCTCAACCGATTTTCTTCATTTTTGTTTTGTTAAGTAGCTACTTACGACCTTCACTGTAGAATGCTAATCTTAATTTATAATATTGGTTCATTCATTAAATAAAATATAATAAAAATTCGTTATTTACGTCAGTAATGTCAATGCCAAACAACTGAATGTGCCGCCGCCGCCAGACTCAAAACATTGAGTAATTATATATAGACAGACCAATGCTATTATATACTTAGAGCATGTACTTCTGGAAGTGGCATGCAAGCGTTGTTATTGTTTAGTGGTAAAGTAATCGTATATTATAATTATACAGGGCGATTCCAGATATGTTAGAAATATTTTTTTTCGTGGGTGGCATATACAGGGTGTTTAAAATATAGAGTAGAGTGCAATTATAACTAATAAAATAATTATATAGGGAAGCCCATTAGCGGTTGAATTTACAGGGTTCTTGGAATAGAAGGTGCAGTAAAATTACAGTTATACAGGGTTGTGCAAAAAATATTATACATAGACGCATATACAGGCTGGCGGAAATGGAAATGCAACATTTCGTAACCCATAAGCAGTTGAATATATAGTTAAGATGAAATATAGGGTGAGAGGAATTATAGATATACAGGATGTTGATAAAAAATGTTAGAAAATGAAATGATTTATAGAGTAGCCCACGAAGAGTTCCATATATATATATATATATATATATATATATATATATATATATATCTAATTATAATGGTAACGGCTGTTAAAATTAGTATGCAAACGAATTACGGGTAGCAGCCAAAGACTAAATAAGTGTACTCTTTTTTATATGAGAGCTTTCGGAATTCTTTTATTCCTTCGTCAGTCAAATACTGAAAAAGTTACAAATATTGTTGTTATTATAAGTACTATAAATGAAATAAATGGTAACTTACTAAAGTTGAGGTTCACAAAATAAAATTAGCATCTCTAGAGAATTAAACAATGTAACATTTAGTTTTATGGTTGTAGTTTCATGAAAATAGATCCAAATTTGAATTTTTTGATGACAAATATAAATGTGAAACTATAGAAATGTCGGAGGTAATATTATAAGGGATGAGAGTTTTTTTTTAAGTTTAAGAAAATATATAAATAAATAAATTTCCAGACAAGTTCTAAATGAAAGTAATATATGTACATATATATCACAAAAATAAACACGTATGTGTTGATTATATCTGGTAATATATACCTCTTATGGCTTGTTGTGAACCATTTATAATACATTCAAATTTAGAAATAGTTGCATTTACTACCTTAATTTATATATTAAGTAATTTCATGTTAAATCTATGTCTGCAGTTTTCAACCATTTGGCCATGGTGTCCATCTTGATATTCTATTAGTTGAGAGACACTTTTGGTGTTATTGGAAATATGTAATGATATTAGTCCTTTCTTTCTGCAGTTTAATAAGAATATTCTGCGATTTCTTTCTCTGTGATGCTAATTTGATGTTCAAAGAGGCATTCCATTTTTTTAAGTTTCTTGTAACATTTATGCCATATGTCATGGTGATGTCATTGAAAAATCCCATTTGAAAATAAATCTAATTATAATGGTAACGGCTGTTAAAATTAGTATGCAAACGAATTACGGGTAGCAGCCAAAGACTAAATAAGTGTACTCTTTTTTATATGAGAGCTTTCGGAATTCTTTTATTCCTTCGTCAGTCAAATACTGAAAAAGTTACAAATATTGTTGTTATTATAAGTACTATAAATGAAATAAATGGTAACTTACTAAAGTTGAGGTTCACAAAATAAAATATATATATATAATGATTGAAATATAGGTCGGAGTAGAATTATAGTTACAGAAGATAATTAAAAATTTGATAAACAAAAAGAGTAAATATGGTGGGTCATAGGCAGTGGCATATACAGAATGGTTTACCGGGTGGTTCAAAAATGTTAAAAAATATTATGCGTGGTCCATGAGCAGTTGCATATACAGGGTGGTGGAAATATATAATGAGATGGAATTATTATAATGAGGATTTTAATAAATGTTAGAGAATTGAGTGCAATTATAGCTATACAGGGAGGTTAGAAAAAATAAATATGTAGGGTAGCCCATTAGCGGTTGAATTGTTGTCATATTAAATTAAGAATTACAAATTTGAACACAAATAAATTCCTATGAATTTCGACCACTGGGCGACAGCTAGTAATAATAAATGATATATTATTTGTTAAAATAATACTTTTCAAATGCTTATGTTAAACCAGTCATTATTTATTTAATCGCACATATATTCAGGTAGTTAATTTACAATGTACAGAGATTAGGAAGTGTCTCTAGTCAGCGTTTATATATACATAGTATTCTATCATAATAATGAGTCCGTGGAAAATCCAGTGATAACATATTCCAGCAAATGAATTCATGAAAAGTGGTTTCAGAAAATTGCATATAGTATCAGTTTTTAAATTCGTGTAGAATTTGACTAATATGTTAATTTATATTATTTAACGCAGGTAACTACGATGAATTTAGACAAATCGTGAAAAACAGAACGATGATAACAATGCCATTCGTAGAAATACAATACAGAGTAGGCTGTAAGAATGAAATTAAAAAAAATGCAATAAACGAATGACTATTTAGGATGGTGGTTTGAATTTTGAAAAAGAAAAGAAGTAGAGGCATTTGAAATGAAGGTATGCAGGGAAATTTTGAGAATAAGCTAGATGAACAAGATCTAATAGTGAAATATTGAAACCCCTTAAACACGAGAAAGACCATAACAATAAGGAAGCTGTAGTATTTAGGTCATTTAAGATGAAAAAAAAAAAATGAAAGAGAAGCACAGGGAGTAGTATCAAAATTAAAATTAGCTAATGCCTGCCAACCTTCTTGAAGGAAGAAACAATTTTTGCAGGTCACTATAAGATTAAGGACGTTACACTATGCCTATTTCAACATACATGCACCAGATCATAGGCTTGGGCAGTAGAGTTAATCTTCCAACTTTTCAAAAATTTCAATGGAAGAGCTAATATTTGCAGATAGCATTGGTTTGATCATTTTATCGAAGAACAGAAAAAGCAATACACACAACTATATGGAAATAATGCACGTACAATTTTTTCAAAGAAACATTTCTAGGGAAAAGAAAATCACCAAAAATGTGAAGATCTACTTATATAAAAAGGTAACAGCTCTATTGAGAAAACAAACAACGATTGGTGTACAGTGATTGAAACAAGATGCACAGGATATGGGAAAAATCTAAACAAAGGATGTGATAGATGTTAAAACGATAAAAACAGAAACGTCATCAAGCTAGCTAGTGAAAAATTTGTTAACATGAAAAACTATACGACTAAAAAACTGAACTATCATTGTTTCGTCTTTAGTTATTTAGTGAGTAGCGGGGTTATATAAGTTGGGTACGCAGTGTATTAGACTGAATGTACTATTTTGTTTATTTACTTGAATTGGATCCTTCAATTCATTTTATTTACCCTTTTTCCTAAACTATATATACACATATGGAATCGACCGACAACGGGAGATAAGAAGAGACTAGCCTCGACTCTCGAGCAGTACGTACAGTTCGATTTTCTACAACAATTCCGACATTGACTTACTACTACACCCTTTTCCTTTCCAGTAAGTATTTTTTTGTATTTATAAAATTGTTAACTTTACCTTTACATATACAGTTCAAAACTAGCCACCCACAATAACTTTTAAAATACCTTTAAACGAAAAAACCAAAAAAACACATTAATTTATATTTACAGGGGGATACATTTTACTCGTATCGGTCACCCTGCAGTTTCAACCCCTAAGCGGGGGTGAATATCACTTCTAGAAGTTAAAAAAAAGTGGTATCATGTGATATCTGTTTTTAAAGGTCTCTTTTCTGCCAATCTTTTGACACATCATTTTTTTAAATCAGATTATTTTTTACAGATTAAATCTATTTTAAACTTAAAATTATAATTATTTACATTGTATTTACATTATTAATATTGTATTAGCGTTAGAATTACCTTGGGCTTAAATTAGATGTTCGAAATGTCCGCCATTGATGGTACAACAATGGTAAACTCGCAGCTCGGATTCCTCCCGCACTCTTTGAAACGTTTCTGGTGTAATCCGCTTACACTCCTAAACTATTCTACGTCTAAACTTAGGAATATCGCGAGGTTGAGTTTTATACACCAAAGTTTTAGTTGTCCCCATAATAAAAGTCAAGGGGCGTTAGGTTCTTCCAATCCATTTATCTGGAAATGTCTCATTAAGCCAATTTCGTACAGGAGGTACTCCGTCCTGTTGAAAAATTAGGTTTTCTTCGTCTAGCAAAAAAGTTTTATCTTGATCTATTTGGTTTTCTAAAGGTTATAAGAGGATTTATCACATTTTTCAAATACCATTCCCCAGTTAAATTTTCTACCACGAAGGACCAATAATTTTATTTCCGAGAATTCCGGCCCATACGTTGATTTTCTGAGGATGTTGGTTGTGCTCCTCTCGAAAAATTTGTGGATTGGGATTATATCAGTATCTACAATTATTTTTATTGACAAATCCATTAAAAAAGGGTGTGCATTCGCCCTTTCAGTCATCAATTCGCAGAATTCTAACTTTCTGTAATAATCATCCTCAGCAAGCTGTTGTAAAAGCTGTATTTTGTAAGGAAAGAATTTATTTAGGCGTAAGACTTTTGGTATTGATGTTTGAGAATCCATGGCAATCACATGATACCTCTTTGCATTTAAACTTCTAGAAGTGATATGAAACTGCAGGGTGACCGACACATGTAAAATGTGTCCCGTTGTAATTATAAATTAACGTGTTTTTTGGCTTTTTCTTTGAAAGTTATTTTGGGTGGCTACTTTTGAAATCAAAGCCCTGTAGATATATATGCTGGAAATATTCTGTACAATAAAAGGTTTTACCTTCTCCAACCATTTTAAACTTTAAACAACATTTACATTAATTCGGGTAAATGCTACAATCATACTAAAAAATAGAAGTAAAATGTGACTTTTTAAGGAAGATGAATATGAGGATTTTGGAGAAATGAGACAGGAAACTGAAAAAACGACAAGCAAAGTAATACAAAACTACTATGACAGAAGAGAGAAATCATTAGAGAACAATTTCGAACTAAGATCAGCATTTGTCGATTATAAAGTCCTTAAAAACACCAGACTAAACCAACTCATTCGAAAGATATATATGAAAACGCTACTTTCACTAAACACCAATATGAATACACCAAAAAAATTCGTATAAAGGTAATATAAGAGAAGCAGACACTCTTATCAAAAATCATTTTGAATGATTTCAAAGATACTAATAGAGTATTCAAGTGTTCTACTAGATCTGATCTCAAACGGAGTTCAAAACTGTTATGAGAGAATCGATTAACAAACTAAGAGTGGGCCAAATGTTGCTGATATAGGTCCGAGAAGTCAATAGAAAATAATTTCCCCTATTCTTACGTCGTATGTCCGGAAATTGCCCAAAGAAGAATTTGGAAGTAGGTAAAAATTGAGCTACCGTTAATTGACTTTTATCTCTCTAGTTCAAATATTAAAAATTCTGGACGTTTTTTAGCACACAGTTTGCAAATATCAAACAGGTTATCTCCATTCATAAACTTACTTCGTACAATAGGTGACATTTTGTTATATTACGACTTTTTATGATCTAATTTAAAAAACTGTACCTCGGTAGCATCATCGTACGGCAAAAATATCCTTATTTTATTTATCCATCGTGCATTGTTGTTGTTCTGCGTCACGGACGACTGTGTGAAACATTCAGCGCGATAACAGAACATCAGCTTGGAAACGAAACTAGGACCGCCGAGAGTCCTTTCACCGCCACAGTCGTTTAATTTCCTTCGCTGGTAAGAGTTTCATCACCGAATGCTCCATTTCTACGGACAAAGACAATAGCCCGGTAGGTAGCAAGTACGAACTTAAAACAATGAAACGAACAAACGGACTTGGTGGTTTGCGATAAATCGACTGACGACGACGATGGCGACGAGACTGACTAAATAAAACAAAGCACAATAACTTTCTATAGACGAAGAACGTTAATACACCATGGACAAACCGTTTGAAATACACAGTTGTTATTGCATTGTTAACAACGAGGCTATTATGTAAAAAGCCCCGCTTTCGAATTTTAGTTTAATGTGTGTATGTATACATGTATATATATATATACGTACTTTTGATATAATTTCCTGATTGCGTGTGCATCGGATCCACTTTGTTTGCTTCAAGTATCACGACCGTTGCCTGCTCTTAATACGTTTCTCGTTGTTTAGCAATAATACCGCTTTAATGTCCTTACTTTCAAATTTACGTCCTTCGAGTTCACCTGACAGTGCCGTCAAACATTTTCTGGGGATACCAGGTTTTTGTAATCGCTAGGAGCCCCGCGAATGCGTGGTCAACGCGTGTGACACAAGAGGCGACTTCCCCAAAAAATAATTTGGTCAAGTGCGAGTTGAACTCGCATACTTAGGGTTCCGTACCACCTTGAAGATTCTAATATTCCAGTTTCAGACAAGCAGCGAATGAGTGCATTTTCTTATATTTACCCTAATATCTTTTAAAGGAAGCGTTTTAAATTAATAAAAAATATACACTTTGATTTTCAAGACATAGACTTTTTACTTTATGTGCTTCAGGATTCGCTGGATTTTTATCAGAATACAGATGTATTTAATTTTCTAATTTGGCCCCCAAAAATTATCATAAGAGTTTTATTTTACTAATAAACTTTCAAAGACGGCTCTATAATTTACTGTCTGAGTTTTGAGGCTCTGTAGATTGGAAGATAAAGGGCAAAATAGGTCAAGTTTAAAATTATAAATTATTAAATCATATTTTTCCTATAAACAAAAAATTGAGGTCTTATAGTTTGGGGAATAACGGGGAGAATGGCTAATTTTTTTAAAATATGTTTTCAATATATTTTAAAATATTCATTTCAAAAAAATTTGATTTGATTTGATATATTACATGACCCGTTAGAAACAATTATAATTTTTTATTTTTCATTCAATTTTATAATTTCCCCCCAAAATGAAAATTAGGGGTTTCTCCTTATTTTTCCAGTAAAATTCAGGTGAGGGGCTATACTTACATTTTTTTCCAAATTTTAAGCTTATGGTTTCCGAGATAAGGGGGGGGATGGGTAAATTTTTTAAATATTTTTGTTAATATCTTTTAATTAATTTAATTTAAAAATATGAAAAATATATTTGTTTTCTTTATGATGAGCCCTTTCATTTGATATATAACATGATGGGTTAGAAACAAATTTAATTTTATATTTTCCATTTAATTCTATAATTTGCCCCCCAAAATAAATATTAGGGTTTTCTCCTTATTTTTCCAGTAAAGTTCAGGTGAGGCGCTATACCTCCATTTTTTTTTCAAAAATTTTCCAGCTTATGGTTTTGGAGATACGGGGGGGAATGGGTAAATTTTTTTATATATTTTTGTTAATATCTTTTAATTAATTTATTTTAAAAATATGAAAAAAATATATTTGTTTTCGTCGTAATGAGCCCTTTCATTTGATATATAACATGATGGGTTAGAAACAATTTTCATTTTATATTTTCCATTTAATTCTATTATTTGCCCCCCAAAATAAATATTAGGGGTTTCTCCTTATTTTTCCAGTAAAGTTCAGGTGAGGGGCTACACCTCCATTTTTTTTCAAAATTTTCCAGCTTTTGGTTTCGGAGATAAGGGGGGATGGGTAATTTTTTTTAATATCTTTTAATTAATTTATTTTAAAAATATGAAAAAAATATATTTGTTTTCGTCGTAATGAGCCCTTTCATTTGATATATAACATGATGGGTTAGAAACAATTTTCATTTTATATTTTCCATTTAATTCTGTAATTTGCCCCTCCAAAATTAAAAGTAGAGGTTTCTCCTTATTTTCCCAGTAAACTTCAGGTCCGAACCTATACCTGTATTTTTTTTAAACTTTACGTTTTATAGTTTCGGAGATAAGGGGGGGGGGGAATGGGTAAATTTTGGTATATTTTCGTTAATATCTTTTTAAATATTTTTTTTAAATATGAAAAAATATATTTGTGTTTCAGAATGAGACCTTTCATTTGATATATTACATGATGCGTTTGAAAAATTTTTTATTTTTAAATTTTTATTTAATTCTATAATTTGCCCCCCAAAATTACTATTAATGGTTTCTCCTTATTTTTCCTGTAAAGTTGGGGCAACGTTCTATATTTCCTATTTTTTTCAAAATTTTTAGTTTTTTCCCCCAGAAGTATCCCTAAAATCAAAATTTCTTCATTTACGATATGTACTCCTGATGGGGTCACCAAACTATACAAAATTTGAACCTCTTCCGTCCAGTAGTTTAGGAGAAAATTGCTGTGATGTGACAGAGGCAGAAATCCTGAGTGATATTATAAGGGTATCCGTATATTGTATATACGGAACCCTAAAAAACAGCTAATGGTTCGTTGACCCGCGTTTTACAATTCTTAAAAATAATCAGGAAAATAACAAACCCACACCAAAAAAGTTTTCGATCCTTGGAGTGAAACCAACATTTCGTTATGTTTTTGTGGGACGTTGAATCCGAATCAAGAACAAAGCGTTTTTATTGTCAAAATAAACATTGGATTCGGATACAGCGGCCCTTCTCGAGGGTGAAAAATATATGAAAAAAATCCAGGAATGAATAAATTAGCTATTTTTAAGCAACTTTTGTTCCAAGTTTTTTCTGAAAGTCAATATTTTTGAGTTAATTGCAAGTGAAATTATCGATTTTTCAACCAAAAAAAAGTTTTCATACGGTTTTTCGTAAATAACTTAAAAATATGCACTTTAAGAAGAAAAATCATTTAAATAAAAAAATGTAGCTTATAAAAAATCAATCAAATATTGGGTGTATGGTTTCTGTGAAACCAATACAAACGGAGTTATAGCTTGTTGAAATTTTGTATTTATTTGTCAAACCAGAAATTGAAAGGTTTATCGGATTTTTTAACCACTTTAAAAAAGTATTTATAAACGTTTCAAGATAAACCTTTCAGTTTTTGTTTTGACAAATAAAAACAAAATTTCAACAAGCTATAACTCCGTTTGTATTGATTCTACAGAAACCAAGAACCCAACATTTTTTTGTTTTTTTATATGCTACATTTTTGATCTAAATGATTTTTTTCTTAAAATGCATATTTACGAAAAATCGTATGAAAACATGTTTTTTTGGTTGAAAAATCGATAATTTCACTTGCGATTAACTCAAAATATTGATTTTCAGAAAAAACTGGAACAAAAGTTGCTTAAAATTAGTTAATTTATTCATTCCCGGACTTATTTCATATATTTTTCACCCTCGAGAAGGGCCGCTGAATCCGAATCCAGAGTTTATTTTGACAATAAAAACGCTTTATTCTTGATTCGGATTCAACGTACCACAAAAACATAACGAAATGTTGGTTTCACTCCCGGGATCGAACACTTTTTTGGTGTAGGTTTGACATTTTCCTGAATGTTTTTAAGAATTATAAAACGTGGGTCAACGACCCCCCCCCCCTCCGGGGAAAAAGCAATCTCAACATAGGGTCAGTTTGAAGCAGAGGGTAAGAAGAACTCAAATCCAAATTTTTAGGATAATCGGTGCTGCTTGGACAAATTACCCGGAAATGGTCATTGGTTGGAGTAACAGAACTGTTGGTTTCAGTCCAATGATCAGAAACTTATTGTGTATACTTGTGTTATAATTAATTGTATTGATAAACAATTATACTTATAGGTAACTTTTATCCTGAAGGAAAAAATAAGGTAACTTGTGATCTGCTACATATGCCAAACGAAGGATCCGAGGACAGCCCACTGTACAGGGCGCCCAAATAAGCCTGTCAGGTACTGCATATAGTTATTACAAATTTCGGCACAAAATTCATGAATCGAACAATTTTTTTACGCCATTGATGTCATATTTCTTCTTCTTCTTTCTTCAAAGGTTGTCCCTCTCGGGACGAGGGTTGACCTCGATCTTATTAGCCAGTTACCATTGATATATTGCGTAAAATATGTTTCTTATTCTAATTCACTGAATCATCTACCGAGGTAAAAATACTGAAACGATAGTTCTCTATTCCACTTTATAAGCGTCTTTAGGTGGATCCGTTAAGGAGGACGAGAACTTCTATCCACTATTATATATTACATTTTCCTAACCCTACTGCACACATACATGCGGCTGCCTGGCCATCTTAGCCGGAAGTCCGATGACACATTTATAATAAAGGAAAAGTATATTTGTAAAGTAAGATCATCATCGAATTTCAATTCAAATAGCAAATGCTGCAAATGTCAACGTACTTGAATTAGGGAGGGTTACATATTATTTTTTTATGGAAACTAATAATGAAAAACAACTAACGTGATTTTAATAATAATACATTTATATAAAAAAAGATAAAATCTCAAGGAAAACAATCTTAAATGACATAGAAATCCCTAACAACAATTTAAATTACCTCGGTCTGGACGAACATCTCTACCAAACTAATGCAAAAAGTCGTTCTGTTAGGAACAGCCCGGACGATCAGAAAATTCATGGGAAGCTGCCACGACTCCAACCACGGCCCTGATAACCTGGCAAGGGCTCCCACAGAGCTAAATCCTTTTGATATCTAGGATATCTGGGGTTAGTGATTTTTCCCCTAAAGGCACGTTATGCGTGCCTTAGAGGGAGTGTGGTGCCATACACTGTATTGTCAAGTCGGGGATGATAATAATAATATAATTCTATTAACAACGACCGATGGAGATATGGTTGCCAAATATCTGAATCTATCCAGCATATCACAAGAGGTTGCCAAGGGTTCGCTGCAACTGAATACAAAGAACGACACGATGCTGTGGCAAAAATACTGCACCAGGAACTAGCGCTTAAACTTGAGCTATCACATTCTGTAAAAACACCCTACTATATATACAAACCAGAATCTGTTTTAGAAAATAACAACTACAAGCTATACTGGGACCGGACGATATTGACCGATCGGACTGTTGCTCAATAGACCAGATATAGTTTTGGTAGATAAAGTCTCTAGAAAAACAACCTTAATTGACATAACAATCCCTAACAACATAATATAAATAACAAGCAGGCTGAAAATTTAGCCAAATATAGGGATTTAGAATTTCAAATACAGGGACAGTGGGACATGAACAACACTCGAACGGTACCAATTGTTATGTCAACTACAGGACTACAAAACATCTATTAAACAATTTGAAATACCTCGGTCTGGACGAACATCTTTACCAACTCATGCAAAAAGCTGTCCTGTTAGGAACAGCCCGGACGGTTAGAAAATTCATGGGGAACTGCAGCCACGAAGCCAACCACGGACCTGATAACCTGGCAAGGGCTCCCACAAAGCTAAACTCTTTTGATATGTACTATATTTGGAGTTTAGTGAATTTTCCCCTAAAGGCACACATAATGTGATGCCATACATTGTATGGTCAAGTCGGATAATACATTTCAATTTAAAAAATTGTATGTAATATTTTCCAAAAGTTGTTGAAATTGTTCACTGTTTGCATTTTGACTACCCACCTGATGATATACTACATTAAATGAATTTAGAATCATTATGAGAGGCACGGCTTTCTTCTCGTGTTTAAAGCGTTCCATCAAACCCTTCAAATTTTCTGATCTGTCGACAAAAATTCGTTTTTTTTAATTTTTAAATGTCCTTACAAAAAAATGTATTGGTGTCAAATCTGTAGACCTTGGTTACCACTCAATTGATCAAGGTCTACCAATCCATGTTCCATTAAAAGTCGCGTCTAGAAACCTTCTTTCTTACGGTGCCCGATTTTGTGGGAACAACAATCGACGATTTCAGTGTGGCGTATTTTTGTAATTTTGGGATGTTCGAAATTAATCTGGGAGAATTGATGTCCGCAAAAGATATAAATATCACTCAGCTGTCATTATTTAATATTACTAACAGGTTTTCTTCTTCTTTCATTTATTGTCCTTAGACCACAAGGAACGACTACTTCACTACCGTTTCCTTTGCATTGTCATTTGTAAAAGTATAATTCTTTCAGATATTTGAATAAGAGATTTAGACATTTCTTGATTAGTTGTATATCCCAAATAAAATATTTTATGGTTCTCTATCATTGTTTCACCAGTTTCTACCCATTTGATCTCGTTTATTCCCAATATACCGATCTTCATGTTATTCATTTCTTCTATGACATTGTAAGTTCCTGTTTCATAGAGAGTTAGAATATCCATGTGCAGATCCTTAAGTTCTTCAAATGATCTGATTTCAAGTTCTTGGCTCACATTTTTTTAACTGTAACACAAGGGTTTTGATTCTAATGATCAGAAAGGTTTATTTTTTAGTGTAAACCAAACAGTTTGGTTTACTTCATGAAGATGAGAACTTAGAGTTAGTTATATACAAATAGGTTAACAAAAAATATTCAACAATACATGCAGAATTCAAAAATTTAATAAAAATATAGGTTTCAATTTAAAATAAGAAAGTTGACATCACTTCATGTTGTTGAAAATACTTTTTTTGAAAGAACTAATGCACTTATTAAATTCATAAAATTTTCAGAATAATACAATAATGGGATAAAATCCATAACGTTCTAATAAGACAGTGCGGTGAAAGACCTTGTGTATTTTTTGTTATTCTTGTACTAATAACAGGCAAATGAAAAGTTCTCAATATGGTTGATTCAATTATCAAGCACTCATGATGAAGCTCTCAAATCAGAAACATTCATGGAAAATCTTCTGAAACATTTGTTGAAATTATCGTTCTTTTATTTACTATAAAAACTTGTGAGGATAGCTTAAGTAACTGAATTTGTGACTGCTCTGTTGACATTATTGAATGTCAAGTTTTTTTAAGGTAGCCAATACGATGAGACCATTACCATTGATTTTCTGCGTGTCTTTTTCATGGACATTCCACCGGATTTAGGTTGTCGTGTTTAAATCAGTTTAAATGCCTTTCACGACCTCTAATGTGCACACGAAAATCTGTGTTATCTTTGCACGTAACAGAGATTCAGTACTCGTTCATGCTATTAATATAACATTTCGTAATCTTTTACAATACAATTTTTTGCCTTTCATCTCCAAATATGAGGAGGATTAAGCCTTAAACTTTCTGCAAAAAAAATACAGAACCATAGCTTTTTAAAATATTCACATTGAAAAAGTTCCACGGAGATTGCAGTTGGACTTTTATCGAAATAAACAGGGTTTACTAAAAATATATAGGCTTCAGATGTTTCAAAAAGAGCTACTGGACTGTGTCGCCATTTTAGGGCTGTTTCAGGAGAAAACTTTATAAATACCAGAATCAAAAATTGTTTAATGTTCCCAACAATATTATTGACTTATTGAGTCTAAAATATTAACTATTAGAGGTGTGCGTATAAAATAATTATACTTTTAGAAACTAAAACAAAAAAACGCTTAGTAATTCGAGGTATATACAATTTTGGTGACTTGCCGGTTTCACCATTTTATATATTTACATTAGATCTGTATCTCAGATAAGCTCCATGATACTTTTACTACCATAAGTGAAGAAAAGAATGAAGCTAATAAAAACGTGTTAAAAACTAAAAAAACACGCTTTAATAACAAACCGAACTAATAGGTAAACAACAGTTTTTAATTAAAAATGAATTAACGTTTTTTGCAACTAACTCGAAATAATTAAATGATTTTTATTCTATATTATTCAAAATAAGAGTATATTGATTGACAAAACTATTATTATTTACTACATTTTTATATTATATCTTTATTTACAAATAAATAACACCCGATGAAATATTTATAAAAATTGATATCAAATGCACAACGATTTTTTACAATATAAAACATTTAAAAAATATATAACCGACTTCCACGTATAACTAAAAAGCTGAAAATAATTATAACAAAATACAACTCCAGCAAATAAATCACACATTCAATGTTGTTAGGTATCTACCCAGGAAGTAAAAAATGTAAACATTAAAAGGTGCTCATTCTGTACACATTAATTACCTACGAATCTAGTATATTTTGAAGCCGGTGCCAAGCAACAATGAAGTTTGATGAAGTAGTAGATAAGTACGCAATGCAGGATTTTAGATTTGCTTGCCACCGACTTCAAAAATATACTAGATTGGTAGGTAATTAATTTGTACAGAATGAGCACCTTTCAATGTTTACATTTTTTACTTCCTGGGTAGGTACCTAACAACATTGAATGTGTTATTTATTTGCTAGAGTTGTATTTTGTTATAATTATTTTTAGCTTTTTAGTTATAGGTGGAAGTCGGTTATATATTTTTTTAAATGTTTTATTTTCAACTTTTTAGTATTTTTGAACTCAGGTAGTTTTCATTCTTTATCTTTTATTTTGTATGTATAACCTTAATAGACAGAACCAGGTAACATCGAAAGCCTCAACATTACACAATGATACTTTATCATTTAAATTGACAGGTAAATCTTTACCAACAAAATGTACTAGTACGCGTTGACTTAATAAGCCCAAAATATATTTATGCCTTATGGACCACGCCATGTAACCTTTTTTCAACTTTTTTTGACAACTCTGTATAACTATAGATAATTCCACTCCACCCTAAGTACCAACCATCCTGTACATACGACTGCCCACGGACAAGCATAAATTTGTTTGCTGCCTTCTGTAAACTATAGGACGGAGTAGAATCCATCCCATATTTACGGAGTCAAATCCGTCCTATATTTCAACCATAGTATATAACTCCTTGTAGACTACCCATAAATTATTTCATTTTTAACATTTTATATTATCGTCCTGTGTAACATTAATTCATCTCCACACTTTATGCAACTTCTTATGGCTATAAAATAAATATTTTTTTAATAACACTGTATAAATATAATTCAACTTCAACATATATTTCAACCATCCTGTATATGATTTGTTTACGTCCATATCATATAACAGTTTTTTAATCACCCTATATAATTTTAATTTCACATATTTTCCAACATTTTTATACCACCAAACGTCCACTCCACCCTATATTCCAACCATCCTGTATATACGGCTAAAGGGCCTTACCTACATTTCAATCATCAAATAAATGCAACTCCTTCTATCACTTTACTTTGTGATTTTGTTTGCTATAACTAAACATCCTGTGTATAAACGCACCAAAGAGCAGTTTGATATGTGTTGTCACTGAATTTTCTATTAGGCCGGGAGAATGGGACAACCAACAGCACTGTCTTCGCAAAATGGAAAAAATTTCATTTAAATAGGTATTTGCCTGGTATACAAACAAAACGAGCTTGGTACTTATTGATTTAAGGAGCCGAAAATACTATGCTTTACTACCTATATGCTTGAGATGTACATAGAAAAATTTCAAATTCGCAATTAAAACTTCCAGTGCATAAAATTCCCGCACTATTACGTTGGAATTAAAATATTTATGAGGAAATGTCCGGTATGTCATTTTGATGAAATTGTTGATAAGAATTTTGGAGTTTTCGGCGATTTTCTACAAAACTACAAGTTTCACGTCGCAGAAAAGTATAGAAGATCACCTAGGGATCTTCCTTAATAGATTAAACGTTAAAAAACTATACACATCCATAAGGAGTTTTCGAAAAATCGACCAATATGTTAGGGATATTGGTCGATTTCCATGCACGCATGTGTTCATTCACAAATTTCATCACTTTACCAATAGAATTCTCTTCCAAAATTTGAAGTTTCAGCAATTCGGATATATACTCTATTAAACAAGACCATATTCATACAAAACGGTTCACCACAGGAGAAGAAATCAGGTAACATACATACAAAAAAAAATACGCGACGAATTGATAACCTCCTCATTTTTGGAAGTCGGTTAATTAAAGGAAATAAAAAAGTTTGGGTGGGCCATCTAACATTTTTTTTTGAAAATGCTATAAAAAAAAACTAGTGAATATTTTTCAATTTGGTTTTTTTTATTCGAAAGTACAATCCTTCCGGTTATTTATGGAAAACAATTTCATTCAAATGGCTTCCACGGGTGGCCTCACCGTAGCTAATTCGGCCGGTCCAATTTTTCAATACATTTTCAATTGTATGCGGCTGTATTTCGGCGATGCAAACACGAATATTGTTTTTGAGCGCGTCAATTGTTTGTGGATTATCGGCATAACACTTGCCTTTAACAGCGCCCCACAAATAATAGTCCAGCGGTGTCAAATCGCAGCTTCTTGATGGCCAATTCACATCTCCAAAACGGCTAATTAAACGATTTTCAAATCGAGTGTGGCACAACTCAATTGATGGGCGTGATGTGTGGCACCATCCTGTTGAAACCAGATGCCGTCCATGTCCAATTCATCAATTTCCGTGAAAAAAAAATCGTTCAACATGGCGCGGTAGCGTTCGCCATTCACAGTAACAGCTGCTCCTTCCTCATTTTGAAAGAAAAATGGGCCGATGATGCCGCCAGACCAAAATCCACACCAAACAGTCACAAATTCGGCAATTTTGCTTGTTAACATATCCACCGAGGTGGAAATGAGCTTCGTCCGAAATGATGATTTTTCGTTAAAATTCTGGGTCTTTGTTCAAGTGCTCATTGGCCCATTGTGCGAAGCGATAGGGCATTGGATGGTCTGTTGGCTTCAACTCCTGTACCAATTTTATACGGTGTCATTCCGAGGTCTTTATGCAAAATTCTCCTCAAAGAAGTGCGCGAAATGTACAATTCTTGCGATCGATGGCGAATTGATGTGCTCGGAGTATCGGCCACACTTTGTGCTACAGCATCAATATTCCCCCGTGTACGCACAGTAGGAGCACGTTGACGTGTTGGTTTGTCAATGAGCAAACCAGTTTCACGCACTTTTTCAAAAATTGTCTCACATACGGAGCGGACGGCGCTTCTTTTCGGCCCATAGAAGTACGGCATTTTCGCACACATTCGGCAACAACACACTCACTTTGGAAATAATTTTTTTGAGTATTTCCCAACATTGTTCAAGCGTATATCCAACCATTGTCGTTCACGGGAGACTTCAAACTAATTTTCTGTCAAAACAGATCTGACATAAATGTTACCGTGTTGAAAATGACCGCTAGTTCAAAAAAAAAAAAAAGTTAGATAGACCACCCGTTACAAAACTTGAATCATAGGCTCTAATATTTCCGGAATTAAATTGGGTAAAGTGAAGATGTATGATTGTCTCATTTTGTGGGCAAGAACGCTGAACTAGCTCGAGATATTTACGTTCAACGATATCCCGAAACATCGCAACTGAGTTTGTCGATTTCCAGAATGCTTAGAAATAATTTACTTGCCTATGGTACCTTAAAAACTTAATCGAAATAGAATATGTAACGAAAATATTAACAATCTTGTTTTACAAAGTGTTATCGACGTTCGTACTTCCCTTCGTCAAATGGAAAATAATATTGCAGTGCCTAAATCGACTGCTCAGAGAATTTTTAAAAAGTATCCTCCATATGTAAAACATATTAGTCAATGACTTCGAGTTGGTAACTTAGAAGAGAAAATTGTTTTGCAATTGTTCGTAGAAAAATTCCAAGAAAATTCTTAATTTCCGTTTAAGGTTCTGTGGATTGCACTGTGGAACAGCCAAATTGAATAAATTCAATAACAAATAAAGGAGGGCGTGTAGGGACACGTGGATTTGTATTTTTAAATACGCATTTTTTCAGCAAAAAAAAAATATATAGGGTGTGTCATGACACAGTGGCCAAAACCAACTTTCTTATTTTAAATGCAAGCAGCTGTATATTATTTATTTTTTGGATTCTCTAGAAAATTCTAGACTTAATTCAGGTACAATGTCCTACACCTATCTTCAACTCTTTCAGAAATAGTAAGTGTTTTCAGATTTATTACAAAAATTAACATTAAAAAAAGAAAATGATTTTATTTCACAAATTCGCTACATTACAATCAATACTTAATTCCCATTTCACTCTTGATATTGAGATAATAAGCAAAAACCATTCCTGCGTTCCTTTTTACTGATTTGAAAAAAAAAACAGTTTTGTTTATTCTCGTAAAAACTCATAGCTGGCGAGTCAAATACATGTCAGGACTTATTCTAGTCTATTATTTATCTTTTTACCAAAAAAATATTTAAGTAAGTATTTAAAATAATTTTTTTGTAACATCTAAAACGTATTTAAAATTTATTTTAGTTCGCTAGACGTCGTTAATAAGTTTTCCTTATTAATAGTTTATTTAGGAATTTCTAAACATTAATTTATTTTTTAAGGAGATTTTAATATTAATTAAACAACAACAACAGTTTTGTTTATTTTCGTACACAAGTACCTGCCAAGCAACAATCAATTTGATGAAGTTGTAGATTAGTACGCAACGCAGCATTTCAAATTTGCTTGGCACCGACTTCAAAAATATAGATAGATAGGTAGGTAATTAATTTGTACAGAATCAGCACATTTTAATGTTTAGATTTATTACTTTGTGTGTAGGTACCCAACAACATTGAATGCGTTATTTATTGTCTAGGTTTGTATTTCTTTATAATTATGTTGAACTGTTTAGTTATAGTTGGAAATCGGTTATATTTTAAAAAAATATTTTATAGCATTTCTAATCTAGCATCATCGACATATCGACTTTTATCTGTTCACATAATTTATATAATATTTAGTCAAAAATTCATATCGGTTTAGTAACATATACATCGATTAGCATATTATATTAGCTCTATCACGTGGAACCTTTTAATTTATGTATCGTTTCAGAACCGCAATTTCAAATTGAAAAGTTGTTCGTCTTCTCTCAGCGATCTTCTTCTGTTTCTTGCATATAATCAGTCATATCCTTTTTATTAATGGCATGTTAGTGTATGTGAGTGTTTGTGTACGATGTACCATACTCGCAACTGTTTCTTCAACGGTACTTTTTTATTGGTAGGTCTCGAAACGTTTGAAACCATTTGGATGGAATCTTCTTATGTCCCACTTTTGAGTAAGCCGTGCATGTGTCTGGAGGGAATTAATAACAAAAAATCCGTCATGAGTGAAAAATTATATTGGTAAGATTAGTGTCAGTTGTACGTATACTTACGGTTAATGAAATCAGTAGAAGGTTTATTAGTATGGGTCAAATTTTGATAAATGCTAATTCAAGATGGTTATTTTTCGATTATAAAACCGTTACTTTGTCACCGTTCATTATAACGACCAAATAAATGTAATTTCTTTCTTTTTCAATTACTTACTTCATTCTCAAATGTATTGTTACGAGAATTCATCCGACAGCTGGTGCAATCGGCTCAGGACTTTACCAATTCACGGTAATGCCGTTTGGATTGTGTAATGCTCCAGCGACTTTTGAAAGATCGATGGAAACAGTGTTAAAAAGACTTTCATGGAAAACATGCTTGGTGCATCTTGACGACATTATCGTGGTTGGAAGATCATTTTAAGACCACGGGAAGAACCTGGAGGAGGTATTTCGGCGACTTCGAAGTTCCGGACTAAAATACGGCCAGTTCCAGATGCTACGGGAGCAAGATCCAGTGGTAGGGAAGGTCCTTCATCTCGAAGATAAACAACCAGTGGGTACCAGAGACATATTTTATTTGGTAACGAAAACCTTGTCACAGGACAAGCCAACATACAGTGATCTTTGGAAGACTCTGGTAGAATTGAGGAATGTGATGATGGAGAAGAATCTGATGAAATTGGCGGTCCCAAAGATAGCCTGCGGGTTGGATGGACTGAATTGGAGGATGGTGAGAAGTATGATGGAAACAATCTTTCGATTCAGTGGCATCGACATATTGGTATGCTGTCTTAATATTCGCAGCCCAGATTCGAAGACCGTTGACCGTTACTTCCACCAAACTTCCCGTTGTCGAAATGGAGAGTCCTGCAAATATCGTCACACCGTGAAGGATTCTAGGACATTCCGGGACGAAATGGTCTTAAGGAGGGAGCAATGTTACGAGAATTCATCCGACAGCTGGTGCAATCGGCCATCAACCAATTCGTGGAAGGAACATTATTCCGATACTTCTGGGAATCCGAAATGTTTCGTCTCTCAACAAGCTGACAGCTGCCGTTACTGGGAATTCCCTTAAAGCTTCCGGAATATTAAAGAGTTTCCCGATGGTTCGTGGACTTACCAGACAATTCGGATCGAATATATAAATATGAACAGCTGACGATAGGAGGCGACGGTCGTATTGTGTAGTTAAGATAAATTGTAAATAGTAGTTTCTGTGAATATAAATTGTGTTAAAGTAGTGGAAATAAATTGGAGTGAGTTGGACTGTGTTTTTAAATAAATCCAAGAACTGAACTGAACCCGAGTGTGAAAATAAAAACATTACAGTATTCAATCGTCAAAAAAAACTAATTAAAATGTTAATCATAAATAATGTATTGTAAAGTTGAATACAATATAATAAATTACACAACCCCACAGAAAACAAAAAACAATTTGATATAAATTTGATTATACCATAATACTCTCATATATTATTTAATGTTGAAACAGAGCCAAAAAGCGAACAATAGGTAATAAACTAATTTATAGAGCAAAATTTAACTCATTTTCGGACATAAAATTCTACAGGAATTCGCTTATTCCATCACGTCAGTAACAGTTTATAGATAATTATTGCTAAGATTTTGACAGCAAACTCGTAGAAGTAAACTATTTAAATAACAAAAACCCGCAAAAATGTTTTGTTTTTTCCTTATATAATGAAAAGTAATGAAAGAATCACAAAGTCGTTTACAGGAAAGTTGTAGAGAATAAAAAATTCTTCTTTATGAGTGTTTATACATCCTGATTGGATGATTTTTTTACCGAGTAATCTCAAAAAGACTGTCCAAAATTGGATTTTTTTCAAAAATTTATAACTCTCTGGTAACTAATACTGGAATATTAGTCATCGTCAAAACGATAGTTTAGTTTATATGGGCTCACGACGGATACTATTGAATAAGTAGTTTTTGTACAATTCGAATTTAAATAATTTAAGAGAGCTGTTTTGCACATCCCACCATATTAACGAGACAACTCCGAACAGGATATACTAAAGATATTTTTAAAGTTCATAAATTTCACTTCAATTGGTCTATCTTCGTTTTTCACTATAATGCTGGTTTAAAATAATAGTAAACATCGCATTAAAAGTACGAATATGCGACAGCCCGCCAGCGGTGCACTGACAATAGCTGTGAAGCCACATGGACGGATCTAGAATTTTCTTAAGGTACGAGATGAAAATTATGGTAAATTGTATTATTATATGTTTACTCTCAGCACTTTATTAAGTTTGTATTTTCATAACTATTGCCTGCCCATATTGGTCTATTTTTCCATGGTTTATTAAGTTAATTGTTACCTGTATACAGTTTACTGATATTAATTAAATTACTTTTTTTCCACTAACTGGATCCGCCACTGTCAAGACATCGGAGGGTCTGTCGTTTAAGCCAAATTTCAAAAGCAGAATTAATAAATTTTACGGCAACCAAGTTATGAATTTTTTAAAATCACTCACTTTATATTGGTTTCCCAGCTTTTCTTTATGAAAAATGCTGCAATCAAAATTTAGAAACACTCATTTTGAAGATTTTCTTATTCTCTACAATTTTACTTTTGACGGCATTATGAACAGATCATTACTTTTTACCTTATAAGCAAAAAAACGAACATAACTCCATATTTTTTAGTGTTTTTAAGCCTACAATAATTTATTTATATGAGTTTGCTGTTAAAATTATGCCAGTTATGACTTATAAACTATTATTTACGTGATGGCTTATGCGGTTTGCTGTTGATTTATATGTCACTTAAAAAACTCCATTGACTGGTGTAGTAAGGGTAAAAGCATTCAACTTGTTTCTGGAATCTAATGATTCGATCGAATTAAAATTGATTTTTGGTACAAGCTAACGTCTGTTCGATAAACATGAAATGCACCCTGAGTTGGGATTGAACACTACTCCATATTTTGGAAAAAAAATACATAAAAAACCGGTTTCAAAAAAAGAAACGTAACTAAAAAGCAAAAAAATATTTTTGTTTGGGATCATGAACATCATGATACTAGGGAAATGAAAGGTCCTAACACATAATCTTTCAATAATTTTATTATATATGACTAGTTTCGAAGGTCTATAAGTTACACCCCATTACAAAATTTACAAAATAAAATAAAACAAACATACAGAAAACATTGTGTGAATACTTACATATAAGACTAACAAAGTAAAATATTGTCATATATACATTAAAATAAAAACCACTGAAGTTATTAAAACTAATACAAGTTAATAATAATATTAATAATTTTATTTCGAACTTCAACTAATTCAAAATTATATTAGCAAGAATAAAAATAATAATAAAAAAGCAAAGAAACAAACAAATGGAGATTTTATTAAAATTCGAATTAATATTGGAAAGTTGTATAAACAGATCTATAGATTTACTTAGATAGTATTTAATAATTATAAACATCGAAAAGAGATGGCCAATTACAATTTAAATCATAATTGAATAAACCAGCGTAAAATCTAGACTAAGTTGTGCATTTAAAATATTTGTACGATGTTTTTTTACCAACACAGGTCCAACTGATTTTATGAGTTGTTGGTGTTTATTAACTTACATGTGATATATGGAGATCATTTTACATCGGCAGAACTTACAGGCGCTTTAAGATACGATTAAAAGAACATCTTAGATGTCTAAACCAAGACTCTTCGGGTTTGTCGCATTTTGCATCTTTTAGATAACAACCATAATTTTGATCAGATAAGTGGTATTAAGATTTTACACAGCGCCAATAAGGGATTGTACCTTAACAATTTAGTATAACTGGAACTTTTGGGACCACATCATTTTTTATGCATTAAATTATCCCATATCACCAAAAATGATTTTTTTAACGAAAAATCTAATTTCTTCTAAAATTTCGCGGAGATACTATTAAATGTATGTAATTGGAATTAAATAAAAGTGTCTGATATTTAATAGACCTAAAAAAACTCGATGATTTTCAAATCGTCTACAATACAGTGGGTCCACCTATGTTGGAATCATATATGCAAAACGTTCTTAATACATATAAATATTTAGAAAACAAGTTATTCTATTTATCAGTAAACGAGATTGGTCAAAACAATGGATGTTGCTTAAACATAAAATACCTTATTTTTGGCAAAACTGCATCCAATAGGCCATGACATCACTAAAAATTAGTGATGTGCGAAATCGATTATCAATAATTGATTATGAAAATAATCGACTGCAATCGATTACAATTTGAATAATCGATAACAATCGATTATCAAAATATTCTACAATACTACCTTTTTTTTTGTTGATTGTGGTTTAGCATGGCAACCCAGTCATTGCAAAAAGGTGAATCCCTTGATATTATCTATGAACAGTACGAATATCTCCATTAGAGGTTCGTTGTTTGATGCCTGTACCCAATTCGAAGAAGAAAAAGAAGTTTTATTAATTTCAACGTTAGGAGGCAGATTAAGGTTCCAGCTGTTATTATAACCAGGTTATGAATGTTTTTAAAACACTCACTTTATATAATTTTTCCACCTTTTATTCAGGGTGAGTTTTTTTTTGATGATCTGTATGGGGATCTCGAAAACTAGCGGAGATAGAGCAATGGTTAAATTGGGAAACATGTGCAGTTTTACTGGCCCAATTTCGGACACTTTCGGATTTTTGTTAAAAGTCACGGCTTATTAGATATTTTGAAAAAACGAAATTCTGTCGATTTAGTCAAATCCCTCTAGCTCCTTTGATTTTGATTTTATAAAAAAGTGTAAATATCAAAATTGAAGGGAATTGTATCCCGAATATGATTGTCATGTCCTCGTTTGCGTGACAGCTCTCGTTTTGATATGACACAAATTTATCTTTTTTTGAATGGAAACCATAGTTGTCTATGACCTCAAAAAATCGGGCATTTTTAGAGCTTTTCAACGATATAATACTCGATATAGTTATTCACAAAATAACGGAGTTATGGATGCTTTTCTCTCTTATTTTCACTTTTAACGTAGTTAGCCATGAAATAGATTGATTTATTATATCTATTCTAAAATATATTGAACGATTTTTTTATTAGGTATATCAGATATAAGGAAAAAACTAAATAAGTAGGTACTTACTAAAAACTTAAGAAATTAAAGTACATAATAATGGTTACAATTTATGTTCGAAAAGTCCACCATTGTTATTTTTCTTTTTAAGATTGACATTACCGCTTTCCTCAAAAACCGCCTATCAATTTCTTCAATTGCTTGTAATACCGCCTCCCTTAGGTCACCAACTGTCTCATACTTTCTTTTGTTGTATACTTTGTTTTTTAGCGCACCCCATAAATAGAACTGCCAAATCGGGAGACTAGGCTGGCCATTCGCGTGGGCCATTTCTTCCTATCCAAGAGGTTGGATAGATATTAACTAAGTGTTGTCTTACTAATAACGAGTTATGAGCAGGTGCTCCATCATGTTGGAACCACTCAATTTCTAAACGAGTTCTCAAATTCAAATGATGCAACATGTCTTGAAAAGTGTATTGCAAGAAATGCAAGTAGCGCTCCCCAGTGAGTGATTCGTCATAGATAAAAGGCCCAGAATAGTAGACCCTATGATACCACACCAAACATTAAAACCAAATTTTATCTGGGGTCGTCTTTGTTCTACATGGAAAGGGTTTTCTTTAGCCTAGATATGCTCATTGTGTCTATTGAACATATCGCAGTTAGTAAATCTAGTTTCATCTGACCATAACACCTTTAATGGAAACTGTGGATTGTCAAGGCACATGTCTCTAAACCATGTACAAAACAAAATACGTCGATGTTAACCAACAGCATGCAAAGTTTGAGAAACTGATTTTTGTAGGGGTGGACTTGTGCGCTTTCAGTACCTTAACTACAGTTCGTTGAGATGTGCCAGCTTCTGCCGCAATCTCACGAGTTGATGTAGATGGATTTTGATTTACCATTACCAAAACATTTATTTGTGCTGCTTCGTTAATTTTATTACGTTCCTTTGGTGGTTTAGTAAAAGATCCATATCTGCGTAAACTATCGTAAAGCAGGTTGACGACGATTAAAATATTTATGAAAGTATTCCTCAGTTGCACGAACTGAATTTTTATGGCATATGATATAACATTCCACCTTATTTAGTTTTTCTTCGTTAGAATATTCCATTTTATCACGAAAAATTGTCAATATCGACTGTCAGTTCAGCACTACTCATGGAATTACTCTCAAATGAGGAAACGTCAAAGTGAAAAAAATCTATTTCATGGCTAACTATGTTAAAAGTGAAAATAAGAGAGAAAAGCATCCATAACTCCGTTATTTTTATGAATAACTATGTCGAGTATTATATTGTTGAAAAGATCTAAAAATGTCCGATTTTTTGAGGTCATAGCCAACTATGGTTTCCATTCAAAAAAGTAAGTTTGTGTCATATCTCGAAAACGAAAGCTGTCACGCAAACGAGGACATGACATATTCGGGATACAATTCCCTTCAATTTTCATATTTACACGTTTTTTATAAAATCAAAAACAAAGGAGCTAGAGGGATTTGACTAAATCGACAGAATTTCATTTTTTCAAAATATCTAATAAGCCATGACTTTTTACAAAAATCCGAAAGTGTCATTAAATTGGCCAGTAAAACTGCAAATCTTTCCCAATTTAACCATTGCTCTATCTCCGCTAGTTTCCGAGATCCCCATACTGATCATCAAAAAAAACTCACCCTGTTTATAAAAAATGATGCGATCAAAATGTATAAACATTAATTTTGAAAATTTTCTGATTTTACACAACATTTCCATTATGAACAGATCAGTACTTTTCACACTATAAGCAAAAAACGAAAATATCCCATATTTTTTGGGGTTTATAAGATTCAAATAATTTACTTCTACGAGTTTGCTGTTAAAATTTGTCAGTAATGGCTTATAAACTATTATTTAAGTGATGGCGTATACCATTTGCTGTTGAATTTTATGTCATTTAAAAATATCTCTATAGACTGGCTTAATTAGACACTGCTTGAAATCTTATAAATGTGTCACAATTAATAATTGTAATTTTTGACTTTGTACTCAGTACTCATGTTTAGTTTTTTTATTCATTAATATTTTTTAACTTTATATTAATGTAAATACATACTACTTGTAATAAATCACAATTTTATAAAGAACTGTTTAAAACTTTAATAGTTCTATTTAATGATAATTGCGATTTGCGAAATCGTTTTAGATAGTTTCTTAAATAATCTTGTCATTTTACACCAAACTGAGAGAGATCTACCTGCACAAATCATAGTAGATTTTAATCGATTATAGATCGATTACTGTTATATGCATAATCGATTAATCGATTACTGAAATAATCGAATCGGCACATCACTACTAAAAATTGTAAAATAAATACATTAAAAAAAAACGACTTCAAAAAAGTAACTTAACTAAACAGCAAATTTTATTTTATGCAACAATTAAATACTTTTTCTGAAGTCGGTGCCAAGTTAAATTGAAAATAATTTGGTACATTTATACTGTGCAACTTTGCTGTTCAACTTGGCACCGATTTCAGTATTTAATTGTTGCAGGAAAAAAATATTTATTGCTTGTTAGTTAAGTTACTTTTTTTGAAGTCGGTTTTTGTTTTTTCAAAATGTATTTGTGTAACGTAGACTCTTTTTAAATTGTTCACCCTGTACAATGAATTATGCTTCTTCGATTTCTTGTTGTCGTTGGCGTAAAAAGAAGATACGTACGAATTCCAAACCACGCAAATTTTATGGGAAAGCATAAAACGCATAGAAAGTAATTCAATTGCACGAATTACATAAAAACATTAAAAATTCGATACTGTAAGTAGACTTTCGCTCGTAACGACGTAAGCGTTTTGTGAAACAAAACAGTAACAAAGAAATCCGTATTGTACCGAAAACTTATATTTGAGTGTAATGGAGGAAAGTTCACAAAACAAGAATTAAAAATAGTCGGATGGTGAAATACGAAAAAAATGTAAGCGCGAATGAAAACGAGGTCAAGAATTCTCGCATTGGATGTTGTTTCCTATTCTAAATAAGAATCAAATTTAGAAGTGCTCATTAAATTTGTGTATACAGGGTGTTCTCAAAGGTGAATCATTTATTTTAATATCTTGTAGAGTTCGTAAAGTGAAGTCGATTTACAAAAAATCTAACGGTCCGCTGGACCTGACACACCAAGTGATTTTCAAAGTCACGTGATCATAGAAGGCGGCAAGAATCAATAGCTTGCTAAGGAATAAATTACCCTTTGATATGCAGCTTGGCTAATTTCTCTAAAATAGAAACAGTACTCACTAACAACAACTTCTTGCGAATTCTTGTTTGTGGAACATTTTCTTTCTCCACACTCAAATTTACACACTAAAGCCTTCTCTAGTGCACACCGGCCTTTTTGTCCGATTCCAAATTATTTGCTCCAGCACAGCGAGTCTTCAGGGCTTCAAAAACTATTGGTACGGGTTCTTCTTATAATTTAGGATTAATTCGGTCAAATTTCTTCATTATTTACTCGACCTTTGTTTATCCTTATAACTGTTTTTTTTACACAAATTCTTGGATTTTATTTAAGACCAAATTCTGTAGGGACATTTCCAAGCCACTGCTGTTTTAGTATTTCATTTTCAGGCAAATAAGAAGTGTTTAGGTTAGGTTACTTGTTTTCTGAATTATAATCGGAGTTACAGCCTCAAACACTGCACTTATAATGTATATTTTATTTAAAAAAAGTTTTTTAATATAGATTTTTAAACGTAAAAAGTTTTTAGTTTTTATGTTTTGAAAAGGCACACTACACTTTTTAGGTTAGATACGTGGTATATCCAGTGCCAAAGGGCCATTTGTTTATAGTAGACCGTTGAATAACACAGGTCTACAAAAAAAAAAGTTTTCTGTACTTTACATATGACAAGTATTTTTGCCTCCTGAACACGAATCTGCCGTCAGATTTGGTCTATCACCCTTCAGTCTTCAGCAAATAGCTGAAAAGCTTCACAAAAATGAAGACTTGTGCGCTAGTCGAATCTGCACATATGAGGTATAAGTTCAGATGTATTTTCACATGGTGAACATGTTTTTGCTATCAAAACCGCTTAATCTTCAGAAAATCGCTAAAAATCTTCAGAAAATTGAAGACTTTGGAAGACTGGTCAAACCTGCACATGCGACATATGGTTTTTGACGTATAATTTTGAGTGATGAGCAATGTTTTGTTGTTCAAACTGTTTCATCCCCTGTTGGTCTTGAGAAAACTTTTCAGTCCCTGCAAAACCACTAAAAACTTGCAGAGAAATAAAGAATCCTCAGTAGTAGTTCAATGTGCGCCATAATCATGAACAGGTTTTGTGTTTTTTTGGCTTCTCAATGTTATATCAGAAGTAAAAGATATTAATCCTTTAGTTGCCACCGGGGCACCTCCAGGTGGTGACGGTGGGCAACGTTCTTCACCACTTTTTTCTAGTCTTATTTCTTATTCTAGTCTTAAACACGTATTTTTAAGTCTCGCGTTGAGCTTTACAACTGATCATATTATATTAATATATCGACGTATCCAATTTTTAATCGTTAATATATAAATTGAAATCCGAAGTCATTATTTAATTTCTTAGGCAATGAAAATTTGCAGGCTTGACCAGCCTTCCAAAGTCTTCAATTTTTTGAAGGTTTTTAGCGATTTTTTGAAGATTGAGCGGTTTTGATAGCAAAAACATGTTCAGCATGTGAAAATACATCGGAACCTATATATCACATGTGCAGATTCGGCTAGCCCATAAGTCTTAATTTTTCTGAAGATTTTCAGCTATTTGCTGAAAACTGAAGGGTGATAGACCAAATCGGACGGCAGATTCGTGTTCAGGAAGCAAAAATACTTCGGATATCATATGTCACATGTAAAGAACAGAAAACTGTTTTTTTTTGTAGACTTGTGTAATCTATACTAATAGACAGAGTGAGTGGACCATTGTAAACTATAATTGAATATCTCAAACAGTATGCATCCTAACAAAAAAGTTTCCGGTAAGAGTTGTAGGATACTAAAGGAATCACAAAATGGTATTGATGACAATGAACTTGAAGTTTATTTGAACGTAACTTGATTTTATTAAACCTCTATTTTTTATCGAGAGGGGATAAAACAGATGTCTTTTATTTGAACTTTTTTTTAATTAGGTGATACTTGGGCCATGTATGAGCTACAATAATTTTTTAGGTAGGTAATATGAATGGAAATGCTGTGAAACCTTTGGTGTGTCACACATATAAAAACACAGTTTTGCACCCTAACACCAAACCTTTATTTAAATACTCAACGCCTTTTCAACAACTCTAAATTGTCATCATCGAGAAATAAACCAAACTGTTATTTCCTTATCAACCACTATCTTAGATCTGACGGACATTTACTTCAATCGGCCATTACTTTGGTCTTATTAGATGATACTTTCATGCTATACTCTGTACAAACTTGTTTGAGTTTGTGTATTCCCATTTGTAGGTCGTCTTCTGATTCTGTCATTAATATTAGGTCATCGGAAAAAATAATCGAGTTTAAAACGGTATTTTAGTCTAATTTAATTCCTTTCTTGAATTTATTTTTTATTGTTTTACAATGTCTATATATATGTTAAATAAAGTGAGACAGGCTTCACATTACTCTTATTAATTGTTTAGGATATCCCCGTTTTTCCATGATATGCCTTAATTTTTTTCTAGTTAGGTAACTTTTTGTAAATCTATGGAACTGATATGTGTATCTTTATTAAATTCTCTGTGTGTTTCAATCCCGTGTTGCGCTGTGAATATTCCATTTAAGATTAAGCGTCCTTTTCTGAAACCTATATTCTCCGATTATTTGTTCTGTTATCGGTTTATTGTTCAAAATTTTGGTATACACTTTGTAGTCTGATTCGAGCAAGCTTATCTCTCTATAGTTGTTAGTATCGTTCTTATTACCCTTTTTAAATATTGGTAGTTCATTTTCAGATTTTTTCTTTTAGTTTTGAAAGCTTCTCTTGGTTCCTCTAAATCTATATCATCTAGACTTCTTACATCTGCTTATGCTGTTTCTTTTTCTTTTACATTTTCCTCCTGTCATAGTTTCTTGTAGTGTTAGTTATGTTCTATGTTATTTATTTGGATTTGATCATTTTCATGTGTGTTCAGTGCCTTCAATATCTTATATGCTATAGTTATGATTAAGATTTTATTTGGTTGTCTATTCTAACCTATCTTTATCTTACACGTAACTTTAAGAAACATTATTCAACAACATATTCCTCAAAATGTTGGTACGCATATCTGACAACTAACAAGAACGTGAATCCCATTCAACATTATTATACTGAAAAGTCAACGACGTTTAAGCTCTCGAATTTCATAGATATCGATCTATCACAGAAACAACCTCTTAATATGAAATCCTAAACCCGTAATCCAATAATAACAATCATACCCTGAAAAGGTCGCATTTCAGGTGTTTTGAGTGACATTTTAACGTGGGGGGAAATTGAATTTGTACGAAATTGAGCCACCCTTTCTATGGTTTCTCTACAGTGAAAGGGAAATTGCTTACGAATCATCACATGGTGGAAGGCGAAATCATCGTTATTAACCTAATTAATATGTATGGCCTTTATACATGTGACACGTATATTAAATTTACCAAATCGGTGAATGATTTACAAGGTTACGAACAAAAACATTCGAGAAAATTCCTTTCAATACTGTCATGTTGACATGCTACAGTTAAGGTTATAGATTCCCTCCACAGCAGCTAAAAATACTATTAAGTCTCCGCCTTACATATTATTCAACAGGAGATAAATCTGTATAACCAGGAGTCAATGTTAAGCAGTCTGTAAGAGCGTTGATCTCTATGCTCCGCCCCGAACTATTTGTTGTAGATTAGGTAGAATCAGTTTAGCAAGAAGTTGTTATAACGGAAAAATTCGTTAAGGACTCACACAATAACATAACGAAACTTAGTGGAAACAAAAATTGTCAGGGTAGGGTCAGAAAGAAGGCTAGCTATATGTGGTTATATCAGCGGGAGATGACTATGAAAATAAATTCCAAAAACCTGGAATAATGTAAATTAATTATTACTCAGCTATAAAAAACATTCACTATATACAAATTGATAACCGGAAAATCCAACGGACTGACGATATAGACTGTCGCCGGAGTTCCACATGGGTCTATATTGGGACCTTTACTATTTATTGTGTATATGAATGATTTATTAGGTATTGTCAAATATGACCACTTGTTCTCATATACTAGCGACACAGTGTTAAAAGACGGACTGCATGGTATCCGGAATATATAAAAGTAGAAACAGTGCTACGGGAAAAATAAATATACATATAAAAAATATGAAAATCAATGAGTAAGGGAATATAAATACTTAGGTCTAACTATAAACTCCAACGAAGCACATATGCAGAATATATAAATAAACAAAGTACCTAGTGTTTATTTATTTTAAGCTAAATAAAATTACAAATGCAAGAGCAGTTTTAGTAGTACACTATTGTTTGAAAGCATTGCATTGTATGGTATAACTGCTTGGGGAAGAGCGCATGAAACGTAATACAATCATTAATTAACCGGCACGACCAACTTCTATAATTACAAAAACGAGAAAATGTCCAAACGCCACTAAAGAACACTGCTCCTTCTTTAGTCTTTTGGATACCATTATCATGAATAGAAAGCAATATATGTGAGAGAAAATAGAAACATTGGATATAAATCACTATACTATATAAAGCAACTATATGCAAAAGCACAAAAGAAGATACAAAACAGTATACACGTGGTTCCGGGGGGCGATTCTGTACTAAATTTACCTAAACATAAATTCAAACCCAGATTTCTTGGTCTATTACATTTAAAATTGTCGTTCTGAGGTTTAAACCCTTGGATCCGCCCATGAAAAAGTAGCTATTTTAGGGGAAAATAGCAGTGAAACAAATTACGGATAGAAATGCAGGTAGATGATAATTAAAGGAAGAACTACATAGATAATAGAGATAATGAGTAACTGTGGAAAAACCATAAACCTAAACCTGTAAGACAAATAATCAAAATAGCATAGCATAACATGCAACACAAAACAAAAAATTAGCGAACTTGACTTAGTAATAGCGTACGTTTTAGTGTATTTATAGTTATTTTCAGCTATTTACAGGTACTGTTATATGCATAATCGATTACTGAAATATTCGAATAGACACATCACTAGTTAATACACGACATTCTTAACGTGACGTAGCAACTTGCTGACGTCACAGTCCCAATGCCTTCTAACGGCTGACCCAGCCTTAAGGGTCAATGTTAATTGTGAATCACACTTAAATGTCAAGTTTGGTTGGATAGGCTCGAAGGTGCTCGAATATTTTTACGAAAATAGGCGTTCAAATCAAAATGCATGGCGATCAAATGTAAATATAGAAGAATCCCATTCTTAACCTAGATAATAGGGTTTTCATTAGGTTGTCATATTCATATCAAATGTGCGTACAATCGGGAAAATTGTGCGTACATTTCAACAAACAGGGTCTGCAAGAAATGTGAAAACACCTGTCCTTGTTCTTAAAGTTCCTACTACAGAAAACATGGATGCTGTTTGCGAAAGTATAGCAGAAGAGCCGTCAGCCTCGACTCGCCGACGTGCTCAACAACTACACATCTCACAGACCTTGCTGATGCGAATTTTGAGAAAATGCGTGAATTTACAGGCTTCTAAGGTTCAATTATCTCAAAAACCAAAGCCCACGGATCATTTGGAATTGCAAGATATGTATATAGACGATATGTGCTTCCACCACACACAAAAACAATGGCTCAATCAATGGACGTGTAATATCACGGTGTGGCGATGTCAATTGGTCGTCAAGGTCATGCGATTTGACACCGTTGGACTTCTTTGTTTTGGAGTTATTTAAAAGAAAAGGTGTACACCAATAAGCCTATCACAACTCAAGAACTAAATGAAGACATAACTCGGTCCATTAACGATAATGAACCTCAATTATGCCTTAGCGTCATCGAAAACGTAGACCAGAGAATGGAGGATATTTTGTTCCACACGTAATTGTCATGAACTATACTATCCTAAGTAAATAAAATTAAAACAATTTGCTAAATGCTCAGCGTTTTATTTACAGTTTACAGAAGGTCTTAGTAATGGTTCACACCTTATCATAGGTGGTGCTGGTTTAACCACTTGGAAATACGGAGTTCTGTAAAATTCTTCTAGATGTTGGTGAATAAATAAACTTAGATAGATAATGTAAAATTGTAATCATATAATTAAAAAAAAAAAATCAAAATCATGAGTGTGTCAATTTTTAAATCTCTTGCATAACCTTTCCATTGACAACGAAGGCTGAAATATTTAAACATATCAACAATCTATTTCTCGACTACTGTTTTCCTGATATGTACAAAAAACCCATACATAATTAATGGTATAATAAAAGTATAAAATAAATGACATTACTTTCAATTCGAACTGATATGCGATGAAAAAAACGCCGTTACTTACTTTTATTGCAGTCTTATCAAGAAGGAGTCCGTCTGAGGTGGTTGGCGAGTTACAAAGACTATGTGGAAGACCTTCGTCGTCTTCGCTGGTGTCCCCTCGTCCTCGCCTTAGTTTCAACCTCTCACTAAGCTCATTCTGTAACAAAAACGAATTATTGAATTTCTTTGATAAGCAATTTTATTGTGGAAGTTTATGCTTGTGGAAAACTCCACTTGGAACATTTACCTTTTTAATTAATTTTTTATATGATTTTGTAGTTCAACTCGAAGTATATTACAGTGAAATAAATTGCAAATTAAAAATAATTTGGTCAAGTGCGAGTTGGACTGGCATACTAAGGGTTCCGTTGTACCTTCAAGACTCTATTATTCCAGTCTCAGACAAGCATGGAATGAGTGCATTTTCTTATATTTACCATAATATCTTTTAAAGGAAGCGTTTAAAATTTATAAAAAATATATACTTTTATTATCCACACATAGACGTTTTATTTTATCTGCTACATGATTCGCTGGATTTTTATAAAAATATGTATTTAATTTTCTAATTTGGTCCCCAAAATTAACATTAGAGTTTTATTTTACCAATAAATTTTCGGGGAAGCCATTTATAATATACTGTCTGAATTTCCGGCTCATTAGATTGGAAGATAAGGAGAAAATAGGTCAAGTTTTAAATAATAAATTATTAAATCTTTTAGACAAATTATTTAAACATACAAAAAATATATATTTTCAAAATTTTAGTAGTTTCTAAAGTGGGAATTAAGTCGATGTTTAATATGTTTGTTAATATCTTTTAAAAAAATGATTTAAAAATACGATATATTTGTAATTCACAATTCGATATATTTGCAACATTTGTAAATTGAACAGCAATAAAATTAAGTGGATGGTATCCTTTTTAATAAGCTTGATACCATTGGTATTAGGAATGGTCCTTTAAGTCTAATCAAAAACTATTTATTAGATAGAAAACAGTGTGTAAAAATTAATAAAACTATAAGCAATGAAAAACATGTAGAGACTGGTGTACCTCAAGGTACCGTATTAGGCCCCATCCTTTTCGTAATTTATATCAACGACATAGGTGACGTACTAGAGAGTTGCAGTGCTATCGTTTACGCAGATGCCACTGCACTGCTCTTCTCTGGCAATACCTGGAACGAGGTTTATAGGTTAGCGGAGTATGGTCTGAGTAAAATCCATTCATGCCTTAGTCAAAATTTATTAAGCCGAAATTTCTCAAAAACTAATTTTCTAACTTTCTCTGCAACCGTAGCTGACCTACCGATTTTAAATCAAATTAAAATTCACGTATCCAGTTGTTGCAATATAACTCAGTGTGATTGCACAACAATATCTAAGATTTCCAAAATGCATTTCTCAACTCAAAAATAAGAAAATTATATTTTAAATTTTATCAATTACGTGACATTTTAAATACAAAGCTACTTCTTACATTATATAATACCCTGTTAGAATCTCACTTAAGATACTGTATTACTGTTTGGGGTAGTTCATATAATTCTACGTTGAGAAATTTGTCTCTATGTCCAAATACAGCTTTGAAAATTTTGTTCAAAAAACCGCATAGATTTTCAACAAATCAAATTTAAGATACATACAAAGTACTTAATATACGAAATTTATATATTAATTGTGCTTTAAATTTTTTCGTTAAAAGAAAACTATTTCCTGTTGAAAGTGTGTCTAATTATGTTACTAGATCATCAATGTTAAATAACGTACCTGTTCCTTTTATGGCTAACTGTCTTTGTCAAAGATTTATTACTTATTATGACCCTATTTTATACAATAAATTACCTACTAATATAAAAAAATTATCAGTGAATCAAAAAAAATTTAGTATTAAATTGAAAGAGTACTTACTTAATAACCCTACAAGTTTCAGTAAAATTTTTAATTAATACGATTCTTTGGTATAATATGTCAAATCTCCTGCCCTGCTATCCCACTCGTCAAAATTGTACCATTGTCAGCTTTTCTTTTTTTGAGAAGGTATAATTGCATACAAGAAGTTTCTTCTTAGGCAATTGTCCTTCTCACTAGATTTGTAGTATTTACTTGTTTCTTTTTTTATTTACTTGTTAAATTACTTATTGTATATATACAAATCTTTTATTTATAAATTGTAATTGTATTTAACGAGCTGAATAAATTTATGTTTTTATGTTTTTTTATGTATTAGGAACTAAATCAAATTGCAAGAGCTTTAATGAACAAAGTCTTGTAATTAAAATAAATAGGATTGAAATTGAGCAAGTATATAATATAATGTATTTAGGCGTCATGTTGGATCCTCAGTTGACATTTAACAATCATGCAGACTACTTATGTAGGAAATTAGGTAAAAAACTAGGGTTTTCTAGGAGAATAGCTTTAAGTTTGTCTCACTGGTGTAGAATACTCTTATAAAACCTCATTATAGTTACTGCGTAACATTATTACTATCTTGCAATCAAGAACAAATCAAACGGCTCTAAATTTTGCAAAATAAATCTATGAGAATAGTACTAAAATGTAGTATATATACATCAGTAAATAGCATGTTGGAGTGTCTTCATTGGCTTTCAGTAGAACAGAGCATTAAAAGGGCCAACTTAGTTCTGATTTACAAAATGATGCATTCTAAAACCCCAAAATATCTTAGAAGCTTATTATAGTTAAAAGACATGAACTACATGCGCGAACATTAAGATCTAATGAAAAGTTTAATATAAAGTTCACGGATTAAACATTTTTAATGGGATCTCTTTTAATTAATGGTATAAGTCTTGTTAATGCTCTGCCAGAAGAAATTAAAAACTCTGATAATGTACACAATTTTCACAGAAATGTTTGTAGATATCTAATAAGAAATGATGTTTAACTTAAAATTTAAAATTGTAATAAATAACAGAATGGACTTCCGGCTAAAATGGCGAGGTGACCGAATGTTTGTGCGTGTCGTAGCTTAGGAAATTTAGTTTAGTGAAAAATCTACCCAGGATAAACCGACCTTGTTTTTACCGTTATACCCCTAAAGACGCTTCTAAAGTGAAAGATGTGATTTAAGTGTTTAGAATAGTGAACAGCCAGGAGTCCAAGATCGCCTCGCTCTGTAAATAGCGTTTCGTCTAATATCTTAATAATCATCAACTTTTATAAGTATGGAGCAGAATTACGTGTTAATTTCATTTCAAGGAATATTTTATTTTCCATATTTTAGTCGAATATTTGTGCCCAAGTAATTAAAAAAAGTGATTAATGTATAAAGAAACAAACATATACATAGTCCAAGTAAACTTTCTTAGTTAATCGAAACTGGAGTCTGGTCAATAAGAACTCACTGTTCAAGACCATAATGATCCCTTATGGGATCGCTTGTTGAAGAAGAAAAAGAAATAACAGAATCTATGTATGAGTTACGTGTATCTGATATGTTTGTAGATATTTAGTAAGAAATGTATTGTATTTGTTAGCAAAAATGCTAAATCATTCATTTAATAAAAATGAGAATGACCTTTGACCCTCCTAAAACCGGACCGAATCCTCAGCCGTATGGAGAAAATATGAAGCAACAAGTTTGAATGAAATTTGTGGTAAAAATTAAAATCCATCAGAAAAATGTATACGTTTCATAAGGATTACTGTAACATTTTACATGTCGATTTCTAATATTTATTAAGCCGTTCAAGGACTGTGTAACCCATTTACATACATTTCTCAAGTTTTATTTTTGTGAGTAATCATCTGGCGTCATTCACTCTTGAATGGCCAGCCAGCTAGCTGTTCGTGTATCAAAGAACCGGTTGAGCAAAAGCAGTTCGCGTTTATTATTAAAGCGTTTGAGATGGATTCCGGTGATAACCTTTTTGAAATCAACGGCACTTTTTGTGTGTGCGTTGGTGTCTTAACATAAATTCATATTATTTTTAATGTATTTTACCAATTTTACTTCGAGTTTGATATTGAAAAGAAAGGTGTGGACCTAGTAGTCATTGATGATCATATCAGATAAAGATAATGCTAACGTTTAATATTAAACATTTTAAAAGGAATTGTGAAGCATGCAAAAATAGTAATTAGTTGGAACACCCTAAAATTGTTGTTCAGAATCATAATAGAATTGATTTTTCAACATACACGCAGCTTCTACTGTTGGAAAATGCTGTATACTAGCTTACCCAGCTTTGACATGTAGTGTAGGGAAATTCCACAGGTTTTTGAATAGTTTTTCTTGAAGAAGGTACACCGCGTAACAAAAAAAAAGTTTTGTTAACACATTTTTACTTCTTAGTTAATTATACTAGGTGTTTAAAATTGCAAAAACCCTAATTTTGGCAGTTTTTGTGACTTCTCAGCAACAGAGTAAAAATTTAAAGTATCAAAGGTAAGTGTGTTGAATGCTCATTTTAGATACTGATCGATAGGATTGGTTAATTAATAAATGAGTTATTCGCGAAAAATGTGAAAAAGGAGCATTTTTCAATCAGTCGTAACTCTTATCTAAAAAAAATTAGAACCATAAAACTTGGCAAAAAGTTTCATTTGTCTATCGAAAATAACTGTTCAAAATCTCAACTTCATGGCTTTGGTATTCGGGAACGCATAAATATTAGTAGAGGGGATCCTGATTTCCCTTCACGGTAAAATAAAAATAGCATGTCATCGAATTGACATGACGTTTAAAATGCACACTACGTTATATACGAGGGTAAATCAAATATAAATGGTAATTTTGCTATTCTGCTTAAAATGCAGTTTCGAGCTAGATTATTTTGTTTGAAATAGATGTTTAGTTTATGGGCACTGGGGAACCAGCCGGGTACGTGCAGTACAGAGTACAGCCATAACTAAGCTAGAGTTACATTCGTCTGTATCTGTAAAAGCGTTAAAGCCTCAAAAATTTTAACAGCTTGGGGATAGTACACTGTTTCAGAATCTTGTGTATATGTGGGTGAGAATATTTAAGGGTGTACGAGAATGATAACCATGATCGAAGCACAATGACAAGCTGACAATGCCAGTAGTGTTCGACAGCTTATTGAACGTGAGCGCCGATTAACCGTGGAAAAATTTCCTCAGAATTGGGTGTCAGCTATGGAAGTGCTTAATCACTTATCATTGATCAACTTGGTTTCAGAAAAATTAGTGCTCGATGGGTTCTGAGGTTGTTGACTGTAAACCAAAGATCGTTGAAAGACTTCTAAATAGATTTCAGCGAGAAGGGAAGGCCTTTTTGAAGCGCATCGTCTAAAGTGGAGAAAAAGTATACAATTCAAAACTCGCCTCTCATCTGGAAAAGTCCTTGCCACGTACAGTGAATGTGGATTACTACTGCCAGTTGTTACGGTTGGCAAAAGCCGCGTATTTGAAACAAAAAACAAGATATGCCCTGCCTTACTTATAGCCCTGACTTGTCTCTGAAAAATCACCGGGAGGAATACGATTTGGAATATATGAAGAAGTTGAGGAGCACATGCGCAGTTGGCTTGCAACTCGCCCTGAAACATTCTATGAACAGAGAATTCTGAAACTCTCGGTGGAAAATGTGTGTTGATCTCGGTAGAGGGTATATTGAAAAATGTTAAATAATCATTTCTGTATAATGTTATTCAATAATTATATGAAAAAATTTCCGTTGATATATGATTTACCCTCGTAATTGTTTTGCTGACTTTAATACTTAGAGTTTTGAAACAAAGTCGATTGCAGCAGGATCACAATTAATTTATTCGAAAATTTTAAAAGGAAAAAACTTTAGACAGGAAATAATGAGTCAGAAAATAGAAAATTAAAGTCAACAATACAATTATGGCAAATCATTAATATTAATATATAGTTATGAACTATGAAGTTAGTTAACTAATGAATAAATTTATGAAGTTTATAATGAAAATTATTCCTTAAAACATCATCTATAAAAATGATTGTAAACTGATTAGACAAAAAGTTATATCGACAAATAGAAATGTAACATTTCAATGAACAAATTATGATATGCCACCGTTTCTCGTCCCTGGGCTATCAGCAGACAGTTTGACAGTAGGCATCGCATTTGGATTAGAGAAAGAATAAAGCGATTTGAAATGAATGTCAGTTCGAAAGCAGTAGTAAAATGAGAGGAAGGTGCTTCTCCCACCAGTACATTTTATTTAATTCCGAATACCAAAATGCAGGCTTTCAAACTGTGTTTTGATACAATCAAACAAAACCAAAAGAAAATTAATTTATGAAGGATTGTACAGATGGTTAAAATATTAATTTAGCTCAAAATGGGAACTTTGTAAACTTCACGTAAAATTAAAAGCCCTGAAAAAAAAACAGAGTTGCAAGAAAACCTTCTGAGCTGTAAATTTGAGATTCTTACCAGTTATTTACCTCGCAGAAATGCATGATTCTGCCGAGTTTCAACATTTCAACGTCTCTTATACAATAACTATGGACGATTGAAAATTGCGTATTTTTGACAGTTTTTACCAAATAACTAATTATCCAGTCGGCTATATGAACCTAGCATTTAGTCGCTATTGAAATTACGTATAAAACAAACTTACTTTCGACCCTAGAACGTTACATTCAGTTGCTGAAAAGTTACAAAAACTGCTAAAATTGCAATTTTTGCAAATTTAAACACTCCTTATAATTAATTAAGGAATAAAAATTTGTTAACAATAGTTTTTATGTGTTATGCTATAGTCATTCTTGAAGAAAAATCAATCAAATATCTGTAGAATTTTTTTGCAATTCAAAATACTAACTTCCCTAGAGTAATGTGATTGTTTACATGGATTTTGTCTCCCCACAAATTGTCCCTATTACACTTTGTTTAATTTATCATTTCTTTTTTCAGAAATCGTCAGGAAAGAAAACCTATATGAACAATCAAACTTTATGTAGAATACAAGTTATCATTATGAATAAATATAATGAGATGATTACGAAATAAAGAATCAAAACCAAAACTAAATCTATCTACGAAACAAATCTTATACCCACACAAAAACTATCCCTACCGTATACAGCCTCTGTTCATCTGTTTTGTCGAATTTACTAAAAATGCTTTAACTACATTTATTCCAAATGCTAAAGCCAGCCAAATTATATCCACACAAACTTTGATATCCCTTTTCCATCCCCTTAGCGATTGAATTAAAAACAAAGTAGTCTGTTCGTTGCTGAAATCCATACCATCTCCGTACCATTTTGTCTTTTGAATATTGGTATGGATATCATTGGTTTATTGTTAAAAGTTTCCGTTTTATACAGTGAGGTCGTAAATTAGCAGATAAATTCATTTTCTACATAATGGGGAATGTAAAAGAAAAATCCTTAAACAAGCCAATTTTTTAATAAAAGTGGTGGAGTGTGATATCGTGTTAAAAAGTGTTTTCAATTCTATATTCAGTAATATAGGAGTTTTTGATTTATGGACCTGGGTTACTGAAGAAAAAAGTATACATGTCAGGACTTATTCTAGTCTATTATTTATCTTTTTACCAAAAAAGTAAAAATCAGATCTTTTTATGACATTTAAATCGTATTTAAATTTTTTTTTAACATTTAAAATCTATTTAAAATTTATTTTAGTTCGCTAGACGTCTTAATAATTTTTCCTTATTAATAGTTTATATAGGAATTTCTAAACATTAGTTTATTTTTTAAGGAGATATTAATATTAATTAAACAACAATAACAGTTTTGTTTATTTTCGTCAAAACTCATAGCCTTAGAATCTTGTTATCTGCCTGCATGAGAGTGCTGATCAGTGTTAGTGCTACTGTCGTTTGAATTTCGTTAACTGTACGTAATAATATCACAAAAATGGTTCATTTAACAGAAATGCACAAAATAACCATTCTACAAATGCACAAATGGAAATAACACACGGACACAAATGGAACTTTCTCGCTTATTTCAAGAAAATTTTATAAATTTTCGCCTGTATCCCAAGGAACAATTAGCAAAACAGAAAAGCAGTTTCGCGAGCTTGGTCATGTAAGACAGATAAAAAAAAGTAGCTGCCAATGCTGTAAGTGATAATACGAAATTGGATATTATGCTCGAGTTTCAAGAAAACCCACATAATTCTGGTCGAAGAGCAGCCCCACTGTTCACTGTTCATTCCTATAAAATGATGCCGACTCAGGAGCTCATGGAAGACGATTTCGATAGGAGAACGTATTTCTGTAAACAAATGATGGTACGGTTAGATAACAATGTGATCCAATTAGAAGATGTTTTGGTTTCTGATGAGAGCACATTTACACTTCACGGTCGTGTTAATTGTCAAAATTGCGGCTATTGTAGAATCCTCACTGGATGACAGAGAAACATAGGCAATATCGTGAAAAAGTTAATGGACAGTTATTTTTGAAAATCATAACGTAAGTCCCTTTTTCATTGATGGCAACTTGAATGGAGATAAATACTTAGAACTGCTCGAAAATAATGTCGGGCCAACTTTGACAAACTTATATCCTGATCCAGTAACCCACAAGTTCCTGCCAATACAATATGCTTTCAGCAAGCTCCGTCCCATTTCGAATCAATGTCCGGCAGTATCTGAACCAAATTATTCCAAATCGGTGAATTGGGAGGCGCGGATTGATAGAATGGATAGCACGATCTCCTGATTTGACGCCACTGGACTACTTTTTGTCAAAATTACTATATACAAAACTAAACCCCTCAACTTAGATGACCTAAAAAGACGAATACCGCTTACGTTTAGATCAGTCACGCCTGTGATGTTGAGTAACGTTAGAAGACATTTTTATACCAGATTAGCATGTTGCCAAGATGTTCACGGCGAGCATTTTGAACATTTCCTACATTGACATTAATGTTATTTCTTATATATTATTAAGAAATAATTAATATTACTTATTAGGGTTTTTAGTGCAATTAGCGAATTTGTGAAATAAATTAGATCCTTTTTTTAATGTTAATTTTTGTAATACCTAAATCTGAAAACACTTAATATTTTCGAAACAGTTGAAGAGAGGTGTAGGACATTGTACATGAATTATATCTAGAATTTTCTGGAGAAATCAAAAAATAAATAATATACAGGGGCTTGCATTTAAAATAAGAAAGTTGGCATTGGCCACTGTCACATGACACACCCTATATATATTTTTTTTGTTGAAAAAATGCGCAGTTAAAAATACAAATTGACAGTCCAAGTCAAATTCTTCTCCTTCATCATCTGACATTCCACTCGAGCAAATAAAAAATTTAAGAGACTCCCACGTTTTTGGAAGAAACATCGGTCTTATAATTTTTGAAGCGAAAGCTTCTTAACAGCATGATAATAAAATGCAAAAATTGAAATTGCATTTGTTTCAACAGTTCGTTCCGAACGACACCACACTATCTTGATCTTTAAATACAGAAACAGGGACCAGTTTATATAGTAAGTCCCTTCTTTAATATCTAATTAATATGCAGAAAATTGACTTTTCCTTCTAAGAAGCATTCCAAATCTCTGTTTGCGATATTCAACATGGCCAGCATTTTCTCGCTTCTGCCAAGCGGAAGAATGAAAGTTGATATAGAGCGTATTCCTCAATAAAAACTGGCATTAGGTTTGCAAATGGCCAAGTAAGATTAAGAGCAGCAATCGATCCAGTTTCCACAATATTTTCCGTTCCTTACTTTACAATATGAATCTGGTCCGCACACAAATGTAATGACAACTTGTTAACTGGTAACAGCTGGTAATGTTGCCCATTTTTGTAATGTTCTGACTACTGACGTACAACAAGTCTAATTGATAATATCGTAAACAAGAGAACTATGATGTTTATGAGAAAAGCAAATTTTGTGTTGGTATTGTATATTAATTTGATGTTATGTTTGTTTATTTACCTGAATTCATTAATTTTCTAGAAACAAAGGGTCTCGTAATATACCAGGTCCATGTTACTTACACAGAAAATTAAGTTGTATGGATATTTCAAGGCCAAACAAGTGACGGGTCGAAACAGTCGAATTTTTTTAAATTTTACTACCATACTGATCTATTTTCTTTTGTGAAAGTGGGACGGCTTCTGTGAACGAGCTTTCGCTTTAATAAGTATACACAATTTCCGAAACAGCTATTTGTACAGAGGACGGCAGATTAATATATCGTGAAAATTTATTTCTTTGTGATTGCTTAATGCTGACATTACATTTTATTGAATGGTAACGTGTACCCTCAAAACGTAACTCGTCTAATTCGAAAAAGATCATACACAATTTCTCGACAATTTAAAGTATGGGCAAATAGATTGGGTAATTATTTTATAGTCCCAATATTCATTCAGGGAAATTTAAGAAACCAAAAATATCTCAATATGTTAAACTTAACAATTACTATAACTATATAACTCTAGTGACAATGAGGTTAGATTTAGACCTTGAAACATAAAATTTGTTTTCCTAGTGTGAGGTTATTTTTCAAAACTCTAGGCAGAGAATATATTGATTTTTCGACATACGAGTATCACAAATTCATTGTTGGTTTAAAATGAGTACAATCCCATTGTGAAATTTACGCATTATAAACTGATTTAGATACAAAAGTTGAAATGTTTATAAATGCTTATCAGCAGATGTTAGTATTTCCTTTATTAATATGATATAATGGAAAGGATGAATAATAAATGCGGTATTATGTCGTGTGTATACTTCCTCTCATCTCATATTACAAATGTTGCAAGAAAAACCTTAAAATTCCTTTATACGTATCTATAAATACTTTTCTCGGTTAAAAATGTTTTAATGCAGGCAGAATTTCAGTAAAAGGTAAATAATTTGGGCGCTGGAGAAAAATTCTAATTTAAATTAATTATAATTAAAAATCATACACACTTTAAATGTTAATTGACGTATATTTGCGTTTAGAAAGTCAATCACATGTTTGAGATATATGTATGTATATATACAGGGTATTCCATCTCAAACGAGCCACCTTGACTATCTTGGTTATTTTCAAAACTATTGCAGTAAGAAAAAACAGGTCGATTTTTGTTTCGAGGGGTAAATTTTTTGAGGTGAATTAGCGCTTGCGCGCAATCAATATAAACAAGTCAATTCAAGACCTTGAGATTTGAGATAGGGAAAATAGGTGTTGTGGTATATCATTTGAAAGCCCCTTTTACGGACTATAACGTCGTAATAAAATTTTTAATTGCAATTTCTGTACATGTAATAATATAAGAGTATTAAAAAAAGAATTTACATTACAATACAATGCCTCTAAAGCAAATGTTCAAAGTGCCTTCCATTGACTTCCATACTATAGTACAACTTTGACTGAAAGCCGTCTCTGACATGGTTCAGCATAGTCGGTGTTGTCTGACGACACTCCGCTATAATTAGTTGGCGCAGTTCGTCCAAATTCTCAGGCTGAGTCATAAAAATTTTGGATTTAACATGTCCCCACAAAAAAATCCAAAGGGTTCAGATCAGGTGATCGAGCAGGCCATTCTATAGGCCTTCTCTTCTTCCAATCCAGCAACCAGGGTATTCCAAATCGAGGTATTGACGAAGTGGTGCGGCGTAGTGAGGAGGAACTCCGTCTTGTTGGAAATACAATTGCTCTTCATGTAGTAGAGGACCATTTTCTAATTTTTCTATTATCAATGCATTAATTTCATTTTCCAATATATTGTGATAAATGTCACCATTTAAATTACCAGGAATTAAACAGGGGTCCAATTAGATGATTTCCCAACATCCCTGCCCGTTTAGTTTTACATGATGTCGACTCTGAGCTTCTCGAAATAAATGAGGATTTGTATCCCTCCAAAATCTATAGTTATAACGGTTAACCTCCCCATGAAGTGAAATAGCGCACTTAACCGAAAAGCAAACATTGTACAAGAAATTCCGGTTTTCGATCATACGCTGGGTGAAAATTTCGCAAAATTCTTACCTTCGATCACAATCATCCTCATTCAATTCATGAAGTAATTTAATTTAGTACGGATGGAATTTGTACTTATGCAAAATTCTAAAAACGTTAGTTTTGCTAATACCGGAAGCTGCAGAGATTTGCTGGACAGACTGCTTGTTAGGTATAAGTTCAACATGATGTAGTCACAGCTACCCCTTCATCATTTACAATTACAATGGGACCTCTTTTTTTATTCATTACTGAGCCCGTCTCAACAAATATTAAAACCAACTCCAATACGTATTTATGACGAACTTTATGTTCGGGATGGTTTTGGTTAAAACCCTTGCAGCAGATGGAGCACAATTTTGATTTTGTTAATAAAGACTTACCAGCTCAACACGTTCTTGCAATGTGTATACCATAATTATCTTTTAAATTTTCATTAAATCAGTAAAGTAATAACTTGACATAAATGTACAATGCTTCAAATGATAGAATAAAGGTCAGAACAGATAAACAAACTTGCTGTAAATATCAGAAAAAAAAAAGTAAAATAAATGAATGTTTACATTTAATGTTTTTCATGTATTGTGTGTTATTACAGGGTGCGGCAGTGAAACAGGATGGTTTAAGAGCGTACTATAAAAGAACTCCTTTTTAATACTTTTCCATGCAGTAAAAACTTTTAATTTAATAATCTGGTTTTACTACTAGGTCCGTTAGGTTTTCTGTTACATGAACAGGAATTGCAATAAAAAATTTTATTATGACGGTATAGTTCCTAAAAAGGGCTTTCAAATGATATACGACAACACCTATTTTCCCTATCTCAAATCTCAAGGTCATTGAATTGGCCTGTTCATGTTGAATGCATGCAAGCGCTAATTCAACTCAAAAAATGTCTCCTTCGAAACAAAAATCGACCTGTTTTTTCTTATTGCAATAACCCAGATATTCAATATATGTGGAACACAACCGAAGACAGTTCCCGAGCAGAATAAATACAATACATTAAACGGATTTTAGAATCTTGAAAAGCATGTATCGAAGAATTAGTTCTAAAAAGACATTTGCCGTTTTGCGTAAAAATAGTTCTAACGTGATAATTTTAAATTATGGTTTACTTTGCACTTAATTTGTTGTAAGATTTATGGCAAAACATTTATCTATCAGAAATTATATACATACAATCTTTTGGAGTTGTTACAGTCCATTGAACCCAAGATAATATATTGTTTCTAGTCGAGAACCTTCGTCAGTTGCGTTTCCTTCAACTAAAAGAATACTCGAATAATTATTTATGTATTTCGTACATACAACTGAATGCAATATTTTAACATGAAATGAATATCGACATCTAGGGGAAATCAACTCACAGAGACCCCAAATTGGGAGTCGTGCCTATTCTAGGAATGATCGGGAAACGGCGTTACACACAGCACGACTCCCGATTGAAGGACTCTAAGCTAGTTAATATTAATTTCGGGTTAAAATTTATATAATTCAATACATTTGTATCATCATCATCATGTTCAGCTAATTTTAACCAATATTTCATGGTGTAGCCTCTCTTACATATTCGTGTTTCAGTCCATGTTGTTCTGTTATACACTTTTTGGGACCAAGTTATGCCTGCTATTTTCTTGATGTCATAGTTTCATCTTACATTAGGGCATTTACTTGGTCTTTTCAACACCCCAAGGATATCACTGTGTGATTTTTGTTGACCACTTATTATCTTGTCTTTTTGTCTAATGTCCTGCCCACTGCCATTTCAGAATTTTACTATTACATCTACTACCTGCGTCTTGTTTCTTATCCACTCTATTCTCTTCTGATTTCTTCTTATTATTCAGATCATGCACTTTTTCATAGACCTTTGTGTTACTTGAAGTTTCCTTGTAATTTCGGTTTTTTAGAATCCAGGTTTCACAGGCATATGTCAGTACTGGTAGAATACAGTAGTCAAATACTTTCTTCTTAAGGCGGAATGACATTCTTGACTTGAAGATTATGGAGTGTGATGATTGTTTTGGTGGAGAATGATGCGTCTTCGGTGATTGGTTTCCCTCATTTTTCCGAAGAGTTATGTGTACCATTCAGATTTGACCGCCCAACATTGCACTAATGATATAGTTGCCACATGTGTGGTTTTTCAGCTTATTGGGCTTGGTTCATCTTTTACTTTCGGGTTCATACTCATAGATCCATGATTCCTCACCAGTTACGATATCATAGACGTTTTTTTAAAAGTCGCAATCGTATTTATTGGGCATTTATTCGAGTTAATTCCATTCCTTGACCGACTTTCTCAAGTCACTGTAAACAACACAAATGGCGCATTGACATCAAAACGTTCTGAAGTAAGTATCTGACAAAAGGTCTTTACGTTAGGAACGTCGATTGACAGACAGCAGCACCTGGATAACCCATTCCCGAAATATAAAAGGCAACTTCTGTATCTACCTTTTTCAATAGAATGCAGTATAAACTATTCAAATCGGTTAGCCCGTTTCATAAAAATCAGCGAACACATAAAATAACAATCGTAAAAACAGTTTTTTTAGATTTTCTGAAAAACTCTATGCTTTAGGTTACAGAAAAATATGTAGGACCACCTTTGAATCATTCGTAACAAAATATTGTTTAAACAATCCAAATAGTATAAGTCGTTTTCAAGATACATAAAAATAATACGCATCGAATGGACTACATCTTTTAAAGTCAAATGAAAATGTTTAATTGAATTGAATAGTATTGTACGAAATACTGTTTAGTACAGATTAGCTTCACTGAAATGTTTCAAAATTAACAAACGTTATGTTTCGTCATGGGCGGATCCAAGGAGGGGGCGATGGGGGCGATTGCTCCCACCGAGAGCCTCAAAGTTAGTAAATTTAATATTAAATCGAAGTAATCTTTACACCAAGAGCATAGAAGGTCACTTCTATGGGTTTAAATCAGAAAACGACTACTTTTAATGTAATAGTCCAAGAAATATGAATTTAAAATTATATTTTGGTAAATTGAGTACAGTATTACCCCCCCCCCCCCGCCTTGAAGCATGAAATCGCCACCCGGAAGCACGTGTCTGGGTCCGCCCCCGTGTTTCGTTAATGTACTCAAAGACATTTTTTTTGTAAGTAATCTCATTTTCGTAACTAACTTTTATCCTTTTCTTAACTCCACAGACAGGCCGTAGAGAAAAAAATTCGCTCCAGACGTTCCATATATGTAATGATCCAAGACACTATTTTTCAGTTTAGTCTTCCGCTTTGACAGGTGCCTTCGCGTGATCCGCATTCATAAAACTGAAAGCTATCAAGCTAACATATATATATATTTATATGTATATAAATAACAGAAGCGAAGCAGAAGCAGAAAGGCATACAAAATACATACACACACACGGTAAAGTGTGTCGTTCCATCATCAGTTCTCTGGTGAACTTACCCAAATCCTGCGTAGTACATTCATGGCGGCAGTTGGAACTCGTTCACCTGCCCTTCCACAACATCGAGGTCTGAAACCCGCGACGACTTTCATGTCACTACAGTGCACGTTGGCGATCGTATGGCTGATGCTGAACCACCACGCGCCGTCTACATTTTCGTCCGATAATACGAAGAACACTGAACACATTAAAATTTTGCTCGAGTTAGTCGAAACAAACGGCACACTGTGGTAGTAGTGTTTACATTATCAGCTGGACTTTCAACAAGATAACCGCACGACCAGTGTCGGTGGTTTTTCGTCTTTCAGAAACGTCGGAAAGTTCGCGGAAATCTCTACATTACCTACTATGACAGTGAAAGCATTATTAGCTAAAAACAAAATTTTGATACAAATTAGGATTTCTGAGAATTTACTACAAGTTTTTTTTATCTTTTTCGTACGCACCCGATTCCACAGAATTCTAAAGAGGTGCACGAAAAGAAATATATAGGTTGAACCATAACATTTTTTTTTGTGGCAGTAACAGTAGTAGTTCGAAAACAAAAGTTAAAATAACCTGGAGTAATCCTAAAGATTGTTGTACGGAGGCGCTTTCTGGCGGTATGGTTAGTTAACCCTGGCATTAATGCCAAAATTTTAGTCTCGAAAGAAGAAGAAGAAGAATTTTAATCTCAAACCCACAGAACTTTTAGTTGGCAACATAAAAGGGATAAAAAGGGTGTACAAATTAGTATTTAATTCGAACGGCGTTCAACAACTGCATATGTAGAACGTTAGGTTAAGTTAAATTGTGATACTAGATGTAAATTGTATTGGAAGCAACTATTCTGTACTAGTAGTGTACGAATAATCGTTAAAGTGATTATAATCGAAACAACGTTAGTAGGTAGTTGCAACGATTAATTATTAGTGAAAAAGATTTGTTAAGTAATGGCGTCAAAGAGGCCATTATAAGTAGCTTTGGAAAAGTAATTAGTAAACTGTTTCAAACTGTGTAAGACTCAAAGAAAGTTTAGTTTAGAACTACACTTGAGATATTTTTAATAGAAGATTAAATAAACAGTGATATTGCAGAACTTGATTTATAATAATTTTTTCCTAGGTGTTTCCTCACAACATGTGTGGAATCACTGAATCAGCAGAACTCATTGATCGCCATATATAAATTCTGAAACAAGTCTTTCAAGTTCTTTCAACTTGAACGCAGCTTGACTATGATATATGATCTATGGATATTTTCTTTGCTACCTGTTATATCTAAAGCATTTTTTTAGTAATGTCATGTAATATGGTCAAAACTATAGCACTCAATTTGAAATATATATTTTAGCCAGATTTTAATGCCATTGACAACGAAGTCAGTCAGAATAAAAAAAATATTTGGATTTTTTAATATACAGCGCTCTTTAGTCAATGTGGTGTTATTTCCCAAGAAAACCATTAAAAAACTAGATGCCATAAATAAGCTTCAGAAAACTAATGGAAACTAAATTCTTAACCATAAAAATTCTGATCAGAATTTTTTTTTACAATTTGAGGTCAAATTTTCCATCCGAAATGATGAGAATTGTCGACTTGTCGTTCAAAAACATTTTTTCCCTCACAAGCCCATTTTTAGGACATCCTAAAGATTATTTGAAAAAATAAGGTTGCATTAAACGTGGAAATTCTAGCGATGAAAATCGGGTAAGGCACACCAAGCTCTAGACATTGCTGGACTATTTTCACCCCGTATATTTGTTATTTTGTGGATATTTACCTTTGTTCTTGTTAAATAAAAATAAATGATATACAGTGTCAGACAAAAGTCTCCTCCCCCTCCAAGCTTTTGAATAGTTATACCTACACTAATGCAATTTGGAGGGTGAAGACAAACTGTTGTAAACTTCTCTACTAGTGGTAAATAACAGTGACGTAACAGTAATAGATGACGTCACTCAACCATTTTGGCCACTGATTTTAAATAGGACCTTATGACAAATGATTATTTGAAAGATGTTGACAATACCTACTCAGCCATATTGATTTTGTTTTGAGTTTAGGCCAATTTTCAAAGATAAATCAAATAAAATAAATTTATTGGAATGTTTTTATTTACTCTTCGGGTTTTGGATTCATTTACAAAAACAGTTCGAAGTCACTATTTTCACTACTTTAATTTATATTTACACAACTTTATACAATTTATCTTGAACACTTGTTGTTTGTTTACTAAACTGCGACCAAATACTGAATGAATCCTTTCGTCAGATCGCGGTATTTATATATTTCATCTCGGAATTTTCTAGAAGGTCAAAGAGCCGCCGAGAAATTTCCTTGAAGGAGTCTCGAATTCTTCGTGCAATTTAACAAAGCAAGCCGTTGGCTTCCAGGCGACATATGAAAGATATTTCCGATTCCACGAAATATCGGGTGAATGCCGATTCCAAGAAATATCGGATGAATTCCGTGACATTATTATTTCACATTTTACACTGTAATTAATTAAACGAACTCTTACAGCAAGTGTTTAAAATGTGCTCTATCTATTTGCAGACAAAAATGTATCGTATACTAAATTTGAATGTGTCAGCTGAAACTGCTCTGCATTCTTTAATAATTCTTGGTTTTATAATGTTACTATTGTTCGTAGCGTATACCTTAGATTTTAAGTACCCCCCCCCACAGAAAAAATATAATGGTATCAGGTACAGTAACCGAGCTGGCCATACTAAGGGGCATCACAACATTCGTGCATCATAAAACGGCGCAGGAGCCCCATCTTGTTGAAATATTATTTCCAAATTGCCGAATTCATCTGGATTATCTTCCAGAATTTCAGGAATTGGTGCCTCAATTGCAATTTGTGGCATCTCTAGAAACGGTTAAATTTGTATTGAAGAAAACAGATCTAACTTTGTGGTCACGCAAAACTCTTGACAAACATACATTTTTTCTGGAAACACTACGTTTTTTACGAGTTTTTTAAGTTGTGCGGATTTGTGTCAATCCAATACTGTATATTTTGTGTGTTCAGATTTCCATAGAAGAAAAAGTACTTTTATCACTAAAACAAATGATTTATGAGTAGTGTTGGTTTCGATTAATTTTATTTTGTCATAATTTCACAAAATTTCAGTCTTCTGCCGGGGTAGTCATCGGAAAGTTGGTGCACCAATTTTAATTTCTGCGGCTGAAATTTATTTTTATCAAGACTCTATGTACTGTACTTTGATTAACTTCACAGATTGATGCAACTTTAGCCGTAGAAGAAGTAGGGTTTACTACCATTTGTGCCATTATGTCAACAGTTTTGTTATCATTAACTGTTGGTTGACTAGATCATTTGGCATCTTTCACACTACCTGTTGCTTGAAACTTCTGAAGAAGCTCCTTCAAGTAAGTCCACGATATAGTACACTCTGGGTACTTAAATAAACGTTCCTCTTCATGAAGAATCATTATACATTCTCCAATTTTTAAGGCTTGAGTACGTACCATATTGCCTATCTAAACTCCAAAACGTCTTGTTAAACAACAATAAAAATAAATATTTAAGGCATAAATATTTTAACAAAAACTTTCAAAAAAACACTAGAAAATTAAAAAAACGTCAACTTTTTTGACAACTAATCAGAGGAGCACTGAGTAATCTTCAGTAATTAAATGTGAAATAATAATTTTAGTATATATTTAAAAGGTATCACTGGTCATAAGGTTCTATTTAGTTAAATTACGTACTTAAATTAATTACTGTTAAGTCAGCTGTTACCACTAGTAGAGAAGTATATTTTCTTCACTTCCAAATTTCATTACTGTAAATATAGCCATTCCAGAAATGCGAAGGGGGAGATGACTTTTGACTGGAATTTTATATATTTTAATGTTGGTTTGTTGTTTTACATCGTGTTTTGTGAAACATATTTTTAGTGCAAATAAAGATATTTAATTATTAAGAATGAAGTTAATAAAAATTATTGAACGGCAATCAAAAGCTGCCTACTGAGTCTTAAAAGAACCGCAAACTGTGTCGCCACGTGCTGATTCACAAACTGAAGCACCAACAAAGCCACATTTTTACTCACGAACGAATCCAAAACACTTTATCACTAAAAGTCACACTAATTTTTCTTCCCAAGTTATAAACTCAATACCGGAAGTCGCACACAGATTCACTCGATGGTCACCCGTCATTCGACGATTCGATCCGGTCGACCGGACAAGTTCAATTGATTAAAACGAATAGAAAAAAACACAATCGAAAAATGAGCAAGGGGGTGATCGTAAACGCACACACAACGTTCACACCGGCATCGCTGCTGGTCGCTGGTCGGCCCACAACTGACATTTTCCAGTTATGTAAACGCATTTGTTGCGACCGCTCTGTTCGGTTATACAGTCATATAATAAAAGTTTTCTTCGATATTCCAGTTCGAACACATAATTGTGTATGCATGGAATCACGACCGAGACACCCGAACGGCAACAACGGTGATCTTAGGCGAGGAAGAGTCATTTGTTTTTATTTAACAAGTTTCTGCGATTTGACATTATGATGGACTGTATAGAGAACCCCGCCATATCATTATAAATATATTGGCTTTCAATCAAACTTGTTAAAACTTAAGTTGTGAACCGATAGGTGATAAAGCAGGTAAGTATATAAACAAATTCTGCAGTTGTGTACCCAAATTCTCATAGTATGTTTTAATTTTGGTTCTTCATTTCGGTTTTCATTACTAACAGTTTCTGAAAAATACAAATAAGTGAAAATCAAGGTGTAGTACCTAAGAGCAGTTTGTGGAAACACTAGTTGTCTAAATGAGACATGATAGTTGCCACTAATGATACGAGGGCTGCCTTTTACATTTCGGGATTAGACAACCCAAGTATTGCAATCTGACAACTGACAGCTCTATCGTAAAGTTTGACATTATTGAGGTTATACGTACTCAGAACATTGTGACATACGAGCGCTATGTGTTGTTTACAGTAACTTAAAGGATTCATCTCGGCAAAAAAAATTGAATTAAATCGTGAACATTTTCGTGCGATTGTTTTTTACAACTTTCGACGTGGATTAAGTCAGTAAGAGTGCTTGGATGAACTTAATTTAATTTTTGGCGATGAAACTCCATCAAGGACCACTGTTTATCGATGGTATGGTGAATTCAATCGAGGTCGTAGTTCACTCCAAGACGAATTTCGTGAAGGTCGTCCAAAAACAGTTATTGTTCCGGAAACCATTGATGCTGTGCGCGAACTGATATTGCAATCGTCATGTGACCTATCGTGAGATTGAGTCAACCTTACACATTAGTTGGCCCAGCATACATTCAATATTGCATAAACATTTGAATGTCAAAAAAATTGTTCGCGTTGGATCCTACACAATTTGTCAATCGTTCAAAAAAAGGCTCGTGTCGATTGGTCGAAAGAAAAGCTCAAAAAATACGATCGCGGTGCTTCAAAACACGTTTATGACATAGTGACAGGTGATGAATGGTGGATTTACGCGTATGAGCCCGAAAGTAAACAGCAGTCGACTGTATGGGTGTTTCAAGATGAGCCGAATCCAACAAAAGTTGTTCTCGTACGAAACACTTCCAAGCAAATGATCGCCTGTTTTTTCGGAAAAACTGGACATGTCGTAACCGTACCACTACAACAACGCAGAACAGTCAATTCTGAGTGGTACACAACCATTTGTTTGCCAGTTGTCTTCCAAGAAATGAGGAAAACCAACCGCCGAACACGGATCACTCTTCACCACGACAATGCGAGCTCTCATACATCGGCTCAAACAACTGCATTTTTGACCACTCAAAACATCGATTTGATGAGTCATCAGCCGTATAGTCCTGACTTGTCACCAAATGACTTCTTTTTATTCCCGTACGTAAAAAACAAATAAGAGGTCAACGTTTTTCGACACCTGAAGAAACGGTTGCTGCGTTTAGAATGCATGTTTTGGAGATACCTCAATCAGAGTGGAAAAAGTGCTTCGACAATTGGTTCAAACGTATGCAAAAGTGTATAGATCTTCATGGGGAATATTTTGAAAAACAATAAAGCGATTTTCGATGATTAATATTTGTTTTTGTTCTCTAATCTCGAAATATAAAAGGCAGCCCTCGTACTGTTCAAAAATTACCACCAGAAATACCAAGGGCACATCGCATTAGAAACAAATTACTACTAGAAAATAACAAAAGATTTCCCAAAATGCAAATCCAGCAGAAAGATAAAGTTCTACATCAAACATAGAAAAAACAGAGACTGAGAGTCCAGGGTGTATTAAGCCGGGAGGCCAACGTCAAAACCATCACATTTTGATTACCTCACTGATTATGCGAAAGAGGGCGCTAACAATAAGGAATTGCCGTTTTGATGTATTTACCCAGTGTTTGTTCATTAAGACTCATTTGAAGTAATTTTCTGAGATAATTCAATTTATAAGAAAAAACCCCAATGCAACCGCTACTATGAATTCATAAATTTCGAAATTCTATCAGCAGTATTTGAGACTGTAGACTATTTTTTTCTTATAAATTATCTCGGAAACTGTGAGTCGCAGACATACGAACTTGTTATAAAACAAAACTTATATTTATGAGTTTTAAACGAATTCATCATCATCATTTAAAATAAAGTTATAGTCAACCACTAGTATAACTGGAAATAGCGAACAGTTATAAAACAATTTAGTGAAAAAGAGCATTCTGGAAAACACACTTAACAAAAAATTTCAAATCTCAGACATTTGTTTATACAAGAAGTACCTGTGCGACCAAGCTTCGCTCATGATTCCATTGTTGCGCCAATCTGTAGATGACATATATACATATAAAAATTGTTTCATCAAAAATTATCATAATCAATTTCATTTCATTTATTTATTACCGCTAAAAACTCTGATTTATCTACCAGAGAATGAAACAATCAAGTCGTGAGTCATTTATATTTAATGTAACAAATACACAATCACTACATAAAAGTTGCTGAAGTTTATAAATAGCATAATTACTAATTATGCACCTTGATCTGTACCTACTTGTTTGAAAATTTATTTAATTTTATTAAAATATAAACTTGTTAATTTTTCATGAATAAGTGATCATATTTGTTTTGGTGAAATTGAAAGCAATTAATATATGTTACATGTATGTTACAATACATACATACACCCCCTAATGAGTGTCATATAATTTGTACAAAAGACAGCTCTTGTTGTGGCCATTCAGCTGACCATCTGCCCCCTTAGGAAAAATCCATCTATGCCAAAAACAATTTTCATTAATATTTCATTTTTCATGTTTGACGTTTTGGGTACCGAACTGGCTTTATTCTCATTTATGATTTTTTGTAGTTTAGGTCCTTATGTGACCAAAAAACAAGTCTGAAATTGATTGCTACTCTTGAAAAACATGCGACCGTTTTACACTATAGTTGAATAAAATTGAAGAAACTTGGTTACCCTAGGAACTTTTGCTCTGCCCATCAATGAATAAAACCTTTTTATATTAAATTGATCTATAAAGTTGAAGATAATTAATAAAACTTAACACTATACAGCAAATAGCACATTCACAGTTGTTTGATACCCACACGCAAAATAATAAATGTAAACAACAAAAGGTCTTTATTCTGTACAAATTAATTAAATACCTATCTAGTATATTTTTGACCAGAAGTCGGTGCCAAGCAAACTTAAAATCCTGCATTGCTTACGTATTTAATATTTCATCAAACTTGACTGTTGTTTGGCACCGACTTCAAATATATATCAGATAGGTAGGTAATTAATTTGTACCGAATAAGCAACTTTTACTGTTTACATTTCTTACTTTACTGTAGGTATATAAAAAATGTGAATGTGCTATTTGGTCTATAGTTCTATGTCTGGTTAATTATTTGTTTATTTTTAGGTCTATTTAGGTTAATTTTTTTTACATGTTACAAGTCTTTATTAGAATGCAATTTAAAAAATTATCCAAACCGTGCTTATATAAATATATTTCAGAAATTTCAAAACTGGTGTAAAACCAATTCTTTATTCATAAATATTGATAAAACTGTCATTATTAAGTTCTCAATGAAAAATCATATGAATCGTGAATCTGTTTTAGGGCAACACCTCTCTATAATATCTCAAGACTACACTAAGTTTCTGGGTATTTATGTTAATGAAACTTTAAACTGGACTGAACAAATTCACCATATTTGCGCAAAAGTCAACAAAAGTTATTTTGCTCTTGCTCGGATAAAAAAATTAGTGAACCAAAAAACTCTCATTGATCTCTATTACTCTCTTGCATACTGCCATCTAAGTTTTAATCTCACTTTATGGGGTAGAGACACACAATTAAGTAGAGTATTCGTATCCCAAAAAAATGCCTCAGACTTATTTTCAGTCTAACTTCAAGGGACTCATGTAAACCATTTTTTATATCACACTCTATTATGACGCTGCCGAGTATCTATATTTACAGGTCTATTTTATATATAAAGGAAAATCAAGATAAATTTGAAACAAATATGTCCACCCACACATATAGCACAAGAACAGGTACCCTGTTAAAACTGTAGCCTACAGGACTCGTAAATATGAGAACCCACCATCATATATGGGTGTAAAACCATTTAATAGGCTCCCTGAACATTTTAAAGCAGAACCATATCGGGTGTTCAAAGCAAAACTAACTGTTGCTGCAAAATGCATACTATAATATAGGAGAGTTCCTTAGCGATAGAAATCTTATTTAGTACAATCTGTGATAATCCACTGGCGTTCAATAGTCTGTGTTGTCTTATGTTTTGATATGTATGTTTTATCAAGTTTTTATGTGAGTTTATGAATTAAGCTACTTTTAGTCCTTGACATCTACATACATTTTTAAATGGCAACGTATAGATAAAGAATTTATTTATTTATTTATTTGTTAATTTCATAGAAGTTTCACCCTTTATTATATACTTGGGGCACATTATTTAACTTCCAGAGAAATAAAGAGCGGCACATATTATTTCACTTGGGTCTTCACTTATTCTGCATTACACCGAAAATTAGTTGACATTTGAGGGAAATAGCATATTGCTCTCTCTGTCTAATATGGTTACGTTATTGGCGCTTTGTATGTTACCTCCAATACTATAAGGCATATTTAAGGCCCCGCCTTCTTCTGGAAAACAGTCGATGTATTTGCCTCCTTTATTTTTACTACCTATCTTTTTGATAGAAGAATTTTTGTGAGACCGGTTTCTGCGTTATATGAATCGAGATATTTCAACAATTTTCTACTAGTTCAATGGCGTGGTTTCGAGCATTGTTTTAATTTTAGTTTGGACTCCTCTTTTAAATTTTGTTACACTGCCCCCTTTAGATCAGATCATCAAAATCATCCTTCCCATAATAGGGAGCCAGTCGTTCTAAATTGGCCAATTGAATACCATAAACAAAAGAACGACACCTCGAAGAGAGTATTCAATATCTCTGACAGGTGAAGTTGACCTGAACATTTCGTCGTGAATTACATGTCGGTCTTACATCTCGCGTCTTCACGATAAACATCGTCGATCCTTTTAACCAGTTCGTATGGCGCATAACAAGTTGAAGTTGTTGTGAGCTTTGAAGACATGCCTGTTCTCCTCAGGGTGGTGGATAAACAAATACCTTCTTGAAACCAAGTCAAATTTGCCTTCAGATAGTAGTGTGTTTTCTTGTGATCAGTGATCGCCAACATTTGCCTTCAAGTCAGTTCGTGTGTGGTCAGCCTGCCTTGCAAAATCGCACGGCTGTCGTAATTCCTTCTGGAATAGTATTTTGGTCGGAGTCAGTCCTGTGCTGTTTTGAATGGCTGAGCGATAGGCTACGTTGGTTGTTGCTGAAGACTTTAGACTAGAGATGGACAGGTCCGGATGGACACGCATGTCCGGACCTGCATCCTTATTGTTACTGATGGATGTACATCCGACAGCAATTCGGACACAGATCCACGGACCTGTCGGAGTGGCAAGAAACGCATGCAATAAGCGGTACTGAATATAGTTTTAGAGATGTGTAGGTTCGGAAGGACACGTATCCTCGGACCTGTGTGAATGAAGGATGTACATCATTACCGATCGGCGGAACCCCTTGTTGGTATTATACGCGGGAACGGCATCGAAACATGCCATGAGCCGGACTGAATCAATGATAGCGGACTGGGGACTGCGGATCGGAGTGAGGGGAACGGTATTACCTATTGTTTGATCATATAGAAGTATTGTTGGTTCATGGTTATATATTTTTATCGTTTTAGTTGTCAAATATGGCTATTTTTATTTGTAATTATTATTTTTGAGAAATCATTGTTTTTTGTAATTTTATTATATAAAGAGTAAAAAACAAGAATTCAGCGCCATAATGTCTTGCTAGCAGTATTGTAATCTAACACTCCGCTTGCAGTCCGACTCCGGTAATCACAGTTAGACAACCGGACCCATATGGGTCCGACGAACACGAGTCTTGGATGAATATATTAGGAACTGGATGCATACCCGGATCCAACTCCGAATTATGAGCGGACCTACCCATATTTTAGACAGGTGTTGTTCCAAGGTTCTGGTGAGTCTTTCCATCTTGCATAAGATTCTGAGTGTAAGGGGCTGGTTGTCGTTTTCTTGATACCCAAAATCATGCAGATCGTCTGAAATATGTTCAACTCAAAGTTTCGCCCTTTGTCCGAATGTAGAACTAACGATATAGTGAGTAGGTGTTCCAACACCGTTGCCACCGTGGTTGCTTTCTGAGTAACATTTTTGCTCATAGAATCATTAGACGGGGATGTTTACGTCGATGGGAAGCACGCACTCCAGAATAAAATATCACGGATTCTATTTTTTGGGACATCTAAAAAGCTTGGTGAATCAAAAGCGATCCACACAAAGAACGACATAGAATAAGCTTTTATTGTGACGCATTAAGTCAAAATTCCAGCAATGTTTTCAAAGCACAAAGAAATATCCACAGACTACGAAAATATATAGGAGTGTATATTGCTCTAAATTTATCTGCTAAATTGTAAAGTCTTCCCAATAAATAATAACAATTAATGTTAGTCCTCTTCAGAATGTTACTTTATAGCTTACATGAAAATATAAATTTCTCCTAAAGCGTTCATTTCATCAAGTGGAAAATTTATTTTTGAATTAAAACTTACGAAATGTTTCATTTCATTCATTTATACTGTTGACACAGTGAATGGATATACGTAATCCCAATAAAATTTTATGGTGTTCAAATATAAATCTTAGAAATTAAACTTAAAGATAAGTTTTCATTTCAAAACTTCAGATGTCTTTAACTTCAAAACGAGAACGTCATAAAATTATTTACGACTCCAGAATTTTTTGAATTAAGTTCCTGGACACCCTTTACGATATTTGTCCGGGATCTTCCTACGCTTATTGAGAGTTAAGTTAGTATGTCAAGACACATGTTTCACCCCAATTCATTGCAATTGGGAGGACGCATTCGATGTAAATTTGACCAATGATCCTACATAAAGGATTACCAAATTCGTGGTAATATAAAAGATCACTCGAAAAATCTGGATATACCAACCATTTCGTTGTTTTTCATTTCAAACACGTACTTTGCCAACGAGTACATCAGATTAGGCAAAAAATATAGGCATTTCATTATCTTGACAATTTCAATGGGTTCTATAAATCGTCTTGGTAAATTATATTTTGTGCAATTACATTTAAAATATACATATAACGCGATTTGTTACGTCATTAATGGACCATCGTTTAATGTTTGTACTTGATAAGCACGATAGATAAACCTTATTATTGCGTCGAGATAACGTGCTTCTGTAATTTCCTGAAAAAATGTATATTTGCAAATATAAATATTATCAGGCATTAGAGATTACACTGTGTACGTACCTTGTCGTTTTTGTTATGGATTCGAAAAACATGCTTAAGTTGAAATAATTTGAAAGTAAACTAATCTTTTTAATGATATTGAACAGAATTTTAGATACATTTTATTCAACAAATCTAATCATTTCTTGGACCCAATGAAGTTGTCATAATGGAGTTTATTCTAGTGTTGTATAGAATCTGGATTTTGGGGGAAACTTTCGGTAGGTCACATGTTTATGGGTATGCTGAGATTTAATGAGTTGCGTCCTCTAATTTAATTTGACTAATACGAGGGTGAATCAAATATGAACCGGACTTTTCTGTTTCTGGCCCTGTAGGTAATTCGAGTGGCGTGACGTCTCGATATATGATAGGTAGGGATGTTAAGAAGAGGGGAGTTCGTCGGTTTGGCGAGGCGTAGTCGATGCGCTGTTAGTAGCATCATGTCAGAGCAAGAGGTGCATACGTCTGTTGCGCAACGTGTTGTTATCAAATTTTTGGCGCGGGAGAGCGTTAGACCGTCTGAAATTTTGCGTCGACTATCTGCACAGTTCGGCAATGAAACACTTTCAAGGACCCAAGTGTACGACTGGCACAAAAAGTTTTCAGATGGCCGAGAGACAGTGGAAAATGAGCCTCATGCACGCCGTCCCACGACAAGCATCAATGAGGCGAATATCTACGCAATTCGTGAGCTGATTGAAGGCGTACTGCTGATCGATTTTCTGTACGAACGCCGTACAATTAATGCTGAGTATTACTGCGAACTACTCCAACAAGTGAAACTTGCCTATCGGCAAAAGAGGCGGGATATGTCTATCCGAAGTGTGATTCTGTTGCATGACAACGCTCGGCCACATACAGCTGCATTGACTCAAGGAAAATTGAACAAAATGCATTGGGAAACCCTTGAACACCCGCCTTACAGTCCTGATTTGTCGCCATGTGACTACCACATGTTTGGGCCACTTAAAGAAGGACTGGGAGGCCACCACTTTGAGGACAACGAAGGTGTAGAAACGTTTGTGCGCAATTGGTTATCGACACGACCAGTTTCATTCTTTGAGAAAGGTATTAAAAAACTTCCGATTCGGTGGGAAAAATGTATACATAAGAGAGGAGACTATGTAGAAAAATAATATGTATTAAAATTTGTATTGATCGTACCAATAAAATTTTTAAAACAAAAGTCCGGTTCATATTTGATTCACCCTCGTAATTAACCACCGTAATAATAAAAACGGAACAAACAAAGGTTTAGCAAAAAAAAAAAACGTATTTTTAGTCTGTGCGATTGTGGATATGAAAATGGGGGCCTAAATTTCCAATATTAACGGGCTTCTTCGAGAGTGACTGAGATGGAATATAAATGCACATATGACCAAAGTTTAACGAGTGAATGAATCTTATATTATACTAAATCAGGACTTTTAGAAAACAGCATATTCAAATATTAAACGAATTTAAAATGTTTACTTCCCTACATAATTTATACAATAGAAAAATAAATTGAATAATTGGATTTTTTGGATTTGAAACCAATTTACCTGGAACAAGTAGTGGAACAGCTGATGTGTTTAGTCTAAGAAAAGTAGTGTGTTATTAATTTTGTGAATTTTTGGCGTGCAAATAAAGATTTGTTTTCGGTGAAAAGATTGTTTTTGACCCACAAGAAATTTGTAACAATATTCTGAAATACAACGAAATAGAGGCTAAATTGCATTTTTAACCGACTTCCAAAAATGAGGAGGTTATCAATTCGTCCGCACGTTTTTTTTATGTATGCTCAGTGATTATTCAAAAACGGCTTGGGCAATTTTGATGATTTAAACGGCATTGTATTAAGGAATATTACTGTAAGGTATATAATTTTCCAGAAAATCAGAAAAAGCAGTAATTAAAGGACTACATTTCAGTGAATTTCAATAAATCTACACTGTTTTCTCTAAAACGACTCAACCAATTTGAATATTTTAAATTGTATTCTACAAAGAGATCTTCCAGCTTGATTCCGTATAATTATCTATTACGTAAAATATACCGTTTTTCCGAAAATCACAAACACGGTAAACATCAATGGAAATGTCAAATTTTCATCATAAATATCTAGCTTAAATGTGAAAATATGCCATGAAAGTATATGTACAAGGTGGATTCAAAAAATCTTACAAATAAATGTGATATTTGGTGGTACATAAGCAATTCCATATATAGGATGGTTGAAATATAAAATGATATAGAATTAACGTTATACAGGGTGGTTAAAAAATATTGTATTATATGTAAGAGTGAAGTAAAACTATGTTATGCATAGTGGATAAAAAAACTTAAAAAAATGGTTAAATAAGCATATGCAGTAAGGATATTCGAGTTATAGGGCGAAGGGTTCAAAAAATGAAAGAAGCAGTTGCATATATAGGGTGATTGAAATATAAGGTGGAGTGGAATTATAGTTATACAGGGTGGTTAAAAAATGTTACATAGTGTGGAACATAAGTAGTTGCTTATACTTGGCATATTGGGGGAAATAAATTTATAGGTATACAGGGTGATTTAAACAATAGAAAAATAGAAAAGTCAATAGGGTGGACAGGATTAATACTTATACAGGGCGGTTGCAACATCGGGTAGAGTTGAATTATAGTTGTACAGGGTGATTCAGAAAATGATAGACAAATTATTTATAATGGGTGGACAATAAACACAAACACATACAGCGTGGTTGGAGTATAGGGAGAATTAAGAGTCACACTTATAAAAAGTGGGCCAAATAATAAAACAAATAAAAACGTTAAAAAATATGTGGATAATATAAAAGAAAACAAATTAGAGAGAGAGTGAGAGATACGAACACGCTAAAATAATCAATAGAATTGTACCTTAAATCAGATAAAAAATATTACGACAAATATGCGTACAAATACTAATTACATAAATATTATAACTCCATATAAAGTAAGATTTAATTTTAATAACGGGAAATCCAATTAGCAATTATTTCGTTTTTATCAGTCGCTATCACAGTTATTAACATGATATTATTTTATTTTATGAACGAAAAATTTATTCATCTTGAATTTGTCAAAAGTCACTGATATTTTTTATAAAATTAGGGAAACATATGTATGAAATGAAAAACACCTCAATTCTTTAGGTTGTATTACCAAAATGTGGAAAATCAGATGGTCTGAAATGAAAATAAAAACGATCTGTATGAATATGTTAGAAGCTCTGTGCAACAAGGTATTATTATTTTATCAGAGAAATTCCGAGAATTGTTTAAATTGAGGAAGTTCTATCAAGTAAATCAATGCAAGTGATCTTGAAGATGGGGCAATCAAATAATAATATGTCTGAAAACGTATTCCGCACCAGGAGTCGGATGTTTTCGGTGGTAAAAATTGTGTAAACTCACTTAGGTAAACGCTGTCGAAGATAATGACATCATTGTTCCGCTATCATACCTCAGAAGATCTCAACCTATTAATAAAACTGGTGACAAGTCAGATCCCGAAAATTACCATCAATCATCTTTAACATCTATCACAGCAAAACTTGGAATTGTTAATTGGGAGTCAGTACTGAACTCTTTTTTTACTTTTTTACTTTTACTGATATACTGATTTATGTCAACGACTGGTCTTGTTCCTCGAACAAAAACCAACTAATGGACGTTAGATGTTTACAATATTCGAAAGAAAATTGAATTTACGTTTCGGTGAAAGATCGAAAACTTCCCATAGATAAATAATTCTCTTCAAAGCTTTGAATTCAGGGGTATTCCTCAACGTAAAGTTTTGGGAGTGATTTTAGTTCTACTGTAAGTACATAGCTGACCACGGCCAACTAATTAATAAATGGTCTTGGCACTAGATCTACCACATGACGTTACAAGGCGGATGTGTTTTGTATCTAACCTAAAAAGTGTAGCCTACTTTTCGTTTTTAACTGACTTCCAAAAAGGAGGAGGTTATCAATTCGTCGTCATGTTTTTTTATGTATGCTCAGTGATTATTCAAAAACGGCTTGGGCAATTTTGATGATGTAAACGGCATTGCGTTAAGAAATGTTACAGGAAGGTACCATTTAAATTTCTATAACGTGAGATTTGCGGTTTTCCAGAAAATCAGAAAATACAGTAATTAAGGTACTACACTTCGGTGAATTTTAATGAATCTACACTGTTTTCTCCAAAACGGCTCAATCAATTTGACTATTTTCAATTGTCTTCTACAACGAGATGTTACAGCTTGGTTCCGTATAATTACCTATCTAATTATAAACTATAACGTAAAATATACCGTCGGAAAAACATATGCCAAAAAAAGGTTAAAAATCAATGCAAATGTCAAAATCATAAATATTAAGCTTAAATGTCAACATATGCCATAAAAGTATATCGTACAGGGTGTTTGTAACGGTTTACATTTTGCAGGGCTTAAAATCGAGTGAAATGTATCGAAAAGAAAAATTGTTTTCTCAGCGATCTTTTCTTTCCGATATACGGTGGTACACGTGTGTGTGTGTGTGCGTGCATGGAAATTCAAGCAACAAGTAATGTGCGCAGATGAAATATACAGCAAAGTACATAGTATGTGGGTTCAAAAAATCTTACAAGGAAATGTGATATTGGATGGTCCATAAGCAGTTGCATATATAGGATGGTTGAAACATAAGGTGGAATAGAATTAAAATTATACAGGGTGGTTCAAAAAATGTTGTATTGGGTGGCACATAAGTAGTTGCGTATACTATAGGTCAGAAAACAGTTATTGATTGCATACGGTTTCTAAACGGTTTTTATTATTTTAAAACAGTTGAAGTCGGTTCTTTTTTAAATATAAATTATTAAGTACCATCTTTAGTTTCGACAGTCATTTGATTCGCAGATACTTTTGTTCATCTAAATATGGACTTACGATTTCAAGGTCTGTTCTGCAATTTGCATTTGGTGATGAAAGTTTTTCGTCAGCAATGGTTGCTGGTGCAGCGAATTTAAAACAGGATAGATATCACTTTCTGATGAGAAACGTGATGGTAGATCCTGTTTTTACTGAAAATATTGAGAGAGTAGGACGTATGATCGAAAAATCTCAGATGCATTTATCACTCATTCCAAAAGAAGGCTGGTTTGAAGCTGTTAACTTGTGGAAGCTTCAGCAGTTTTTATTTAGAAAGTGTAAAACGAGTTTCTCCTATGTTAGCCACATTTTTCAACCTCCTTCGAGGCGGAAGCGAGAAAATAGTGCACCAAAATCTGTCACCAGCTGACGATCTATTATCATGTAAACTCTCGTACAAATTCAATAATTTCGATTATTTATTACTCAAATCTTATAGTCTCTTTTCAATTCGCAGTATCAACAAATACGAATATGTATAAACACCATAAATTACTATTGAAAAGGACGAATAAATCATTGAAAGTAAAATCCTCGCTGTTATATCTTTCATCGTACGGAATGCCGTAAGCAAAGCATACACATGAACAGAACTATGCGATCTCGTACTAACTTGTACATACATCTATCCAATTAAATTGAAACTGAACTTTATAAAATATCATCGGAATTTCGTTTCATATATATAGAATATATATGAGGCTGGCGGAAAGTGCCGTTATCCACATTTTTAATGTAAACATACCAGTCGGGTTTCCTTGACGCTCTTACGTGATTATCAAACGTGACATCTCCCGTTTGACCTCTTTCGAACAGAAGGAAATGTTTCGCTCAATTTGAGGCGAGCTTTTCTGGTGTGGAGGACGTTGATAGGAAAGGAACGCGTCTAGAAAAAACACGGTGTACTCAACGAAATCGGGTCGTCTAAGTCTTCGCCGTTAAATATCAATTCATGAAAGTTTAATGAGGTTCGAAACGCATTAAGGTTGCGTCAGATGTAAAAATCCGATCGACTTTGCATAATCCGATAATTATTAGGTGTGAGGGGATTTAGTGTTTGAGGAAGTGACAATTTTTATGATATAATTCCAAGTTTTCGAATGAGATCGTTTTGCAATCGTAGAAGACACAAATGTTTGTGGAAAAATACACTTGTTAACACTTTGGCGGCCATAAAAATCCACACATTGAACAAAAATGTACGGCTTGTAACTACTGCCCTTCTGAACACAAATTTTGGCTTAGGCTTAATCTTCAGCCGAAACCAAAGACCAAAGCTGAACTTTAAGTTTAATAAGAAATTCATTAATCCTTGCTAAAAACTATATCAATCTCGATGCAAAGTGTATTTGGTATTATACATTTCATTGAAAAAAAATTAAGAAAGTATCAACAGTACATGACAGGGCCCCCATGTAATTTAGCCATTTCTACCCCAGAATTTATAAAGAAGAAATTGAGATACCGTAACATTCAACAGAAAAGATGAAAAAATAAATATCAACAGTCTGGTCGACTGCGCAGAAAAACACACGATGCAAAGAGCGAAGAGTCTTCAACCAATCAGAACACACTATCCACGCCACCCCCTCTACCAAAGGTATAAATATACGGAGTATCAATGCGGGGAACACACTCAGTAACAAGCTTGTGAAGCGTACACTTAGACTATTGCCAAACCGTCGCCCTTGAAAATGTTTACCGTAGTTGTAGCCGAAACATTAGGTAGAAGATATTTCAACCGGTCACAGCTCAATAACCCGGAAAACAAAATCTCTCAGTTAGACTCTGGTCGTGAAAGCTATCAATCTATTTATGCTCTTTTGCAATTGTTTCTCGGCATGTTTCTAATTCCATCGTTCCATGAAATCATCTTTCATTTTCTGTACCATTTCTGTCCATACCATATCATTCCTCTACTCTTCCTGTGCTTCTTATTTCTTCATTTTGGATGTACTGCATTCTAGATTCTCTACACGATCTTCTTAACAAATGCATATGTTAAATTCGGTTAAACGACCCCTACAGATATCCAAACTCTTGTGTTTAATCTCATACTTTAGTCTATAATAAGGAGTTCAAAGCTTCAGTTCCTTTTTTACCTTGTCCACCTCTATTTTTATGCCTTTTATCAGTGTTTTAAAACTATTCTCGTGGTGATCTTCGCGTCTTTATATACATTCCAAATGGCTCTGAAATATATCATTTTGGCCAATTTTTCGAAAAACTTTTTTTAAGGGTACAATATCTTCTGCCTTTTCAATTAATATCAAGTGGGTGGTTAAATTCCTCAAATTCTTGTAAAACATTTTCTATTCGCTTTTTCAGTATATCCTTCTCATTTCACTAATAACTGTTATGCCTCTATAATTGAGGCACGTTCTTTGTCATCTGTTCTTAAGTATTGAGCTAATGTATCCTAAACAGCGTTGTTTGGGAACTTGATCCCTTTGCAGTCACATATTAAATAATTACAGTATCAGCTCTAATCTTTCGAGTCCACTCTTTTGTAGTTCTATATAGAGTCTGGTATCCACAGATTAATAGACAGTTTGGATTTATCGTTCAACATCTTGTTAAAAATAATAAGATAAACCCAGAGAACATTAGATTAATAGCTAAGGTTAAAATTCAACACGAGTATTCAGAATCAATAAAGATACCAAGTGGGATAAAACAAGGATATATCCTTTTGCCTCTACTATTTAACGTATACTCGAAAGCCATCATGCAAAGATCATTAGCAGAAACCTCAATTGGAATTAAAGTTTTAAGAATATCAGACGACTAGAAACCTCCAAAGTTTAGTAAGAAGAAGTAGAAGAAAGCAATGAAATGAGCGGGCTGACATTAAATATGAAATAGAGTAAATTCATAAACATAACAAAATCACAAAAAATACAATAGAGTTAGCTCAGATTATTTACCAAATTACGTGACAAAATTAAGAGTAGAAAAAAACCGACATCAACGGGTTCTAATGATAAAACTTGACTAATTGACATAAAATTCAACATTTTTTATAAATGCGTTTTTGTTTCTTATCAAAAAAACAGCGACAAATCCGTAACAATTTGGTTTTTTATCGTTTACACAAAATCCACCGATAAAACCGTGTTTGCTACTATGGGCAATGTTAAAGAGAAATGAAAAATTCTTAGATAATGGAACCTTTACCCGAAATTCCAAAAAAATAAATAATCTCTTACATATTTTTTTTATTTTATAGCTGAAACATTCTTATTAACAAAAGCGATAGATATTCTCATACCCAATTCATGTTCTGCAAATAAAGAGTGTAGCCCAAGTAGTGTTTGAAAAATTTCAGTCAATCCTATAGAAGATATATTTTTTTTGAACGGCCATATTACCTCACCGGATGACCCTATCATTATGAATAAACCACCGTTGGAAAGTAGAAGACTTGGTCTAGAGACCCCTCAACTCACTTTTTTTAAATTTAGAGTATAAATACATATAAGTATTGAAAATATTTGGCCATTCCGTAAAAAAATATTTGGACGAGTCCATTCGACAAATTGCTAAGGGGTGGTACTATATTCTTATAATAAATAATCTTATAGCCAATGTTAATTTTAAACAGACACATATTTATATTTCTTGAATAATATGGATTTATGAAATAAATTTAGCAACTTGGAATACCTACACTCCATTTAGTCACTGATAATAATGACGGAGCAATCATAATATTACGTTAAATGCGAAGGCTATTGCAAGCGATTTTCCATTTGTAAATGTTTCAATAAAATATCCACACATACCTACCTATATATCTAAAGAAATTTGGCTTGTCACTAATTAGTATTTATTAACAAAAAATTAAAAGGAATCTAAACTGAACAACATAAAAATTGCATTGTTAACTATTGAAGAATAACATCTTATGTCTTCTGTTGTTAACTATTATCAATTTGTATCAGCTTTTCATTTTTATATAATAATAAAATATGAAATGTACTGAAAGTTTAAACATAGGAACCTACTATTCTTTACTTACGTTTTAAGAAATCAGTGAATGGGGAAGCAAATTTTGGTTTTTTATTTAAATTTAAAATAAGCATATTGGAAATGATTGCTCCATCATTATAATCAGTTCAAGAAATATAAATATGTGTCTACGTAAAATTTAAATTTGCATTAAGATTATTATTTACATATAAGGATATAGTACCACTCCTTAGCAATTTTTCGAATGGACTCGACCAAACAATTTTTTAAGGAATGGCCAAATATTTTCAATACTTATATGTATTTATGCTTTAAATTTTGGAAAAGTGAGATAAGGGGTCTCTAGACCAACTCTTCTACTTTCCAACAGTAGTTTATTCATAATGATAGGGTCATCCGGAGAGGTATTATGGCCGTTCAAAAAAATATATCTTCAATAGGATTGACTGAAATTTTACAAATACTACCGGGGCTACAGTATTTATTTTTAGAACATGAATTGGGTATGAGAGGATCTATCGCTTCAGTTAACAAGAATGTTTCAGCTATAAAATAAAAAAAAGCAACAGATTTTTTTTTTAATTTCGGGTAAAAGCTCCATTATCTAAGAATTTAACGAAATTTAGCGTATAGTTTAGTTTTTTATTTCTCTTCAACATTGCCCATAGTAGCAAACACGGTTTTATCGGTGGATTTTGTGTAAACGATAAAAAACTAAATTGTTACCGATTTTTCGCTGTTTTTTTTTTGATAAAAAACAAAAACACATCCATAAAAAATGTTAAATTTTATGTCAGTTAGTCAAGTTTTATCATTAGAACACGTTGATGTCGGGTTTGTTCTATTAATTTTGTCACCAAAAGGTTTTTTTCTCCATAAATGACCTGAGCTAAGTGGAAAATGTTAAGATATATCAATATTTACAATACAACTGTCAATGAAAACAATGAACATATAGAAGAAATCAGAGTGAGAATTGGACAACCAAGAAGGGTGTTTAATAAAATGAGAAAGGTCCTTTGTACCAATGGTTAAATTACGCCTCAAAATCAGGAATCTAAAGTGAAGTTTTTTAAGTACGACTATATGGGATAGAAGCTTGGACGCTAAAAAAGTTGATGTACAGAAGCATCTGAGATGTGGGGATATAGGAGAGCTCTGAGGATCAGCTGGGTGAATATAATATCGAACAGTGAAGTACTGAAATGTTTTGGAAAAGACAAAGTAGTATTAAGTATTGAATACCATAAAAATAAGAAAGTTGCAGTAGTGAAGTCATGTGTGTGAGACAGTAGTACAAGTACAAGACCATTGAGTTTTTCTGACCTATAGCATCAAAAATAAAAATAGCTAAGAAGAAAAAGAACACCTCGTGGGTCTCCGATGACATGCATGACATTTTTATGAATATGTTTCTCATCTTAATCCTTAAGTACTATCACCTCAATTTAATTCCTTGGCTGTTATTTTCGGTATCTTCTGTATTTCTACTCTTGTGTCAACTGTGAATCTTAGAGCGTCATTTTTTGTTTGTTTTAGAATAAAGCGTTTCGTAGAGTCTGGGCGACTAGCTCTCAGTATTGCCTCATCAAACATTTATTCTGTTTTATTTTATAGCTTATTTTTCATTGAATAAATAAATCCTAATAGTAGATCTTCTTCGTGAATAAAATCCTACATGTTTAAATGTTTTTTTATAATGACTTGCGTATCATCTAGTTTGTTTATATAATTTCTTTGGAAATAACACCCCTGACAACAAAAACTGTATAAAAGTTGATGGTGGAAGCCGTTACTTTGTGATACTCAATCATAATGTTAATGAAGAAAAATTAATTTAGTTTAATATCACTTTTTATTTTTCAATTCGCGTGACTAGTTTCGGCAAACTCTATGCCATTCTCAAACGCATACAAATTGTTGAACAATGATCTCACTATCACTCTCACCAAAGCAGAAAGTCGAACGCAATAGTGACCATCCCCACAAAAGACTACCATAACGAAATGTCCACCTTTATAGAATCAGAACTGACTGAAATCAAAAAAGATCCCACTAAAGTTTTTCAAGAACCAACTAAAACATTTTTAAATAGCAACCCGTCCTTCATTAATGATTATGAGAAATATAGATTAGTCAACACGAACCCTTCTCCGCCAAAACTATATGGACTTATTAAAACCATACAACTAACACTCCAGTTAGACCGGTAGATTCAGATATTAACAGTCCCACTAGAAATCTAGCTATAAAACTAAATTCAGAATTCAAATACATAACCCAATTTAAAGCTCCATATGCCATTAAAAATTCAATAGAACTTACTAAATTAATTAGCAGCCATAAAATTTCAAGTCAATTTCAAGGGTATGCTAGTGTCCTTTGACATATCAAACATGTTTCCTAGTATTCCTACAGCTGAATGTTTTCCATTAATTTCTAAGATTCTTACCATTTGCAACATTAACCCTATTTTAAAGCAAGACATGGAAAGAGCCTTCGAGCTGTCCCTCAGTCAAAATTACTGTGAATTTAACAATAAATTTTTTTCGCAAAACAACGGCTTAGCAATGGGTTCTCCTCTTAGTCCACTCCTAGCAGATATCTTTATGGCACATTTAGAAGAGTCTATTATGTCCGCTCCCATCCCCAAAAAAACACATACAATTCTGGTATAGATATGTGGATGATGTTCTAGCGTTTTTCACAAGTACTAGTAGACAATTAAACACTTTCCTTGCCTATCTCAACAGTTTACATCCCAATATTACATTCACTGTAGCAACCGAAACTGACTGTATTATTAACTTTCTAGACCTTACTCTCACCCATAAAAACAACAAGATAGAGTTTATCATCTACAGAAAGCCCACTTTTACAGATTCCATGATCCCATACACATCCTACAGCCCCCTTTCCCACAAACTAGCTGCGAATAAATCTCTTACACATAGAGCATATTCGTTACCACTTTCAGATAAAAATTTACATAAGGAACTTGACACTATTAAAAGCATAGCACATAATAACGGATTTGATCAGAAACTGATTAACAAACTAATTTACCGTAAAGAACAACAAATAGTACAGGAATTAATTTTTCCCTCTTATAATAATTCCGACCTCCCATCAAAATTTATTTCCCTTACCTATTTTGGAAATGTAAGTGAGAAAATAGATAAATTACTCTCAAGACATAACATCAAAGTTAGTTTTAAAGCGCAATGCTAACTCATCTGGAGTTTATAAGCTTACATGTTCAGAGTGTAAGAGTTTCTACATCAGTATGACCTGCAGGAATTTTTCTACTCTACTTAATAAAACAAATTCTACATTCATACTTTTCCTAAATTAACAGACACTGAGATTCTTCACTTTCACAATTTTAAACCTTTAATTGGCCTACTGGAATCGGTAGAAATTTTTAAATGCATTACTAATCCTTCTTCATTTAATTTAATCCTAAACAACCAAACTGATTTGCATAAAAGCGTCCTTTTTGATGTATTCAAAAACTGTATATTAAAAAGTTGAAATGTCTCAAGGTTCGGTTCTCATTTCCAATAAAATTTTAATAATTTTGAATTTGAAATTGAATTTTTGACAGTTTTACAAATTTGACTAAATCATCCGTCCTTTAATTCAATATTTATTTGTCCAAAGAAGTTCAACAAGCCCAAATTCCATGTAGTTTCATAGTTTTAATATAGAGTGTTTGTCACACATTCCGACTCTAAAATCAGACGACTCAATGACCATATTATTGAAAGATTTCAGCTCAATTGAACCAGGTGAAGTGGCCAAAATTTAAACTATAAAATTTGATAACACAACAGGAAAGATGAAGCTAAATAATGCTTATAATAATTGTAAAATTTTAAAATAGTATAAATTATTTTCCAACAGACACGTAAATAAAAACTTTGGCTTATGCCTTAACAAAAGTACATATTTCAATACTGTATGCAAGAATTTACCTGGGCAACCCTTCGGATGTATAAGTCGCACCTGTGAATGGATTTTTAAAGATATAGGTCCAGCAATTAAAATGTGCTATAAATTTTAATTGCTTTAATATACATAATATAATACAAAATTAAGAAAACATTAAAATGAGGAAATTATGGAATTCAAGGAATGAATACAAAAAAGTGTGAAATTCATAATCTATTTATACCTCACTTTATTTTGAGGTGCTTCGTTTTCTCATAAAGCTGCGACGCTAGAATGTTGACCCTCTAATTAGGAGCAAGCCAGTTAAATATACATCCAGGAAATGTGTGTCGGTTTTCCACTGACCTCTTATTTCAAAACTGTTGCATATTTCAGGCGAGAATCATTTTTGTTAAATGGGCCCCACTCGCTAAAATGCAGTGAAAATATTCTCAGCTCACAAACTTTAGGTTTGCATGAGAAAACTTTACGGTAAAACTGTTTTAATGTACTTTCTGGTAGTATTAATTGAAAACTAAATGATATAGATGACTTTATAAGTAATACGGGATTATAAAATTCGACAAAAAGTATAAAAATGCCAAAAATTGTAATTAGAGGTAATAAATATTTTTGAAATAACAGGATCTTAAGTTTTAGATAATATATAAACATTAAAAATAAGTTAAAATAAATCGACCATTCTTCTTAAAATTCTGAAAAAAGGGAATTAGGGCGTTGCCTAAAGTTCACAGAAAAAATAAAGTGAAAATTGTAATTTTAATTGTGGAGAACAAATCATAGACTTAAATGGAAAATACATTTTTTTTCAAATGCCTCATGTAATATATAAATGAGAGACTTCAGTATCAGGAATAGAATTTTTTTTTAGTTTTAAAATAATTTGTTTAACAGGTATTAACAAAAATATACAAAAATTGACCTATTCCCTTCTTTTATAATCGAAACTATAAGCCCTAAAATTTTGAAAAAAAATTGAAATATAGCGCCTAACTTGAACTTTCCAAGAAACAAAGCAAAAACCTTAATATTACTTTTGGAAGACAAAACAATTTGTTGCTCACACGCATCATGTAAATTATATCTAATTAACAGGCTTATTATGAGGAATACAAATACATTTAGTTAGAGTTTTATGATAATTTATTTAAAAGACGTTAACAAAAGTTACAAAAAACCCCTTTTTTATTACTGAGACTATAAGAACTAAAATTGCGATAAAATTAACCGTTTTGCTGAAAATCGCGAAAAACTCGTTTTTTGACCTTTGACCTCGAGCCAATATTTTTCCACAGACGAATAATGACAACAAATTTTATAATTGTATCTAGAGAAATTTTAGCAAGTTACAGCTTCTTATGAATTTTTGTAATTTTGTAATTTAATGTTGCTCGGATATCACGTTACTTAATGAACTAAATGCTAAATTAACAGATTTTGAGGAACCCAGCGCTGCACTTACATGAAGAGACAAGTTAGACCTTCTGTATAGTTGGTAGTCAATAAAAATAATCATAGATGGCGCTGTTTATCATTTCACATGCAATATATAACTATTGGAAATGCTGTGGAACCTTTGGTGTGTCACAAATGTAATAATTTGGCTAAGTGCTAGTTGGATTCGCATACTAAGGGTTCCGTACCACCTTCAAGATTTTAATATTTCAGTTTCAGACAAGAAGGGAATGAGTGCATTTTCTTATATTTACCCTAATATCTTTTAAAGAAAGCGTTTTAAATTTATAAATTTTTCATTTTCCACACATAGATTTTATATTTTATCTGCTTCAGAATTCACTTGATTTTTATAGGAATACATATGTATTTAATTAAATATGTAGTTTCTAAAGTGGGAATTAAGTCGATGTTTAATATTTTTAATATCTTTTAAACAAATGATTTAAAAATATGATATATTTGTAATTCACATAATGTGCCTTTTATCTGATATATTACCTGATACGTTTGAAAATTGAATTTTTATTTTCCATTTAATTGTAAAATTTCTATGGGAGTTTTCTAATAATTTTTCTTATAAATTTTAAGTGAGCCTCTGTACCCCTAATTATTTTCAAAATTTTAGGTAGTATGGTTTCGGAAATAAAGCGAGAAATGAGAATTTCTTATATCTTTACGTTAATATCTTGTAAACAATTAATTTAAAAAATATGAAATATATATATTTGTATTCCTCATAATGAGCCCTTTTATTTGATGTATTGCATGATGTGTTAAAAATATTTTTTATTTTCCGTTGAATTCTATAATTTGGCCCCCAAAATTAATAGGGATTTATTCGTATTTTTCCTGTAAACAAAAAAAAAATAGGTCTTATATTTTGGGGAATAAACGGGGGAATAGGTAATTTTTTTAAATATTTTTTTTAATATATTTTATAATATTCATTTTAAAAAAATTTAAAAAAAACATATTTTTATTCGTCATAATGAGCCCTGTGATTTCATATATTACTTGATCCGTTAGAAACAGTTATATTTTTTTTATTTTCCATTTAATTCTATAATTTGCCCCCCAAAATGAATATTTAGGGGTTCTCCTTATTTTTCCAGTAAAGTTCAGGTGAAGCGCTATACCTCTATTTTTTTTCAAAATTTTATAACTTATGGTTTCGGAGATAAGGGGGGGTGGGTTGGTGAAATATTTTATATTTTTGTTAATATCCTTTAATTTATTTATTTTAAAAATATGAAAAAATAGATTTATTTTCGCCATAATGAGCCCTTTCATTTGATATATAACATGATGCGTTAGAAACAATTTTAATTATATATTTTCCATTTAATTCTGTAATTTGCCCCCCAAAATTAAAAGTACAGGTTTCTCCTTATTTTTCCAGTAAACTTCAGGTCGGACTTTATACCTCTAATTTTTTGCTAAACTTTACGATTTATAGTTTCAGAGATGGGGGGGAATGGGTAAATTTTGGTATATTTTCGTTAATATCTTTTTAATTAATGTTTTTTTAAATATGAAAAAAATATATTTGTGTTCCTCAGAATGGGACCTTTCATTTGATATATTACATGATGCGTTTGAAAAAAAAGTTTTCATTTAATTCTATAATTGGCCCCAAAATTAATATTAATGGTTTCTCCTTATTTTTCCTGTGAAGTTCGGGCAACGTTCTATATTTCCTATTTTTTTCAAAATTTTTGACTCAGTAGTTTCGGAGATCAGGGGGGAACGGTCGATTTTTTTAGTTTTTGCCCCCAAAAGTACCCCTGAAATTATTTTTTCCTTTAGGATATGAACTCCTGATCAGGTCACGAAACTATACATTGCTGCCAAATTTCAACCTCTGCCGTCCAGTAGTTTAGGATAAAATTGCTGTGGTGTGACAGAGGCAGAAATCCGGAGTGATATTATAAGGGTATCCGTATATTGTATATACAGAACTCTAAAAATTAAAGATGAACTGGCCTTAAAGGTATCTAATTACCACGATCAGTTTAGACAAACGCGGTCTTTTATGGTTTTTCAGTGTTAACTGGTAGAACTTATATTTCCCTTTAAATCTCCTCAATAAAGTTCTCTTCAAATGGCAGATGTTTGTAAGTAATATAGTCGAGCATGTCCTGCAGGTTTCTTAGTTTTTCTTTGGATATTTCATTGTGGCAATACAATTGTTTAAGAAGCTTATTTATTAGCTCTCAGTTCATACAGTCTATAAATTAAGTATTAGGAAATACTTTTCAGCGATTTTCAATTAAAATACAACTTACTGCAGAAATAGAGAATTTATTATCAGGTGATAATGTGTTCTGGTGGCTTCTGTTCAGAAACTACTCCCTTGTAGTTGTATTCCACCGTTATCTCTTTATTTTAGTTTCGTTTTTATTTTTCATATACGAATGTAAACGGTTTTCCATCCAAATTGCACATAGATAGTTTTTACCTTAAACATGCAGTGGCGCCATCTTTAGACATGTAGAAAAAGTCTCTGTAGTATGCAGTGCACATAAACTGTTTTCAGGTTCAGTGGAGTTAGCCTTTACGACAATTTTTAAGTAAGTAAAAAGAAATTATACTCTGCAATTGTTTAATAAAAAAATACTTCTCAGAAAAAAAATGGAAAATCCCGGTCCTCCGTCAATTTGCCATCTCGATTCTCGACCGTGGTGAACATGAAATTGAACGGTAAGACACATTGAAAAAAAAAACTTTTTATAACTATAAATACCACCTACTGAACTAACAATTTATATACTTTCTAGGACTTTAACGGAACTGGGACGAAAGTTTGCCGTACCCTGTTGTGTAAAATTATGTTAATTAAAATTAGTCTTGCAGCAAGATGCATCTCTTGCTAACTACATTCTCCGTGAAAACGTTCTGGGTCACTGAAGATATGCTAAGTAACAACAAACTGACTCTAATCTGTCGAGGGATACCGTTAAAGGTCGCACAGCGACTATTCTTTTGGTTTCCGATTTTAATTTGTTATTAGCAAAAGAAGTGCTCGAACTCGAACGTTAATTGAATTATATCCGTTGGGCGGTTGGTGTAAATTGCCTCGTTGGGTTCCGTGTGAAAATACGGTCCGTCGGATGAGAAACGAGATAATTTTTAATGCGTTTCGATCCGGTGTCATCTTCAGTATGGAAGGTACGATGTTTGCTTTAAATATTCCAAGTGACATAGAAATCAGAATACTCAGTAATAATTAGTTAATTACCATGAAATTTTTTAAGGACACGGACAGTTTGAATCTAATAGTCCGGAGAACGTAACTCCTTTTATTACCATACTTCAGAAATTTTGCGAGTAGTTTCACTATGACGAGTCGGACAATTTTTTTTACTTGCAATAATTTTTGGAATCGGGGCCGCAAACACGTCGATTTTATGAATTCTCAAAAGATATTTAACTGGAAGATAATATGATGAGAAAATAAAAAAAAAACATAAACCGACTCGAGAATAAAACATTTTTTAAAAAAATATAACCGACTTCTACCTATAACTAAAAAGCTAAAAATAATTATAACAAAATACAACTCTAGCAAATAAATAACACATTCAATGTTGTTAGGTACCTACCCAGGAAGTAAAAAATGTAAACATTAAAAGGTGCTCATTCTGTACAAATTAATTACCTACCAATCTAGTATATTTTGAAGCCGGTGTCAAGCAAATCTAAAATCCTTCATTGCGTACTTATCTACTAATTCATCAAACCCCCAGACCCCCCCCCTGGCTACGGCCTTGCCTATTTTATGGATTCTTACAAAGTAAACTATACAATGAGAACATATATACAGACGAATTGAAGATCTTGTTCTTTTTGAAGTCGATTAGAAATGTGGAGCAATCGCCTGGTTAAACACCAGCAACATGTTATATACTCTCTTCGAGGTGTCATTCCTTTGTACGCACAAAGGAATGACACCTCGAAGAGAGTATTCAATATCTCTGACAGGTGAAGTAACCTGAAAAATTTTATCGTAACATTCTGTCCTAGGAGTTAAAATCCTAGATGTCGGTCTTACATCTCGCGTCTTCAAACATGTTATATGTTTAAATTGTTAAATAATTATTGTTGCAATTTATAGGTCACAACCCCTTTGCTCTTTACATGATTTCCCGTAGATTCTGATTGCATTGTCCGAATTAGCCTAGAAGTTAAGGAAACGTAAGAAAATTTGAAAAACAAAACAGATGTACGATCGAAATATTGAATTGCCCTAAAAATAAAAGTGAACCCCCCCCATTCTCTCGTCTCAATTTTTAAAAAACAACGCATCGTATATATTTATTCATTTAAAGAGAAAAATTTTCCTATCAATATTTATATTTGTGTTATCTCAGGTTCTCGAGAGCCAGCGAATTTTTCAAAAAACAGTTCTCTACTTGTCTTTCATGAGATTACTAAATTTTTGCAAAAAATAGTTAAAATAGTTTTAATTGTTTTGGGAAGACGGGTATATAGTTATACCAATTTTCATGCCTGTATCATTTTTTTGTCTCTGAGATTTTAATTACCTTAAAAACATAAGACTTTATGACTTTTTATTATTGTTTGATTTTACAAATCATTTTGCAAATTGCCGTTCCGGAGTTTTTAAATCAAAATTGATTCTTAAGGACTTAACTCATGCCTATTATGCCACATCAGCCATTTCATAAGGCTGAATTGGTACCTAGCCTACAATTTATTGCTAATCAATTGCTATTTAACTACGCAAAAAGAAAATTTATTGCTCCACTCTCTTCCGAGGAATAATGGCTAATGAGACTTAGACTTATACTATATTAGCCATACCCAAAACGTCTAGATATAATAAATATAAGGAGTTTTTTCTTGTGTTAGATTAAACGTTTCATTTTGTTGTTTTTTTAACCGACTTCAAAAAGAAGGAGGTTCTCAATTCATCTGTATGTTTTTTTTGCTTTTTTTATTCCGTCGGAATTATTGTTGACTTTCAGGGTTTTGTTTTTAATATATTCATTTCTCTTTTCTATGGATTCTATTTTGTTATTATTGTCTGCCTGTAATGTATAAACAAAACGTGAATAACACCAAAATTACTGGAAACTCTGTACATATCAAAAATAACACAACTGAATTAAACCCTTTATTTTGTCTGTTCATTGGGGTTTTCTCTCTTCAAAATTTTTTCTTATGTGTTTGGAGACGTTTCAAATCCGACTTTTGAGGTATTTTCAAAAAATTTTCGCACTGATATTTTGACACGTGTCAAATTTTTTTTGACAAATAAAATCCATATCAGTGCGAAATTTTTTTGTAAATACCTCAAACGATTCAACAAAACGATTGACAACGACTCCAGAGTCGGAGTTGAAACGTCTCCAACCACATACGAAAAAATTTGGAGGAGAGAAAACCCCAATGAACAGACAAAATAATACAAGACCTCCTCAACAATCTTTTCGAAATTACTTATGAATTAAACCAATTAAAAATAAATCTAAGAACTGTTTAGTCAACATACAACATTTTCAAGTAGCTCAATCAATAGATAGTTGTTCACAATTGTTCAAAAACTACTTATGTGATAGTATTCATCTGAGACCAATTAAGCTTATTATCAAAATCTATCACTCGATGATGAATAATATTCCGATTATTATTACAAATCTGAGGGCTGCTGATTTTTATTTTGAAATTTGCAGAGAGCTATTCAAAACAAAAGCAGGGTTCTGCTGACTTCTGGAATTGTTCGAGATATATATTATGACAATGCAAGGTTTCACAGTGTTCCTGCAACCCAACAGCTGGACAATTTGAATGGAACATTTTCGAACACTCACAGTATGTGGACGTATCTGTCTCAGTCTAGAGACATCACTTAACTGACACAAACAACCACCAATCAAAAGCAAGCTTAGACAGAGTTAGATACGTCCACTTGGTTCTCTATTTCTATCACCGTCTGTTACGTTTTTCTCGGGGCCAGACGCACTCTACATGTAAGTATGGCCACAACAGACTTCAAAACACAGGTGGCTACCGTCTTCATAAGCTTGTTCACAGATCTGAGGTTGAAAAATAATTATAGTTTAAAAAACTAAAAAAACACACTTAATAGCAAAGCGAACTAAAAAACAGAAAATAATTTTTATGACAGCAATATAAAGTCGAACAATCAATCATGGATGATTACTTTAAAATAAAAATGAACTAAAATTTAAGATATTAACAGAATAATTCGATTCAAAGTAAAAAGCGTAACATTTCCATTTCATTACCGCAAGTTCTACTACTGCTAACTAGATGGTAAACACAGCGTTAATAGACGAATTTGGCATTTAGGCAAGAACAGTGACCAAAAGAAAACAAACGATAAAATTCAATAATTGTGTTGTCATCAGCCCTTCACACGTGTGCTAATTTTCATGTTAATCAGACTTCTTTAAGTTGGTGAAAATTACGTTGAAAATTTCAGTTACATAGATACATACACGTCAACATAATAAAAGCGTGTTAAACAGTTATCGTAAATTAGAATTTTTTAAAAAAAGTTCACTTTTTAGTAAATTTTCAAGCTTTTCTTGGTAATTCAGTTTTCGTACACTATTATTTTGCAGGTTTTCTGAGCCTTCACAACTTATATATTGATGGCATTACCATCCATTCAACACTTCTCATAATTCAAGAACAAAAAAAAACATATTTTGCGAATTTTTATTGTTTAAATACTAACTGGTGCAAAAGATTGACCAAATAATACTCTAAATAGTAATTAATTATAAAAAAGCCTTTGATTCAGTTCTACATGATTGGCTCATTTATGTGCTGAAACTCTATAAAGTAAATAATCGTATTGTTAACTTTTTAGAATATGTCATGACTACCTGGTAAACCAAAATCTTTCTGAATGAAGCCGAAGATAAACCATTTGTTACACATGGACGACTTAAAGTTGATGGCAGCTACGAAACAAGAGCTGTATGATATGCTTAAAATACTAGAAGGGTTCTCTAGTGCAAAATAGCAAAATACAGCAGGGGGCCTATGAAATGAGAGATGGCACCTCAATTGAATCCATTGAGCAAGGCCATACCTACAAATACCTTGGAATAAAGCAGGCTCAAGGAATTGATCACTCCACCATGAAAAAGGACCTATCAACAGAGTTCTATAGAAGGGTAAGACGACTGTTGAAAACTAAGCTTAACAATAAAAATCTGTTTCAGGCTATTAACACCTACGCGTGCTCAAAATCACCATCCAAAGAGCTCTGTCGAACGTACAACGTTTCCACGGTATGAAGGAGGAAGAGGATTGGCAGATATAGGCAAGTTATGTGATGAACAAATTTCTAATTTGCGTAATCATTTCCAAAAACTCGCAGAATTTTCTGATCTACACAGAGTCATATGTCAGGTTGATGACTCAACACCTCTGCGACTGACAGAACAACAAGTTCAAGTATACCATCAGACAACTGATCAGAAACTGCTCAAATGGAAAGAGAAACCGTTTCATGGAAGACGTATAAATGACGTCAACCAAGATTATGTCGACAGTTCAGCGTCGAACTACTGGTTGATCTCTGGTCATATGTTTCCTGAGACGGAATGCTTTATATTGGCAATCCAAGATCAAGTAATTCCAACTAAGAACTAAAGTATATCGTTAAAGATCCTTCTACCAACAACGACCGATGCAAAAATACTGCACCAGGAACTAGCGCTTAAACTTGAGCTATTACAGCCGGTAAGAACACCCTACTATATATACCTACAAACCAGAATCTATTTTAGAAAATAACAACTACAAACTATACTGGGACCGGACGATATTGACCGATCGGTCTGTTGCTCATAATAGACCAGATATAGTTTTGGGAGATAAAGTCTCTAGAAAAACAACCTTAATTGACATAGCCTAGACCCTAACAACAATACTATAAATATTAAGCAGGCTGAAAAAATAGCAAAATACAGGGATTTAGAATTTCAAATACAGAGATAATGGGACATGAACAACACTCGAACGGTACCAATTGTTATGTCAACAACTGGAGTAGTCCCAAAACATCTATTAAACAATTTGAAATAGCTCGGTCTGGACGAACATCTTTACCAACTGATGCAAGAAGCCGTCCTGTTAGGAACAGCCCGGACGGTCAGAAAATTCATGGGGAACTGCAGCCACGACGTCAACCACGGGCCTGATAACCCGGCAAGGGCTCCCACAGAGCTAAACCCTTTTGATATGTAGTATACCTGGGGTTTGGTGAATTTTCCCCTAAAGGTACACTATGTGTGCCTTAGAGGGAGTGTGATGCCATACACTGTATGGTCAAGTGTGGTGTGTGGTTAAGTGGTTTTTATACTTCCTCGGTGAAAAAATTGCCCAATCCAGGTTTTTTTATAAAAAAATATTTTCTTGAAATGCTTTATTGAAAATTTCCAAGATAAAAGATACAAGTAAAAAAACAAAAAAATCTATTTTATTAAACCACTTTGTTTATTTTGTGTTACCGTCTAAGCTACGTCTGTTTTCCAAAAAAAATTCTAGTCCTACATACAAATAATTTGGATTGTTCGAGAAAAATGCTAACAGAGCACATCGTTCATTGTCTTCAAAATAGGAATGAAGCGTTTACATATATATCTTTCGTATGTTAACGACGGTTTTTTCCGTCAAATGTATGTGTCAGTTGACCGAAATTAATTAGTATATAGGTAGACCAGCCTTTGGTCACTGAACCCGTTAAGTACAAATCGAAAGTTGTTGAGCCGGTCTAGAGAAATATTTTTTAATTATACGGCATAATTATCTTTCGCTTGAAATTAAACGAGACCTTCAATTACACTTAACACGATATCAACATGTGGTTAAACGACATGTATGCAACACTTGACATTATCGACTGTCATTTTTTTTCTTTTTTCTCAAGACATTTGACGCAGAAGAAATACGAGACACAAAGATTACGAGAATATCGAGTTGGCTATGGATAATGCTATTCATTTATTTAAATCGAATCGGTGTGTAGGGGGTGTGACAAATGTTTTCGGGCACTTTGGTGAGGGTGTTAAGATGTTTAATCAATGAAACAGCGACAAATAGAGGCTCATAGGTAAACTTTGTAAGAGTCTGTTTGAGCAGGTCGTAGTCAGCCAAGCGTGTTATTTGAAGTTCTAAAATCATTTTTTTCCTTAAGTATTTAACTGAATTGCAAAAGCACTATTGTAAATAAACCAGTCAATAGACATTTATATGTGCTGCCTGTTGCAAATTCGCACTTTTAATGCCAATATAGACCAATTATCTAAAATTATAACGAAAATCCAAGGTAGTCAAGTAGACGTGCATTATATGACCTTTCAAAATACATTTAGCATATCCCGATCGGACTAGGCTAGATAATGCGGTTTACGTTGCAAAATATCTCCCTAAATTATTTAAACTAGAGATATCCCAATGGTCGAAATTTCATGATATTGTAAATGTATATTTTTATAAGAAACGGAGTTCTGGAGAAATCGGAGAAGTGGATGTAATGACCAAAATTGTTCACTCATATTGACAAATCTATTGAAATACAAAATAAAATAAAAATGTAATCAAATATCGGTATTCGAAATATTTTTGACAAATGAATGACCCCTCAAATTTTTGGCTGGAACCGCTCCTGGCAAAATATTCGATATAATAATTGGAAGATTGTGCTTTGCAACCTAAAAGTTTTCGTCATTTGCGGTTTCAATCAAGTTCAGAAATATTAAAGAAAAGAGAGGACCAACAACCCTAGGAGAACTTAAATATTTAATACATTCTCTATTCACCGCTGTCTGACAATTTTTTTACACAACACCTTCGGGAAGGTTGTGATAATAATATGTTAATCAAATAATGAAATTCACATTAAAAACAGAATATTTAATATGAAAGTTACTGCAACGCGTCCGAAAAATCAATACTGATCTACTACATTGACTATTTTACCACTAAACAGTAACAACACTTGCATGCCACTTCCAGAAGTACATGCTCTAAGTATGTATGTAACAGCATCTAACGGTCGGTCCCTCTATATATAATTACTCAATGTTTGGAGTTTGACGGTCTGGAGGCGGTGGCACTGTCAGTTGTTTGGCGTTGACAGTAAAGATGTAAATAATGAATTTTTAATATATTTTATGAATGAACTAATATTATAAATTAATATTAGCATTCTGCACTGAATGTCGTCAGTAGCTACTAAACAAAACAAAAATGAAGAAAATCGGTTGAAAGACAGAGGAGAAAATGGTACCTAATCGTTTTGTCTTTGCCTATTTATATATATAGAGATTATAATTCTTGAAATACTACTATTCGACAGTATCCAGTATCATAAACTATCACTTTGACGAAGATCAATATCCCAGTTACAAGAAGGTAATAGATTATGAAAAAAAATACCTTTTAAAAGTTTTTCTGACTTTTTTCGGTCGATTAAGACTGATTTCTGATTTTTACAACTTGTCCATTGACTGTATTAGAAGCCGTTCATTACTTTTCATAATATAAGCAAAGAACAAAATAACTTGGTCAAGTGCGAGTTGGACTCGCATACTAAGGGTTCCGTATCATCTTCAAGATTTGATACAATGTAAGTGAATCAAAGTATATCTTTACGTAATATTCCAGTTTCAGACAAGCAGGGAATGAGGGTATTTTCTTATATTTTCCTAATATATTTTAAAGGAAGCATTTTAAATTTATAAAAAATATACACAACTTTTATTTTATCTGCTATATGATGCTCTTGATTTAAAAAAAAATATGTATTTAATTTTTTTATTTGGCCCCCAAAATTAACATTAGAGCTTTATTTTACTAATAAACTTTCAGGGAAGCCTTTTATAATCTGCTGTCTGAATTGTAGGCTCTGTAGATTGGAAGATAAAGGGGAAAATAGGTCAAGTTTTAAATGATAAATTATTAAATCTTTTAGACAAATTATTTAAAAATACAAATAAAATATATTTTTCAAAATTTTAGATAGTGTAGTTTCTAAAATGGGAATTAATGGGCCTTTTGTTTGATAAATTATATGATGCGTTAGAAAATTTTATTTTTATTTTCCATTTAATTCTATAATTTGTCCCAAAATTAATATTGGGGTTTTCTACTATTTTTTTATAAATTTCAAGTGAGCCCCAGTACCCCAAATTTTTTTCAAAGTTTTAGGTAGTTTCGGAAATAAAATGGAAATGAGAATTTTTTATACGTTTTTTTAAATATCTTGTAAACAATTAAATTTAAAAATATGAAAAATATATATTTGTATTCCTTTCATTTGATGTATTGCATGGTGTGTTATTTTTTTTAATTTTCCGTTTAATTCTATAATTTGTATTTTTCCTGCCAACAAAAAATTTTAGGTCTTATAGTTTGGGGAATAAAGGGGGTATTGGTGATTTTTTTAAATATTTTTACGTCTTATAGTTTCGGAGATGTGGTAGGGGTTATACTTTTGTTAATATCTGTAAAATAATTTATTTTAAAAATATGAAAAAAATACACTTGTTTTCGCCATAATGAGCCCTTTAATTTAATATATTAGGACATTTAAACAATTGTAATGAAAGAAGGACACGTAATGATATAGTGAAACTATTCAGAGAAGAAACTTATAAGGAGACTGGAGAAAGGCTTATGCTTATCACCCTATGCTATCAATATCAATTAAACATTAAAAATATATGCTTTAAACATAAAGTCATACACAATTATACAAGGCACACAAATCACCAGGAACTTAAACTCATCATTGATTGCAGTGTAATCAAACAACATGCTTTGTTAATAGTTGAAGACGTACGAGAAACATGTAACATAACATAGCAGCACTATTTGCTTGGAGCCAAAATATTTTTTCCGGTGAAGACAAAAAACAACAGAAGCAGATTGGATCAAATCTATAACAACATGTTATGCAGCATTAATATAGCTGCAAAATAAACCGTAGAGTTAAGCGAATATGCAAATAGTTATAAATAATAAGGGGATAATGGAACTAAAAACCTCGTGTATAAAAATAAATTACTATATAAGAAATGGTTAAATACTGTTACCAGAATTCATCCGATAGCTGGTGCAATCGGCCATCAACCAATTCGTGGAAACGACGTTCTTTCGATGCTACTGGGAATCCGAAATGTTTTGTCTCTCAACCTGAGGCTGCCGGTAATAGGACTTCGACGAATTCCCTTGAAGCTTCCAGAACACATGAAAGAAGTTTCCCGATGGTTCGTTGACTTACCAGACAATTCCAAGAGAAATATATAAATACGGACAGCTGGCTATGCGATTCATTCAGTATTCGACAGCCGTATTTTAAGTAGAGATAAAATGTAAATAGTTCGGTGAATATAAATTGTGTTAAAGTAGTGGAAATAAATAAGAGTGAGTTGGACTGTGTTTTTAAATAAATCCAAGAACTGAACCCGAGTGTGAAAATAAAAACATTACAATACAAAAAGAAGATCATAAATATATAATAGCAATAAAAGAGAAACAAGAAATAAGTTTGCAGAACGAAAATATAATACAAATTGCATCTAAATAGATGACTCCCCAAGCTCTTTGGCAGATTGAAACCCAGAGTTCTACCTAGACTCTGACATATCTTTTTTATATTAATATTCTACTGAGACTTGGGGACTAAACAGATTGAAGACCTGAGTTCGACCTTGACTCTACATATTTCGTTTCTATTTTTTCATGACCAACCATACACATGTTAACCAGCAAGAAAAAACAAATTTTCGTTTTTGGTAAATTTTGCAAGATATTTGTCGGCGCTACAAAATTCAGAGCGTCGTCAAGCTGGGATTACCTACGAGAAAAAAGAGGTAAATGACTTCCTGAACATGCAGGAAATGAATCTTTCTGCACCATAATCTCCCACTTCTAAATCGTAATTATGATAATTAAAAAATTGATAATTTTTGTAAAATAAAATAAAAACTAAAATAACACGATAATTATATATTCAAAATAATTTTGAAAAATGCGAGACAACCCTTTTTGTCTTCGACCGTTCCTGAATGCATGGACATATTTCTTAGTTTTTTATGTTAATTTTTGTAATAAAGAAGTAGGTTATGTACATATGACTATATTAATGATTATAAGGGAAATATATTATTATAAAATAGGCCGAATAACAAATAATAACCAAATATTCGTTGCAAGTCTACTAAAAAGTAAAACATCAAATAAGATCGTTTAAAAAAATGGAATGGCGGTTCATTCAACTGAGCAACAACCATTAAAGATAGATAATTGTTTACGATAGATTTTTGCTTTGATTGTTCACGATTCAATATGTGACAGTAAAAATTAACATCATATATTTGTGCAAAATGAACCATCAAATTGTGTTCAGCCACACCGATCTATAATAAGAACATCACATCAACCATTAACTTTTATAAGTCTGACCTTTTCCGATGATAAAGTGACGAGCCTCGTTCGTCTCTATCGTAAACTAAAAGTGGGAGTCTCTCGTTATTTTCTCCAGGTTAATTTGATCGCCGAGCATTTTCGGGGTGGAAATGACTTTTGAACCTTTCAAAACAATCCAATTCTTGGTAATTTATTAGGTCACCAAAATGCAATCTTGCAAGTTTAACAGAGTTTCTGTATTTATTAAATTATTTAAACATATACGTTGAAGAAAAGACCGTGTCTGTACATGAAATATTTTCCGAAATTTTGGTAGTGGTGAAGAAGATAATCAACAATTTATAATAAAGAAAATCATTTTTGGAATTTTTGTCTATCTGAACTACCAGATGGAATTTGTTAAAACTTTCGTAGATGTGCTTAGTATTTACATACGAAATATATCATTTAGTAGAAAATATGGAAAAAAAATGTATGCATTTTTATTTTTTAAAACGCGAAATTTTTTATACTCCCCGTCAAATGTCCCCTTCCTCTTTTGTATCTTTTGAACGATTATACTACTAAAAGTTGCAAACTTCTCTACGAGTGGTAATATACGACATACCAGTAACAGATGACGTCACAGGGGCACTGTAGCCACCAGTTTTAAATAGCACTTTATGGCAAATGGTAGCTCATTTGAATGGTATTGACATAATACCTACTCAGCCATATAAATTTTCTTTGGGTTTAGTCCAATTGATGAAAACAGGTCCAACTATGTGGTTCCCCAAAATGCCAGACATTCACTTTTTTGGAAATTGAACATGTTTTTCACGAAAGAGAAGGGGATTTGATTAACTCTAATACGGTACATTTTTTATATTCGCATTTCCATAGATAAAGAAAGTAATTTTATCACTAAAACAAATGGTTTTTGTCTAGTGCTGATTTGATTAATTTTATTTTTCATAATTTCACAGTATTTCAGTTTTTGGGTCGTGGTTGTTATCTGAAAATTGGTACACCCTATGTACTGTACTAAATTCACAGATAGACGCAACATTTAGCTATAGAAGAAGTTGGGTGATATTGCTTGAAATTTCTGAAAAAGCTCCCTCAAGTAAGTACACGATATATAGTATGATCTGGGAAACTCTCATTTAATAAATGTTCCGCATCATGGAGATTCTTTCTACATTCAACAACTATTAAGACAGCTGCTACTTTCTCGGCTTGAGTACAGACGTACTATTTTGCCTATGTAACCTCTTAAACGCCTCGTTAAACAATAATAAAACTAAATATGTATAACGTTTCTACAAAAACTTTAAAAATTAATAAATACTAGAAAATCAAAAAAGCCAACTTTTTTGACAACTAACCAGAGGCGGACTGAATAATTTTCATTAGTTCAAGGTGAATTTATAATTTTAGTATTTATTTATATACCGTCAAAATTGGCTTAAACCCAAACAAAATTAATATGGGTGAGTAGGTATTGTCCATACCCTTCAAATGAGCTATTCCTTGCCATAGGTTCCTACTTAAAATTAATGGCCATATGACTTTAAATGCCAAAATTGGGAACCAAACAGATGAAACCGAATTTGTCAAAGACCAACATCGACTAGGATATAGAAATGAAAGAAGAAATAGTCGAATTTCTTCATCAAAATTATCTAGAATGATAACAAAAATGGAAAAGGTCAAGCCCAGGTGGTAAAACGAAAAACTGTACTAAGAGAAAATAACGTGTACATGACATAGACTTTAGACAGTTGGTATTGTCAATACTTTTCAAATGAGCTATCACGTGTCATAAGGTCCTATTTAAAATTAGTGGTCACAGTGACCCTGTGACGTCTATTACTGTTAGGTCATCTCTTACCACTAGTAGAGAAGTTTACAACCGTTTATTTTCACTCTCCAAAGGACCCCGCAGAATCCTTATGGGAAATGGCTTTCGGTCAATTTTTTTCAAATTAAAGTATGTGATAGCTCTTGAAGAGTAAATTAAAAGTACTCCTGGGCACAAAGCTCCAGAGCCAATAGTTTAGGATCTACAGCCCTCTAAAGTTGACTTGTTTAGAGGGCTGTAGATCCTAAAATATTGGCTCTGGAGCTTTGTCCCATGAGCACTTTTAATTTATTCTTCAAGAGCTATTACATAGTTGAATTTGAAAAAGAAAATAGCCGAAAGTCATTTCTCATAAGGATTCTGGACCACGTCAACTTTAGAGGGCTGTAGATCCTAAACTATTGGCTCTGGAGCTTTGTGCCCATGAGCATTTTTGATTTACTCTTCAAGAGCTATCGCATACTTGAATTTTAAAAAATGTAGCCGAAAGCCATTTTCCATAAGGATTCTGGACCACGTCAACTTTAGAGGGCTGTAGATCCTAAACTATTGGCTCTGGAGCTTTGTGCCCATGAGCACTTTTGATTTACTCCTCAAGAGCTATCGCATACTTGAATTTTAAAAAATGTAGCCGAAAGGCATTTTCCATAAGGATTCTGGACCACGTCAACTTTAGAGGGCTGTAGATCCTAAACTATTGGCTCTGGAGCTTTGTGCCCATGAGCATTTTTGATTTACTCTTCAAGAGCTATCGCATACTTGAATTTTAAAAAATGTAGCCGAAAGCCATTTTCCATAAGGATTCTGGACCACGTCAACTTTAGAGGGCTGTAGATCCTAAACTATTGGCTCTGGAGCTTTGTGCCCATGAGCACTTTTGATTTACTCCTCAAGAGCTATCGCATACTTGAATTTTAAAAAATGTAGCCGAAAGGCATTTTCCATAAGGATTCTGGACCACGTCAACTTTAGAGGGCTGTAGATCCTAAACTATTGGCTCTGGAGTTTTGTGCCTATGAGCACTTTTGATTTACACCTCAAGAGCTATCGCATACTTGAATTTTAAAAAATGTAGCCGAAAGCCATTTTCCATAAGGATTCTGGACCATGTCAACTTTAGAGGGCTATAGATCCTAAACTATTGGCTCTGGAGCTTTATGCTCCTGAGCACATTTGATTTACTCTTCGAGAGCTAACACATACTTTAATTTGAAAAAATTTGGTCGAAAGCCATTTCGCATAAGGATTCTGCGGGGTCCTTTCATTAGACTAAGCATAACCGTTCGATAGATATGGAGAGGGGACTTTTGAGTGGTACTGTATAAGATGCGAACTTTTAGAAAATATGTTAAAAACATTTCCAATATTTATTATATAAAACGGGAAGTTTTTGTTACACAAACCGCGAACTTTTTAACAATATGTAAAGAACTTTACAATGACGACTAAGAAAATAGTTTATATTGTGTAAGGTACAGATAGGGGTAGTTTAAGTTAAATTGATTACATATGTAAATTTATGCTCATTCCATTAGATAATAAATAACGTAACAAAACGTATTTTCTTAATTTTATGTTCAAATTCAGTTAATTTTCGGAAAAACAGAAAAAAATGCTACCACATTACTTAAACTTTTATTATCGATGGTAACGCGCCGTGATTGGCTGAAACGTCGATGACGTAAGAGGTAGATAGACCGCGCTGATTATACTTCGCGTTTATAAGATTTTTTTTCTTTGTCTTAATTGCCATTGATAACAGGGTCTCATTTAGATCCTGAAAATTTCGAACGATTTGAAATATACAGAGTTTTCCTCAAATGCAGTGTTATAGGTATCCAAGAATCCATAATAACAAAAAAGAGATGCCACCAGTACTGTTGAAATAACAAGTAAACAGTCTCGTGGTCAATAAAAAACAAAGTTATAAGACACCTCTAAATAAAATCAAATGCTTTCAGATTTCCTCGATATAACAAGGTTGTCTATTATATTTCTGAAATAGATAACAAGATCAAATATTTATTACGAAAATGTTGAAAATGGCGTCACTATTTTTTTTTTCAAAATAATCTCGGGTATTTTAAGAACTTTATCCATTTAAAACATCCCGTCTATATGAATCAACATAATTTTTTTTACCACGAAATTTCGAAATTTTACTACATGGGATTTGTAAACTGAATTTTTGGTCAGCTATTGAAATTCTGTAGATTAGCTCGCTACTTATTAAAAGTCCAGCGTTTTGAGATTTGCAAATTTATTTCTTAGATTATTAAATAAACGGTAAATTTATTACGACAAATATGCGTACAAAAACTAATTACATAAATATTATAACTCCATATAAAGTAAGATTGAATTTTAATAACGGGAAATCCAATTAGCAATTATTTCGTTTTTATCAGTTGCTATCACAGTTATTAACATGATATTATTTTATTTTATGAACGAAAAATTTATTTATCTTGAATTTGTCAAAAGTCACTGATATTATTTATAAAATTAGGGAAACATATTTATGAAATGAAAAACATCCCCGTTCTTTAGGTTGTATTTGGGAGCAAACCAAAATGTGGAAAATCAGATGGTCTGAAATGAAAATAAAAACGATCTGTATGAATATGTTAGAAGCTCTGTGCAACAAGGCGTTATTATTTTATCAGAGAAATTCCGAGAATTGTTTAAATTGAGGAAGATCTATCAAGTAAATCAATGCTAGTGATCTTGAAGATGGGACAATCAAAAAATATTATGTCTGAAACCCACCAGCAGTCGGATGTTTTTGGTGCAGTAAAAAAGTAAAAATTGTGTAAACTCACTTAGCTACAAGCTGTCAAAGATAATTGTTCCGCTATCATAACTCAGAAGATCTCAACTTATTAACAAAACTGGTGATAAGTCAGATCCCGAAAACTACCATCAATCATCTTTAACATCTATTACAGCAAATTGTTAATTGGGAGTCAGTAACGAACTCTTTTTCGACTGGTTTTTACTGATATATTGATTTATGTCAACGACTGGTCTTGTTCCTCGAACAAAAACTAATGGACGTTAGATGTTTACACAATATTCGAAAATAAATTTGCACAAAAAGGCATCAGAGGCGATCTGTAAATTGAATTAACGTTTCGGTGAAAGATCGAAAACTTCCCATAGATAAATAATTCTCTTCAAAGTTTTGTATTCAGTGATATTTCTCAACGTACAGTTTTGGGACTGATGTTTGTTCTACTGTAAATACATAGCTGACCACGGCCCACTAATTAATCGGTCTTGGCACTGGATTTACCACATGACGTTACCAGACGGATGTGTTTTGTATCTAACCTAAAAAGTGTAGCCTACTTTTCGTTTTTGACTGACTTCCAAAAAGGAGGAGGTTATTAATTCGTCGTCAGGTTTTTTTATGTATACTCAGCGATTATTCAAAAACGGCTTCGGCAATTTTGATGAGGTAAACGGCATTTCGTTAAGGAATGTTACAGTAAGGTACCATTTAATTGCTTATAACGTGAGATTTACGGTTTTCCAGAAAATCAGAAAAAACAGTAATTAAGGGACTACACTTCAGTGAATTTCAATGAATCTATACTGTTTTGTCCAAAAAGGCTCAATCAATTTGAATATTTTCAATTGTCTTCTACAAAGAGATGTTCCAGGTTGACTCCGTATAATTATCTATCTAATTATAATCTATAACGTAAAATATACCGTTTTTCTGAAAATCTGAAAAATATATGCAAAAACGGTAAAAATCAATGCAAATGTCAAAATCATAAATATCTAGCTTAAATGTCACCATATGCCATGAAAGTATATCCTACAGGGCATTTGTAACGGTTTACATTTTGCAGGGCTTAAAGTCGAGTGAAATTTATCGAAAAGAAAAATTGTTATGTCAGCGATCTTTTCTGTACGTTATACGGTGGTAGGCGTGTGTGTGTGCGTGCATGGAAGTTCAAGCAACAAGCAATGTGCGCAGATGAAATATAGGGCGAAGTAGGTATATAATATGTGGATTCAAAAAATCTTACAAGTAAATGTAATATTGGATGGTCCATAAGTAGTTACGTATACTAGGTGGTTGAAATAAGAGTAAAGAAGAAGTGAAACTATAGATAAACGGAGTGGATCAAAAAACGTTAAAAAAAGTTGTTAAATAAGCATATGCAGTAACGATATTTGAGTTATAGGGCAGAGGCTTCAAAAAATGTTAGAACTAGTTGCATATACAGGATGATTGAAATATAAGGTGGAGTGGAATTATTATTATACAGGGTGGTTAAAAAAATGTTATATAGTGTAGAACATAAGTAGTTGCTTATACTTGACATATGGGGCGAAATAAAATTATAGGTATGCAGTGGATTTAAACAATAGAAAAATAGAAACCGTCAATAGGGTGAAGAGGATACAGAGTGGTTGAAAAACCGCGTGGAGATGAATTATAGTTGTACAGGGTGGTTTAGAACATGATAGACAAATAATTTATATTGGGTGATCAATACACACAAGCATATACAGGGTGGTTGGAATATAGGGTGAATTAGAGTTACACTTATAGAAAGTGGGCCAAATAATAAAACTAACAAAAAAGTTAAATAATATGTGGAAATATATAAAAAAATACAAATTAGAGAGGGGGAGGAGATAAGAATACGCTAAAATAATCAATAGAATTGTACCTTAAATCACATAAAAAAGAATTCTAAACAGTTTTTATATTAGGCCAGTTTAGGTTCATTTTAAATATAAATTATTAGTTTTCATGTTTTAAAATATTACTTTTAAATGAAGAAAAGTTGTACATTTTGATAAAATATGCCTTATAAGTGCAGCGTCTCAGGGTGTAATTTAAATTATAAATCAGAAAAAGGTGAAAAAACTGAATTTTGGATCAAGAAGACGACTACAATTTTTTTGTTATTTAAAAATCAATGATAACATTCCCAAATTTGGAGCATCGGTGTGAATTTGATTTTACTGTATGTTTGAGTTTGAAAAAAGAAAATGTCCTAGAAACAAAAGTTACAAAGGAGTTGTGGGTTTTCATTTTAGAAGAAAAAGTTTTTAGAAGATAAACTGAAAAGTTATGATGAGCTTGATGTAAATATTATTAAACAAAATTAGCCAAAGTGCATATAAAAAGGAAATTATTCCTTAGCAAGTTATTGATTCTTAGCAACCTATTGATTCTTGCCGCCTTCGATAGTTACGTGACTTCGAAAATCGCTTGGTGTGCCAGGACCATTTGTTTATTACTGGGCCATAATAGCTGACCTATTAGAAATAATGCTTCACTCTTTGCTGACTAAACCAACATATTTGCCATTAATCAAATACAAATTTACCTCCAATCAATTTCTAAATGGATTTAAGTCTGGATATTGCGGCCTGTATACTTACTCTAATCTGTATAGATAATCGTAGCTGGTATGTACTCAACAACCTAACAACTGTCTCTCAGTTAAAAGTATTGGTAATAGAGATGTTATTTCGGTCTAAGCGTATTTAATTACTGAACTAAAATCACCTTGAATTGCACTTTCCACTCTATTTGGTTTTTTAAAAAACCTTTTCTGACGCGTTTCGATATTAACTATCTTTGTCAAAGAACTAGTTCAGTGAAATGAATTTCCAACAAGTATCGGCTGAATCAATCCCGTATTTAATTAGTTTATAGCAAGCAACAACATGGAAGACAGATTGAATCTGTACAAATAAGGGCTACAAGGAATCCTTAAGATTGTTGTCGTCCTTTCTAACCTATTGAATCTATTTTTTTTATGGTCCGACAGCTTTGTGGTTCCTGTGAATTATGACTGTAGGCTCAACATAATCTTCATAAATTATCTAAAGTTTATTTTTGAAACTCATTTCCACGCATTATTATAACAATTACAAATGTAATCAACGATAGTTACCAATACTTTGTTCAAATAGATTTCTACTGACTTTCAAAAGTTTTGCACCGCCTAGGTATAAGATGAAGCATATTAATATTGTGTACTGGAACCTCTGCTTCTTATAAAGACATGCACGAGTCTGGTCATCACATTAATCAAGTTATTAATCATCTCTTGAGATAAATTTCCCATTCCCCTTCAGCAGCAACAATCAGTTCCAGTGTCGTTATGCTGGGTTAATTCTGTTAAAAATGGCCCACTTCAAGTAGTCCTACACATGTTCGATAGCATTCATATCAGGTGACATTGGTGGCCATTCCAATCTAGTGACATCTTGACTTGACAGCTCTGCTTTAACAGCTCTAGTCTGACGGCATCCTCATCCGTTAAAATAAACTGTTCACATAATTAATTACGTCGAGGTATAATGATTACATTTATGATTTTATGTGGAGTTGTTCTGTTGAGCATTACACCCCCCCCCCCCCAACGTTTCTGTCCCGCCATGGTAAGGAGTAACTCCAGTCGCTGTTGCCTGCCTGTGTGTATTTCCGTATTCTCTCTCAGCCCTTACTCGATAATTATCACACACTAATCCAAACCGGGACTCATAAGCAAAAAGGGCGTTTCTCCAGTCAACTAAAGGCCACTTTTAGTAAGCTCTAGCCCATTGTAGGCGGGCAGTTCGATGACGAAAGTTAGTATAGGGACACTTCAAGGTCTCCTAGATCGCAAACCTGGAACCAAAACTCTCCTTCCAACTGTAGCATGCGAAATTATCCCATGATAGTGGTCTGGTATTGCGATATTAAGGCGGGAACAGTGATTGACCTCCTCAGAGGGACTGATTGGGTAATATACCAATCTTCACGTGATTTGGTAACACTGCATCGGTCATTTCGAGGTCGGCTTTGCATTACACCAATTTCTTTGTACCGACTTGCTAACTGTGCTTCTAGTAATGTTTAGTCTATTTGCCACAAAAATATAAACCCGGACAACTGAAATATTGGCATTTCGCAGTTACCATATACCAAACAGTGAACAGTTAAATAACGTACATTATTGGATTTTACTTTCATGTAATATTTAAATAAAAAAAACTTGTTACATTGTACACTAATTTGATCAACCGAGCTATGTATTATGATGTATGATTTTGCTGTTCTAATAATAATAACAAATTCTAAATTATTCACCCCGTGTAAAATATAAAAGATCAAACAAATAAATACTATACATATTTTATACTTAACCCCTAGCAGATTCACTATCCGTCCTCGGGATTCTCCATAGGCAAAAGAATTCCTCATAGGCAGCATTGGACAACTGATAAATGTTTTTTTCACTCACGTATTCTAACCGAAGTCAATAAAGATGTTCTCACTCAGCTATCGCTTGCAAACTAAAATCAATCAATTTAAGTCTCAGTTTACTTATCTGCTAGTAATCCATTAACTTATCTATTTCGGTTCGATATTATATGCCAGCTAGATAGACATATATATCGTATATAACAGCAAGTTCTAATAAGGTTTATTATATCGATTTCGCAATTGCTCAAGTGCCAAATTTAAATATTGAAAGTGATTGATTTTATTGGACTCCGAATTTAGCATGAGACTGATAAGAATGACATTTAAAACAGTTGTGGTGGAAATTGATTATAAAAACGTGAAGTGTATGTAGTGACATCTAGGAGCTTCAGGAAAACGAACCGCGAGACCCCCAAATTGCGCATTGCGCTGCGTATCGTTGTCAGCCTGAGATTCCTACACATGAAGTCTAAGTTAACAACATTCCCAAATAGTAATCAACTGTAAATACGAGTTTTTACTCGATACTTTTCTTTCAATACTTAATTAATTGTTCTTGTATCATACTCAACTGGTTCAACGCACATGCTACAAGGCTCCGAACTTCAATTGTTAAAAACATGCAAGTGATGCCTATACTTAGTGAAAGTTACCATTAATAGGGATGTTGCGATACTACTACTACTATCGATACTTAACTTGCGATACGTGGATACTCATATGGGTATTTTTGTTGCGATTCAATATCGATACTTGTTCGTGATATCGATACTCTGATGGCATTCAACCCCGTTAAAATAGTTTTTCTTTTCCCGTATTTTAGGTTATCAACAAGCTAAATTATTATTTTCAGGTTTTCCCCTGTATCCATACTTTAGTGGTATTGCAATGTCCCTAATTATAAGACGAAATAAGTGCAATCAGACCCTAAACACCGGCCTTCCTAGTGACGAAAAGTACGTTTTTGTTTGTGAATGATTCAGCACCTTGTACACTGTAGCTATACGACGATAAGCTGAGTCGATATGTATATAGAAAACTACTGGAGAAGCTGGTCTCAGTTAAAATATTATCAGTAGTCTACGACTTCCGGTTCTACAGGAAGTGGACACCAACATTGTTTCTTACAATGCAACACACTGTTGTTTATAGCATTTTTAGAATCTACAATCAAATTCAGGATAACTTTATTGGAAACATCATATGTCTGAAGGGCTCCAGTTGAAAGCTATTTTAATTTATTTTGAAAATTTTTACACACAAAATTAATTCTTTGGAAATTGCCAGAATTTACCTGACTAAAACTTGAAGCTTCCTAAATCTTTGGAAACTGTTCCAGGTCAAATCTAATGGATGCAAATAATTTTAAAAAAAATTTCGAGATATCTCTGACCTACAAATAAACAAAAATATTTTTTATATTACCCACAAACACACCGTCTCATTTTTTATTGCAGCAAAAATATTGAAACTCCATTAACCTTGAAACTGTCTTCCTCTAAATATGTATGGATTAGTATGACTCCAGTAATGTGAGATATGGCGGTTGAACATGGCATCACTATTATAAAATTGTAAGTTTGTCTGTTTGTTTGTTTGTTTGTTTGTTTGTTTGTTTGTTTGTTCGGGCATCACGTCAGAACTACTTAACTGATTTTGATGAATCTTTTTTTGTTGCGAAGCCTATGGTTTGACTTAAAATCTGGTAGATATTTTATCTCTCTAAATTGATAGAAACGGTAGATATAGCGAAAATACTCAATTGGTTCCACCGCACGCACAATATATTAGATAGTGGCATCAGCTTAGCTTTTATTCAAAATTCGGAATGTGCAAATGTAACATGTTTCAATTTAACAAAAATCAACATATATCAAGCGTAATTTTACAGGGTGTTCTGTACATAGCAAACTTAGAGCGGACTAGAATTACATGGATTTATAAAAAAAATAAAAAAAGTTATATTTGGTGTCCTATAAGCAGATGGATATATACGATGTGGTGGAAATAAGGGGAAGTGGAATTAGTTATACGGGATTGTCCAAAAAAGTTATATTGAGTGGGCCATAAACAGTTCCATATACCAAGTGGTTGAAATAGGGTAGAATATTTATACAATGAATAAAAAAACTTAAAAAAAATGTCTTAGGTAAGCAGTTAGGACCTTTGAATTATATTCATAAGATACTATAGTTATATAAAGGGGTTAAAGAAATGTTAGAAGCAGTTGTTTATACAGGGTGTTTGAAATATAAGATGGCGTGGAATCATAGTTTTTGTTGTGGTTAAAAACTTGTTTTATATCCACAAGTAGTTAGATATACAGGATGGTTGAAATATGTAGCAGAGAATAATTACAGGTATACAGGTGGGTTTAAAAATATTTTAAAGTAATGGTATGATCTATAAGCTGTTCCATCTACCGGATGGTTGAAATATAGGGTGGGGTGGGATTCTAAGGATACAGGGTCGTACAAAAATGTTATATTGGTGACAAATAAGTAGTTGCATATAAAAGGTTGTTGAAATATAGGGTGGCTAACAGCTAGAATTATACAGGGTGGGTAAAAAATGCTAGAAACATTTTGTTATATAGCACTTGCATATATAGAGTACCTGAAGTATGGTGCGCAGTAAAGTTATAGTTAAACAGTGCCATTCAAACAAGGTTAGAAAAAGTTGTAAATGAAGGGTGGTTTAAATGAAGTGTGGAGAGAAATTATACTATAATATATCGTAAAAAAATATAAGGAAAAATGTGAAATGGCGTAGTTCATAATAAGTTGCAAAGATAGGATAGTTGAAACATAGGGTAGAGAAGTGTTTTGATAATTATTATTTAAAAAAATGTTATATTGGTTGATCAATAAGCAGTAGCGTATACAGGGTAGTTATAACACATACAAGGTGATTCAAAAACATGTTGAACGAAATTGTTAATTTCGGTGCCCCATTATGCAGTTGCGGTTTTGGTGAAATACCTATATTTGGCATTGATGGATTTATAGTTACACAGGGTGGTAGAAAAAATGTTATACTGGGTGGCCGATAAGTAGTTACAAATACAAGGTGATTGAAATAGCGGGTGGAGTAGATTTATAGTCAAACAAGTTGGATATGTTTTTGTAGAATAGAACATGAGCTGTTGCATATCTGCAATATCTGAAACATGGATCAAAGTAAAATTATAGTTCATACAGTGCGATTAGAAGTATTTAAAAATTTTGTATTTGGTTGCCCCTAAGCAGATGCACATACAGGGTGGTTGAAATATTTTGTAGAGTAAAATTATGGTTATACAGGGTGGTTCAAAAATAAGTTGTAATGTGTGACAAATTGGCAGCGTTGTATACAGAACGGTTTTAATGTAGATGGAAGTAGAGTTAATTATACAAAGCTGTTGAAATTTTTTTAAATAAAATTGTTATATAGGGTGGCCAATATATATTATACGTATTCTCTTGCGTACAAAAGAATGATAGCTTCAAGTTTTATTCCGCCAAATTCTGGCAATTCCTGACATGGCCCTCTTTGTTTCGAAAAATTTTTTGTAACTGTCAAAATTTTCAAATAAATTGAAATAAATTTCAACTGGAGCCCCCCAGACATAAGATTTTCGAATAAAGTTATATTGAAATTCATCGTAGATTCTAAAATGCTATAAAAACAAGCTGTATTCACAAAAATAACAAATATTTGAAATATAGTCGTACATATTCTTAGAGATTTGCACTTTATTCTGGTAAAACGGCACATGTTTCGGCATACAACGCCTTTATCATGTGTCAATCTTGAATTCTATTTTTCATTTTTGTGTTTTCATCATGGATTTACATTAAGTATCAGCCACATCAACTCAGTGTGTACATATTTTTTATTGTTTTTTGTTCTTCATTTCATTTATGACTCAGTATCATTTCATATATGCAATAGGGATTTTCGCGGAGCAGTTCTGAATCGATTCAGAATCGGTTCATTATTTTTAGTTCTATTTTTGCTCTGTCCCTAAATCGGATCACCGGAGTTCACATAGTATTTTGTTTCATGTCATCTGTAAAAATCGTTTTGTGGTTAATTTCTATGGGTTAAACGGTGCGCATGAACAATCTGTAAATTTTTTGGAATTGAAATTATCTCCTGAATTTAAATTTTCAAATATTGAATGAATATCACTATATAGAAATTCCTTTTCAGTCAGCATTATTGTAAAGTATTCGGAATATTTAATGTATATTTATTTGTCTAGTAATTTAATACTAATGACTCCACAAAAGGGCATATAGACCATAATTTTAGCTAAAAAATGCTTTTCAAAATTACTGACCCTATAAATATTACCACCCTGAAAGTAGCCGGCATTCGACAAAAAATCTGAGAATATTTTGGTATTTGTTATACAATATTTACATGGCCTGTAAAATTAAACTTTTTGCAAATGTAATGAAATGCACATGCATGTTTATTTTGATAAAATCTAAATATTCATTTCTTTAAAATTTAGATTTTTGCATTTATTTCAATAATATTAGGTGTTATAGGTTCAATTTTTTTTCGGTATTTGTTATACAATATTCAGCAAGCTATATGGGCTGTAAATTTTTTTTTTGCACATGTAATGAAATGCATATCTGTATTTTGATAAAATGTAAATGAGCATTTCTTTAAAATTGCAATTATTTCATTTATTTAAAAAAATATTCTATTTCAGATTTGCAGGTATCCGACATTCAATATTTAACAAACTGTATGGGCTGTTTAATTTCATAAAGACCAAATGTGCATGTATACGTTTTTTATATCAAAATTACACGTATGCCAAATTGTAACATATCGATCTTTGAATATTTGGCAAGCTAGTATATCGGCTGTAAAATTCGACTTTGAAAACGAAACTAAATGGACCTCTTTATTTTCATAAAGTAAAAATTGCTTCTTTTTCAAATTTCACATTCACTTAAAAATATGCTTTATTCTGATATATCTGCCTTCTGATGTTAAGGAAAATACTTATCTGCTCTTAAGATTTCATTTACTTCAACTGAAAATTACCCCAACCTCTTTATTCTAATCTTTATGTGCATTGGTATATAATTATATGTGCATATTTAAATTAGTTTGTAAACAGTTTTTTCCAATTAAAAAAGTTCTGAAAATGTAGTGGTATACAAAGCTAGGACCTGGTTATTTCTATGTGTCTTAATTAAAAATTATAATCCTGACTATTTAGAAAATTTTAAATTGCATTATTAAAAAAATGTAAATTTATAGCAAAGGATATTTTCACCCAAAGAACATGCTAAAATATTTCAGAATAAAACTTTTTTTAAAAAATGTAACCGACTTCCAAGTATTACTAGAAAGTTGAAAATAATTATAACGAAATATAACTCTAGTCAGAAAATAACACATTCAATGTTGTTAGGTACCTACACACAAAGTAAAAAATTTAAACATTAAAAGCTGCTCATTATGTACAAATTAATTACCTACCAATCTAATATATTTTTTATTTACGTTAAACCAGTCAACAACTTATTTGAAGTTACTTAACTTGCTGCAAATCATAAAAGATTATAATACATTTCAATGATTTCATTTTGGGTATCAATTCTGCCAATTAATTTATTTGAAAATTGATTATTTTTGTATTTATTGTGACACTTCTAGTACCTATATTATATACTTCTAAAAATCCATCAGTCCGCATCACTAAACAAACTGTAGTCCAATATCTTTGTTAATTAAAAATATTATTTATAAAAAAAATAATATTTTAAGTTCTAACAGGAATTAGTAATAAAATTGGAACAATTTTATTTCTTCTATATTAAATTAAAAATAATGAAAAAAAGGGAATTTTGGCTATTTCCACTTATCTCCAACTGCTAAATTCAAATCCAAACGAAAGCTGAACTAAACATACTTCGACAGACTTCGGGCAGCCGAGTGGTTTAGAATTCAGGTCGAAACGCATAATTCTTCGATCTTTTACTTATATATGCTCTAAGGTATGATCGAACTAAAAATCCTTGCGTCAAAGCAAGAACCATTTGAATCGATTCAGAACCAATAACTGCTTACCGCGAACACCGAACTCAATACTACTGTAACCCAGATCACCAAATTTTATAACAATAGATTTGGTTCACAATACAGTTCTAGGTGTTTCATTTGGGATTCGTTCACTTAGTTCTACATCTGTTCATTTTCAGTAATTTTGTTCCGCGAACGGCGTTTTCAGAAAATTACTGTAATATTACCGTTGAACCGTTTTAGAACTGCTTCCGCGAAAACCCCTAATATATCCAAGTGATCCCGATTTAATTTTCAATATGTATGTATTACGTACTTAGAAAACATTCGAAAAATTAACCTACAGCAAAATCCCGTTGAGACTTCACTGTGTATAATATCAAATGAACAAAGCTTTTCATATTCAATGAGGTCCGATATATTTTTGCACTTACCTGTAGTCTGTGGTCAACGTGCGGCTGTGACATGGATAACGAAGATGAACTTTGTGCTGCATCCAATTCCATATCGGACCCGGAATTAGGTGAATGGAAAATGCTGTCGTGTGACACGCTGAGTCCTGGATGCATCGATCCAGAACTTCTGCAAATAAAACAAAATCCAAAAGGTCAAACGGCTTTACCCTATTTAAAGAATGGGATTGATTGTTGGAAAACAGTGAGAATTGGAAGCTATTAACGGTAGCTGGGAAATTAAGAGAAGTTCTTTCTGGAAAAGAAATAAAGACCTACTTTCCCGATCCAAACGAAAGAATAGCCACTTAATGTTGGCAGTTTATCATTAAACAGTTTTAACTGTTAACTAGGGATGTTATGTATATGTAATTTCGGATCTGGATACCGATACGGATATAAGAATAATATTATATCGGTTTCAGTTACGGTTACGGATATGAAATTATTTCGGTTTATCCGATAGTTTCGGATAGTTTCAGTTACGGATATATTGTGAAAGGAAAATACAAATAAAAACAAGGCAACGATTTTATTTTATTTCTAGATTATTTGGTGCTAAAATCACAGATAATAAAAAGAATCAGTCTTAAAATTATAACAAACAAAATAAGGATATTAGTTCCTACTATGTAATAAAAATCTCAACTAAATCTGGGTTTATAAGAAGACAAAAATAATTGATATAATGAAAGTCAACATTAACAAAGCATCCTATTAATCTGTATTGTAAGAGCTTTACTCTGTATTAAATAGTAGATACAAAAAGTAAATTAAATTGGAATTGGTCCATACCATCCATCTTTGAAATAAGCCATAATTTTCTTCTTAATTAGTGATTGTTAGAAAAGAAACGGTTTTATAATATTCGCGAGGTCCAATTTTGTAAATTTTTAAAATTTAAACTAGTCAAAACTGAGCAAAGGTAAATTATACTTAACAAAAAGCAACTTTGCCGGACCAAAACCATGCATAAATAAGATTTGCTCCAACCCGATAAATAACTGACCGGACACAACCCCTTATTGTAAATGGTAATTCGTCAGCGATCACTTGGAGAACGGTTTGTCAATCGACGATTTGTCAGGTTCGAATTTCGAATAGTTTTGTAAAGTGTCTCATTTCGATAAAAATTTGACTTTATCCGAAATTATTCGAAACTTTTGTATCAGATTCGGTTACGGTTTCGGATAGATTTTCATTTCGGATAGCCGATAGTTTCGGTTACGGTTACGGAGCTCCATAACATCCCTACTGTTAACTAACGAATACATGTGTTATCTTCTAGTTTGTTTTTAGGGATTTTTGGTGAAACAACATTAGCGCTTGAGAACACGAACTGAATAAAAAATGCTAACGTTTTGGCCTAGTTTTCAGAGAAATTATAATAATAACAAGTAAATTTGAAATTAAATGATTGACAGTTTTATAATGACAAAGCAAAGGAAATTTATTGTATTGAGATATACAGGATAACACAGAAAATCCAAAGATCATATATAAAAAGAAAGAGCAACAGGCATTGAGGCTAAACCAAACGACGCCTGGGGTGAATATACATCATCACTGTTTCCAAATCGTTGTTTTACTTTAACAATATTTAAATCGGTTAGTACTTTAAATTATTTATTAATGACTGCCTTTTGTTTTTCCTTTTTAACCCTGTACTGTTTGTTTCTAGTAGCTAATGTTTCATTTCAAATTTGTAACTAAAAAAGGGAGATAAATCAAAATCATAATTCTCTTGTTCAACAGCAAGAACTGGGTTTAGTCTTTTAACATTTTGGAGTCCGTCCGCAAATATACGTTGAAGTTGACTTCGTACTCGACAGAATTTCACCATTGTTAGCTCAAAATTGTAGCTTTTTAAACTAATCAACATTAGTTAATCAAGAAAACAGTCTAAGTCGAAAAATCAAACAATATTATTGATTCCGAAAATTTCAGATGGTATAAACTCAAATATCATTGTACATATTGTTTTTTTTTCGTTAATTACTTAAAGATTTTTGAAATTTGTGGCAAATAAAAATTCACAATCCTGCTTGCCAAGTCATGAGGCGTAGGTATATTGTTTTTATATTAACTCAATATCAAAAAAACTAAATTTATAACTTATACTCCAACAATCATACATCAAGCTAACGAATTTTCTTTACAACTACATCATAATCCAGAATGTCAGGACCTATGTGAATGCCCAAGACTAGAAAAAGTACATTCTTTAAAATATCTAGGTATTATTATAGACCAAAATGTTCGCTGGTCAGAACATATAGTTCACGTCAGCAACCGTCTGAGAGCCCTTATTCACACTTTTTATACGCTAAGAGAAATTCCGTCAAAAAAAATTAACAATACTTTAAAATTCATTGGTAGAATCCATTTTATATATTGTGTAGTGGCGTGGGGCGCTGCTTTTAATACAACTATTAGAATTTTACAAACAACACAAAACACACTTCTAAAAATAATTTTGAAAAAAAGTAAACTCTATCTCACCCGCAAGCTTTATGAAGAAAATCAACTATTAAACCTTAGACTAACTTTTATTTACCAAAGCATTTTAGTATTATAGTCAAACCCAATCAAATCTCAGTACAAAAATAATCGAGTAACCTGCTCGACGGCCAATATGGAGTTAAATGTCCAATTTTTCAATAAAACCTTAAGTCAAAAGTCCTTATTCTACTTTGGACCTAAATTATATAACCTAATCCCTATAGAAATAAAAAAAATACCCAACTTCAGAAAATTTAAATTAAAAGTAAAAAATTACCTGTTATTACATCAACACAAATTTTGTGAGCTACTTTCATCTAAAGTTTCATAAACAAGATTAATAAAAAAAACACTAAAACTGTTTGTAAGTGACCATTTCCCAACCATCTACACCCTAAACTCATTTTTGTATTGTATAATTGATATCTCCGTTAATATTAATTATTTTCTGTTAATTCTTACTTTGTCAAATTATGTTTTCTTACCTGCAATCTATCATTTATATGTACATTTTATAACAGAGGCATAATGAACGGGCACATAGCAAAACAGACAGTCATGCCTAGGCAAAGTGTCCTTCTATTCTATCGTGTATCTATTAATTATTTAGAAGAATCAGCCCTATATTTTGACGTATGATTGTACATTTACTGTGATGATGAAATAAATTTGATTTGATTTGAATTTGATATTCCACAGTATTTTTCCCATTTATCATTTAGTTTCCAAGAATTCACTGACAAAGAAATCGCAACACCCAGAAGGAGATGTTAAAATTTAACATTGTTATGGTAAAACATAGATGCTAGAGTAAGGTGCAAATGATTAAAATTTAGTGAATGTTTTTCCTTGAAAACTTTTTTTTATCAATTAACATTACAATATTAATCGTTTTTTGCAATTTTTTAAATTTCAAAGTACTTAGAGTACGTGTACGCCGAATGTATCGCCAACTAAGTGAATTCGAAAGAGGTCGAATTGTTGGTTTACGGGAGGCGGGTTCTTCATTTCGAGAAATCGCTAACCACACGAACAGAAATTGAAGTACTGTTATAAGGTGTTGTCAAGCGTGGTGTGATAATACCCATAATCGGAGAAGAGTATGCTCCGGACGTCGAAGGGGCACAAATGAAGTTCAAGATCGACGTCTAACACTTATAGCCTTTATAGACCGATTTTTGACAACTCAAAATTTGGATAATGAGTAGTTATTAGAACAAGGCCATGTTGTAAGTGTCTGAACGGTTTATTGTCGTGTAAGGTCTTCTGGATTACAGTATTATCAACCTCATCTTGTGCTACCTTTGACCGCTGAGCATCGACGGCAACGACTACAGTGGTGCAAAGAACGACATTGGCAGGACTTGATGCCTGAAGAAGGGTTAGACGACGTCGAGGAGAAAGATGTCAACCTCAATTTGATGTTAAGCGACATGTACATAAAACAGTAAGGCTACGGCCAGACTGGCGGGATTTCACGCTGCGTTTTCGACGTTCTTTTTCGAGCTCTCACATAGTAGGCCATACCAGCAGTTTTTCACGCGCTTGAAATCCAGTTATACCCTGGCTACACACGCCGGTTGCAGTCATTCGCGTGCCTTTAATAACGCGTTCTTTTCTACCAGTGTGATTACTCAACAGCGTGAAATAACGCACAAGAATGGAACCGATCCTATCGTTCGGCGGCTGACCTTGAAGATGCGCCCGACACCGAGCCGTTGGGTGGAAATTCACGCCGCGTCTGGCCTCCCCGATTTGAAATAGTACGGCCTATTGTGTTTGCGTTTTTTCCTTCCGAAACACTGCGTGAAATCCCGCCAGTCTGGCCTTAGCCTAAGCGTTCTGGTATGGGAAGCAGGTCACCCATAGTCTTTGTTCGAGTCAACATGACAACGCAACGTTATTTTCAGGAAGTAGTGAAGCCGTATGTACTCGGCTCATGGATCCTTTATGGGCTCATGGATCCCATATTTCAACAAGATAATGCTTGGTCTTATGTTGCTGGAGTTTCTTTAAACTTTTTTGAATAGATACATGTGAATCTGGCCGCCCAGATTCCTCCATCTTTCTCCCATAGAACATCTTTGCGATATGATGGGTAGTAGGCTCGGAAATTTACCCTTGCCCCCCCTGGACTTTGGAGGTTCTAAGACATGAAATACAGGTAGCTTGGGATAGACCACCTTATCGAATCAATGCCAAGAGTGTTGCGCAGTGTATAGATAACAGCGGTAGACAAACACATTATTAACACATTTATTACAGAAAATTGTAACTCCTTGGTATTTTTTATTCAAATTTTAATCATCTTTGTCAGTGAGTACAATTTCTAATCACGTTTGTTAAGACACCAATTCAAAATGAAATCAAATAGTTGATTACTCCGTTACTTCTTTTTGAAATTATTTAATTTTTAGTGTTGCGCATATTCAATATACGGATACCTTTATAATATCACTCCGAATTTCTCCCTCTCGCACATCACAGTAATTTTCTCCTAAACTACTAGACGAAAAAGGTTGAAGTTTGGTATCAGTGTATAGTTTGGTGAACGATGAGAAGTACATAACGCAAATGAAGAAATTTTGATTTTAGGGGTACTTCTAGGGGGAAAACTAAAAAAATCGACCGCCCCCCCCCCTCTTATCATCGAAAGCATAAGAAGCAAAATTTTGAAAAAAACTTGAATTTTACAGGAAAAATAAGGAGAAACATATACTATTAATTTTGGGGGGCAAATTACAGAATTAAATGGAAAATATAAAATTGAAATTGTTTCTAACACATCACGTAATATATCAAATGAAAGGTCTCATTATGGCGAAAACAAATGTATTTTTTCCATATTTTTAAAATAAATTAATTTAAAAATATTAACAAAAATATAAAAAAATCCCATTCCCCCTACCTTATCTCCGAAACTATAAGCAGTAAAATTTTGAAAAAATTAGAGATGTAGGGCCTCACCTGAATTTTACCGAAAAAATAAGGAGAAACATCTAATATTAATTTTGAGAGGCAAATTACAGAATTAAATGAAAAATTTAAAATTAAAATTGTTTCTAACACATCATGCAATATATCAAATGAAAGGGCTCATTATGGCGAAAACAAATGTATTTTTTTCATATTTTTAAAATAAATTATTTTAAAAATATTAACAAAAACATAAAAATGTTTACCCATTCCCCCTACCTTATCTCCGAAACTATAAATTTAAAAAAAAAATAGGGATATAGGACCTCACCTGAACTTTACTGGAAAAATTAAGAGAAACCGCTAATATTAATTTTAAAGGGCAAATAACAGCATTAAATGGAAAAAATAAAATCAAAATTATTTCTAATGCATGATGTAATATACCAAATCAAAGAGCTCAGTATATTATTTTCGTATTTTAAAAAATATTAACATAAATATTTTTTAAAATTACCCAAATCCCCCCTTTAATTCCAATAAAAAGAAATCCCTAATATTAAGTTTGGGGGCCAAATATTAGAATTAAACGAAAAATAAAAAGATATTTTTTAACGCATCATGCAATACATCAAATGAAAGGACTTATTATGAGGAATACAAATACATATTTTTCATATTTTTAAAATTAATTGTTTAAAAGATATTAACAAAAAGATATAAAAAATTCTCATTTTCGCCTTTATTTCTGAAAATATACTAACTAAACTAGTAAAAATGATTTGGGGTACTGGGCTCACTTGAAATTTATATAAAAATTTGTAGAAAACTTCAATATTAATGATGGGGACAAATTATAGAATTAAATGGAAAATAAAAATTCAATTTTCAAATGCATCACGTAATAAATAAAATAAAAGGCTCATTACGTGAATAACAAATATATAAAATTTTGAAACATTTGTTTACAAGATATTACCAAAACTATTGAACATCGACTAAATTCCCATTTTAGAAACTACACTATCTAAAATTTTGAAAAATATATTTTATTTGTATTTTTAAATAATTTGTATAAAAGATTTAATAATTTTTTATTTAAAACTTGACCTATTTTCCCCTGTATCTTCCAATCTACATTATAAAAGGCTTCCCTGAAAGTTAATTAATAAAATAAAACTCTAATGTTAATTTTGGGGGCCAAATTAGAAAATTAAATACATATTTTTATAAAAATCAAGTGAATCATGTAGCAGATAAAATAAAAAGTCTATGTGTGGAAAATCAAAGTGTATATTTTTTATAAATTTAAAACGGGATTCGATTAAAAGATATTATGGTAAAATAAGAAAATTCAATTAATCCCTACTTGTCTGAATATGAGAATCTTGAAGGTGGTGCGAAATCCTTAGTATGCGAGTCCAACTCGTACTTGACCAAATTATTTAAACTTCAAGCTAATCAAGATCAAGAATTGACTAAACAGTTAAAGCTAAAATACATAATCTGAGTGAGTGGCAACCCTGAAATTGAACAGGTTATAAAGAACAATGTTGTTATCTATAGAAATGTATAAAATCTTTCCTTAGAGTCACATCGTTTCTAGGTATGAGATGCAGTAATTAAACCATCAATGACGAGCAATTATAATATTGTTGGTACTATAAATAATGGATGTGATTCAAATCTACAGATCTAGGATTTCATATTTGTGTCAAGGAACTTCAGACCATCTCCAAAGTGTTAATAATTGTAATTAAACAATTGATGACATCACTGCGACACACAACTATTAAAAAAATACAGTAGCTATACGGTTATAGACGAAACCTTGGAATTATCGTAACATAAAATTTACGTGCATGTTATCAAAAGAGAAATTATACATTTATGGTTTGATAATATATTCCAGGAAAGATATAATACAAAATTTTATAATCTGGGAAAATAAAAAGTTGGAACTTAGTTACAATGTTGGGAATAAAATACAGCCTAGTACAAAACTGACTGGGCATCATTTATAGAATAATCTGTAAATTCAAATTCCCCACATTAATTTTTTGATACAAACTTTATTTTTTCTACTCGAATTGTTTTCAATGCGAATTTATAACCAGCATCACTACAGTCATCGAACTTTATAAAATATTTATCGACTGTACAGGGTGGTCAACGAAGAATGCGAGATACTATATCTGTGAAACTATTCATCGTAGAGGCTTGCGGCACAAAAAAACTTATACTAAAACGGCCAAGATAAAAACTTGGAAAATATTTACAAGTTTTGAAATGCCCGCTAGCTGGCGTAAGTGCAATCTTGAACTTAAAAAGTCATGTTTCTGTGAATTCCGCCATATTAACCTAACAAAAAATAATAAGGATAATGTGAACATTTTTTGATTGGCAATTTTTTGCTGTATCTCTAAAAAATAAAGTGGTGGGGGGTATTGAAATGTTTGTTTTCGAAACAGCTAAGCCGATTACGAAAGAGGCGAAACAAAAACACAACAAAATGCTCATGTGTCAAGTGCAGTTTGGCTAAAATCTTTCTTCATGTCTAATAAATTACTTTCTCTAATAGTTGAATCACTCAAAGGCCAGCCAAGACAATACATCAATGACATTTGAGAAGGCATTTCTTTACATAAATTTCAGCTTTTTCAAAATGTTCTTCATTTCATAGTCAATTTCATGTAAATGAGCTAAAATCTTTTTTGATGCCTAAAAAAATGTCCCTTTTGGTAAATTACACTTTTCATGCGAAAACAGTACAAATTGTTTTAAACATTAACTTGATTATAAATGTAACACTATTTTTACACTCTTCGGGTTCAGTTCAGTTCTTGGATGTATTCAAAAACGCAGTTCAACTCACTATAATTTATTTCCACTACTTTATTTATTTTCACAGAACTATTTACAATTTATGTTAAACACCTGATCTTTACTATATGGCCTTCGAGTTAGGCATTAAAAAGTATTTTGACCCATATTGTTTAACGTATATGGTTAATATATATTCAGACGAGCATTGGAAGACTATCAAGGGGGTTTCAATTGGTGGAAAGAAACTTATTAAACTCCGAAAAGCTGAAGTTACGCCTCTGCTGTTGAAAGACAAAGAAGAACTCGATAAAATGCTACATTTGGTGAGAGAGAAAAGTCAAAAGTTGGTATCAGAAATAAATCTAAGACGAACACGATGATAATAGACAGATGTACTAGCTTAACACAAGAATATATTGCAGATGAATTAGAAGAAGCGGCAGAATTCATATTCTTGGACTTTCGCATACGCAGTCAGGGCAAATACGAAAAAGAAATTAGAAGGCGAATAGCACTACCTTGAAATGCTATGACCAACTTGACGAAAATATGGAAACATCAGCAAATCACGAAACAGACAAAAGTCAAAGTAGTTAGACCGCTTATATTTTCGATGTTCCTGTAAGGTGTAGAATCCTGAACCATTAAAGAAGCCGACAGAAAAAGGACTGAGACTTTCGAGATAAAGTGCTAGCGTCGGTTTCTAGGTATTCCTTGGAGACTGACTTACATATCTAGACTGACAGAGTTAGAGATCAAAGAGAAACTGCTCACTATTGTATTATATAATCAGAAGAGATGAGGATAATCTAGAAAAACTAATTGTTCAAGGAAAACTAGAAAGTCGAATACCTGGAGGAAGATTGCCGGTGAGGTGGCTCGATCAAATAACAGAGATTACACACTCCACTCCCAGGCGCACTTCAGAAGGAACCGGACCACCAGTTATGGACGAACAAAGTAAAATAATGCGCATAAACATGGAATCACGACTTCTCAGACATGAGAATGTGACGCAGAAAAGGAAGAATATGTGTGAGATATGAACGTTAAAGGATCTTATTCCACATTTCTATTAAAGGAGGCTTTCTAAAATCGATAAACTTACCTTCTTCTTCCTTCATCTGCAATGGATAATTCGCTGGTAGACCTGCTACGCAGCGCCTCCTTGCCGATTTCTGTAGTCGACGATTCAACAGCGACAACATCTTCGGTGACTTTTGTCTTTCGTTTGAACCACTTCCTCGGATTCCAAAATCGCTTTTTCGACGGTACTGCAACAACGACAAATAAAAAATTATTCTATCGATTCTGCAAGTCAATGAATTGGAATTTACAAAATGCAAACGTTTTGCAGTTTGTTGCAAAAGAAAACAAATGACATTTAAACGAATGCTAAAAAAATCGTAGATTTTTGCGACTATATGAGACCTGATTAAAATAGCGGAACTAACCTGACTCTTACTTCTCTTCCGAAGTCTTGACAGTAATTTAATTAGTGTCAGTAAAGTGTTACGTAATAAACCAATGGGAAAATAGACCAATATGGGCAAGTAATAGGTATGTAAATAAAAACGCAATAAACTGCTACGAAAAAACTTATTATAATACAATTTCCCATAATTTTCAACTCGTTGCCCCCACCTCAAGAAAATTCTAGATCCGTCCATGTGCCTTGACAGCTATTGTTAGTGCACCGCCAATTGGCTGTCGCATATTTGCACATTTAATGCAATATTTACTAGTGGTTTAAACCAATTTTTCGACATTATAGCGAAAATTCAAGGTAGATAAATAGAAGTGGAATTTATGAACTTTCAAAATGCCATTAATAGATCCCGGTCGGACTAATCTCGTTAATACATTGGGATGTACATCTGAATGATACTTGTGGCATATTTTTCAATGTCTAAGTGCTTCTTGGGAAATAACACCACAGTTTAAAGAAAATTGCTGTATATTCCAGACGTTTCGGGGTCTAGATCAGACCCCGTTGTTAATGGTTAAGAAACTACGGATAAAAAAGGCACAATTTTAAGTGTAAATTAAAATATTTGACAATGTGTATTATTTGATTTCTGACGTAACTAAGAGAATTTTATTTGTAATATACAGGGTAGCACAGAAATTTCTAAAGATCATATAATCATAAAGTTCCTTTCAAATTGGAAGAATTTGAAAGGGAGATCTTCAGAATTTTATGTGGCGCTCCCAGGTGCGACTTTGTTATAAGACCAAAGAACTTTGTTGATTCAGTGATCCCATTAAAATCATAAGGGAAAACCTAGGAAAAACCTTATGAACTATCCCGATATTGGGTTGTTCACAAGGACATGACCAATAGCGATTTCTTCCTTAATCATCGGCAACCAGGACCGATTGAATTCTACGGAGGTAGTAGCGATACAATCGTTTTCATTTAACCAAATTAAAGCAGACTCTTTTAGTTTTCTTTTGGTGTTGTGTTCTTCTTTGTGTAATATAACTGAATTTTGAAACTGTATTTTATGACCAAGGTCCCAAGCATGTTTACAAATTTTGGATTTTTCAAATTGTCGTTTTTTTATGTAATTTTTGTGTTCGTTTATTCGAACATTCAGAGGTCTAGAGGTTTCTCCAATATAGAATTGATTACATTCACACGGGATTTTATAAATGCAATTTTTTGTATTTTGAGTTGTGTTATTTGGTTTGGTTTTTGATATAATTGATTTTAGTGTATTTCTTGTTTTAAATGATGTCTTGGTATTATATCTGTTTCCCACTCTTTTTAGTCTTTCTGATAGACCCTGTATGTATGGTATAGTTATTGTATAGTATATTGTATAGTATAGTTATTGTATTGGGAGTCAGTGTTGCTTGGTGAAGTTTGATGTTGGTTATTAGGGATGGTTTGGTATTCGATTTTCTTTAACTCGTTATTAATAAATTTATTTGGGTAATGATTGGGAGAAAGTACATTTTTTATAAACGTTTTTTCTTCATTGAATTTATTGATATTAGAACAGTTGGTTTTTGTCATATAGTAATCACAAGTAAACAATTATTTCACCAAGGATAATAATGTACATGTAGGACGCTGAGGCATATTCAATAAGCAAAATCAAATAACAGTCTGTTCCTGAATAAATTAATAATACAAATACACTTCGAGAATTGAAAACGTCAATAAAAATCAAGAATTTATAAAAAGCCTTGATTTGAATTATTAGAAAATATATGAAATAATTGTGTCCCCTAGCGGTGGAAGGTTAATGATAATAGTTCAGCTATTATGGAGTAGATGGGGCAATAACTGTTATTAACGTAAAATGTTGGCCGTTTGATCCATTTTTTAATTAATAACACTAAAGCCCGTCAATTAGCAATTGAAAAATTAAAAAAATAGTTCACAAACAGAATGAAATAGTACCGAATTCTTTTACATTTGTGTAATTTACATATAGTTTTTTAAATAAAATATAAATATTTAAAATGAAAATATGTTCATTTTAGGCAAGTCATTCACCCTGTAGTAAGAGGCAGGATTTTGCAGGCATGGTAAATCAAATATAAATTCATATTAAACATAAGTAATATTTTTAAACTTTAGTTTTCCAAAATGTTTTAGGGTTATTCAGATATTTCACAATTACGATTTCAATTTTTAAGAAGAAGATGCAAGAAACAAACTCATAAGTAACTATGAAGATGCAGTATAAATAAAAAGATACATAAGTACTTTCATATTAGTACACCTTAAACTATACGCTAGTAAAGTATCTTTGACAATAGACATTTACGCCATCCCGTGTTTTACTTGTGGAACGCTGGTTCTGTCAATGCTGTAATTTAAGTTTGCTTTGTTATAGATTAAAATTTAGTTATCCCATATTGACATTATTGTATGTATACAATTAATCATAATTGTTCTATTAACAAAACTGAGATTTTTTAATTGCAGCAGTGGGGCAATCCATCTCAACCAGAAACAAATTCAATGATTTGCAGTGGTCAAATTGTTTGGGAGAAAAGTAAACAATGCACATAACAAAAGTTACAATTCAACTATATTTCCTGCAATATGTATATAAAAAAGCTGGTTTGTGTGCTAAAAGATTACGAGTACCTACGACAATAAAAATTGCATCTTCAGGAGTCGATGAAGCTCCAATTGAGAAATAGTAAGTAAATATATATAAGAAAAAAACAAATTAACTTTATTTATTATATATAATTTATTGGTAGATTTCACTGACGATGAAGTCAGAATGGATGAAGATAAAAATTTTGAAGTTGGAACAAGGATAATAAAGCAACAACAGATGTAAATAACATGTTAATTCACAAAGAAATGAATAATGATTATATATTATTTATAGCTTTTGTAATAACTAATAATAAAGAAGCGCTCATAAAAAAATAAAAATAATGAGAATAAAAAGTGTTATTTATTTAAAAGACTATAAATATTGATATATTACAGGAAAGATAGTTGAATTGTAAACTTTGTTATGTATCTACATTGTTTGATTTTTTTGCTCCATCGAAATGAGCTTAGCAAATCCTTGAATATGTTCCTGATTGCCATGGCTTTTCATCCCTCCTGTAACTAAAAAGTTATTTTTTTCTTTATTCCTAAAAGAAAATATTATTAATTAAAAAATTAAAAATTTTATTAACCTTAAATTTCAATTTATTTTGGAAAGAAAAGTATTTACATGATTAACTTTTCTGATTACAAGAGTTATTGAATCTTATATTTGTTAATAGAACAACAATTGTGATTAATTTTATGTATTTAGTAATGAAAAACTTGGAAATTTAATTTATTTGCCCTTAATGACTATGAACTACTGTAATCCATTTTTCCCTTCCTCTCCCATTGCTATAGAAATACAGGAAAACGGTAGAATTGTAATTTTTGATTTTTCCTTGATGTATTTTCAAAATCAACTACACTGCACTTTCGGTTTGATGTTTTTCTTTCCTTTTATGGAATAACTAAATTTTAATCTATAACACAGCAAACATAAATTACGGCCTTGACAGAACCAGCGTTCCACAAATAAAACACGAGATGTCGCAAATGCCTATTGTCAAAGATACTTTACTAGCGTCTACTGTATGTATAATCTCAATAACTTTAATTTAATACACACAGTTAACGAAGACTTTTCTGTATTATATCAAAAATATAAAGAAATACAATGCACTTGCTGATAATATATGTTGAATAATACTTTTTACGGTGACAATTTTTGTAAGTGCATTGAAATTAAAATTTTTCAAATGATAGTTTTCACATTGAATTGAAAGGGTACATTAATCTAACGGCTAACAATGTTATGATATGTCAAACTGAAATCAAAATAATCAGATTCGCTAAAACGATTCAAAACGAAGATGGCCGAGGACATTAGAAATATTGCCATGATGTCAAATATAACTATTTATCTTAAATCTCACTAATTGTATTTATATCATGGGCTTTGTAAGATTAGTTAAATTGTATGAAACTATTAGCCTTTAAAATAGAAACAATATAAATTAAAAGCGTAATGTCAAAATAATAAAATATTATCGGAAACACATTGATCAGTTGCCACACAATATACAATTCTAATTTTAGTTGACAAACCATACTTAGAAACAGATTAAATTTTCCAACTTGCAAGTACCAAATAAATGATTATTATCATATAATATAAATTTTTATGCGTGAAATCTGAATAGCGTGATAATGTGTCTACGCGCCCAAGACGTGTATTACAAAAGTAATGCACTGAGCTGAAAATTTAAATGATTGCACAATTCGTTGATTTTGTATAACTTACTACATGATTTCGATGTGAAATTTTACAGGGAACAGGATGCAATAATGCAAAAAACCCTGTTTTTGAGGGTGTTTTTGGGGCTTTCCGCCTTATTACAACCTTGCGGTAAAATGTTCTGTGTTAATTATCTGCCAGCTCATTTTGCAGATTCAGGCAAAATTTCAATTAATGTTTGTTATTCAAATAGTTTACCAACTTGTGTCTATCAATAAGGACGAATAGACCAATACCAAATCAGCCTTAAAAGGCTACCTTTAAGAATAAGAAGAACAAGATATGACTTTCATTTCATAAGACATTGGGTGTATTTTGAGCATCTTAAAAGTTTACAAAACAATTAATACAATGAATTTTAGGAAATCTAAATATAAAGAGGAAATACATTTTTTTACATTACCTATTGAATATTTCCTTCTGTTGTTCATAATTTTCAAAACATACCAACACTTAACACTTCAAAATTTTCACACAAATGATCCAGTGCACTTTTCACAAATTTACATGTTTTAAATGATACAACTTGCATTGCCGGTTTTAAAGTAATCGAAATAATATTTTCTTTAATATCACGCGTATTGTTACGTACAAACATTCCGAGTAACTCACGTACTAAATAACAAAATGCGATAGATATAGATGGACTGGAGTTTCCAATAACTGCGGAAGCGACGACCATTGTCAAATCGACTCTTGAGGGGCCAGGCGGATGGCAAACAAAAGCATCGGACAATGAGACTGATTCAGTGTTGATACAATGATATAAAACTTGTAACGAATGTGTGTTACAGTGATTTACCCGTATATACCAGCTATTTAACGTATACGCACTGTGTGTGTTTTTCGAAGATTTGATAATGAATCCGATTGTAGCATGCAACACTGGCTTTCTTTCGATCACAGTATAAGATTTTGACATAGTAAACGTAGTATAAAGTGAAATTTGAATATATATATATATATATATATATATATATATATATATATATATATGAACTAAGCTAGGTTCCGGGTGAGAACCGCGTCTGAATTTATTGAATACTCGACGTTTCGACTCCTGCTTTGGAGCCATTATCAAGAGACACTTTTGTCTCTTGATAATGGCTCCAAAGCAGGAGTCGAAACGTCGAGTATTCAATAAATTCAGACGCGGTTCTCACCCGGAACCTAGCTTAGTTCATAATAATGACCGCGGAAGCCTCTCAGAACATATATATATATATATATATATATATATATATATATATAATCAATTAATTGGGAAGCAGCCAGTTCACTAGAGGGTGTTAAAAAGAAATACTCTTTATTACTTTGAAAAGCTTTCAGAATACGTTTATTCCTTCGTCAGTTCAACTAAAATTACATAAAAAATGAGAGTAAGAATTGTTAAAAAAAAATTGAATATAAACTTACGAAATGCGAGGTTCTTCTTCAGTCTTGTTCGTTAAATTGCACCATTGATGTTATAATAAAATTCTTGTTAGATATTTAATGATTGACTGAGATTAGTCTGTTTTGAAGTTATTTGAAAGGGATATGATTCGAGAAAAATCTAACTGAAAGCAAAATTGTAATAATAATCTTAATTTGATTTCAACCAATGCCAGACCTTACAGAAATATTCTAAAAAGAGAATTAAGCTATTATAAAAGTATTGGTCATGAGTGATCATTTGATATATTTGGTGTGACTTTTTTTTGAAATTTTAACTTCAATATCCAACAAGTTACAATAGATAACATTAAGATTTTGTAAATCCGTTCTTTTATTTATGTTGTTGACTTGATTATTAATGCACACCATCTCTAGGAAGTTCCGTTTGAAAATATATTTTTCCTGTTCTAATACTGTTGCATTTTTAAAATCGGCAGTGTGATTGTTGTTGATGCAGTGTATTGCAAGAGCACAGCTTTTTTCTCGAATCATATCCCTTTCAAATAACTTCAAAACAGACTAATGTCAGTCAATCATGAAATCAATGGTGCAATTTAACGAACAAGACGAGTTTTATATATATATATATATATATATATTATATATATATATATATAGTGTGCCAACTGGAATAAATTCGATAACAAATAAAGGAAATTGGGAAATACGATGGGATTTATATTTTTAAATGCGCATTTTTTCAACAAAAAAATATATACTGTGTCATGTGACAGTTGCCAATACCAACTTTCTTATATTAAACGTAAGCCCCTGTATATTATTTATTTTTTGGATTCTCCAGAAAATTCTAAACATAATTCATGTACATTGTCCTACACCTATCTTCAACTATTTCAGAAATATTAAGTTTTTTCAGATTTATTACTAAAAATAACATTAAAAAAAGAAAATTATTTTATTTCACAAATACGCTACATTACACTCAATACTTGATTCCCATTTAGGTCTTTATATTGATATAGTAAGTAAAAACCTTTCCTGCGTTTTTTACTGATATGAAAAAAAAACAGTTTTGTTTATTTTCTTCACAACTCATAGCCTTAGCATCTTGTTGTCTGCCTGCATGACAGTGGTGATCAGTGTCGGTGATATTGTCATTTGAATTTCGTTAACTGTACGTAATAATATCAGAAAAAAAGCGTGACTGATCTAATCGCAATCCTGATTCATCTTTTTATGTCATCTAAGTTGGGGGATTAGTTTTGTATACAGTACTTTTGACAAATCCCCACAAAAAGTAGTCCAATGGTGTCAAATCAGAAGATCGTACTGGGCATTCCATCGATCCGCGCCTCCCAATCCACCGATTTGGAAAAATGTGGTTCAGGTACTGCCGGGCATTGATTTCGTAATAGGGCGGTGCTCTATCTTGCTGAACCCATATTGTATAGGTAGGAACTTGGCTCGACATTCTTGTGGAGCAGTTTTAAATATTTATCCCCCTTCAAGTTGCCATCAATAAAAGAGGGACCTACGTTATGATTTCCAACAATTCCTGTATAAACATTAACTTTTTCAGGATATCGTGTATTCATTGAATACTCGAAAAAGTGATATATGGCTAACACTGAACAGTGGGGCTGCTTTTCGATCAGAATTATGTGAGTTTTCTTGAAACTCAAGCATAATATGCAATTTCGTATTATCAGTTACAGCACTGGCAGCTACTTTTAGTACCTATCTTACATGGCCAAGCTCGCGAAACTGCTTTTCTATTTTGCTAATTGTTCCTTGGGATACAAGGGGCAAATTTGGAAAATTTTCGTGAAATAAGCGAGAAACTTCCATTTGTGTCCGTCTGTTATCTCCATAACCAATCATTTATAGAATGGTTATTTTGTGATATTATTACGAACACTTGACAAAATTCAAACGATAATAGCACTGATAGTGATCACCATTGTCATACAGGCAGACAACAACATGCTAAGGCTATGACTTATGAACGAAAATAAACAAAACTGTTTTTTTTTTCAAATCAGTAAAAAGGTACGCTGGAGTGGTTTTTGCTTACTCAATATCAACGGCTAAATGGGACTTAAGTATTGAGTGCAGTGTAGCGTTTTCCCTAAAAGCCCTCCTTTATTAGTTATTGAATTTATTCCATTTGGCTGTTTCACACCACTGTACAAGTAAATTAAAACAACACTCACTTTACATTTTTAACTTTAATTTGATATTGCATAAAAAACATTAGTCATTAAATATTTGTACATGGTCCATAATAAGCAACCAACAATTAAATGTTGTGTACCACTGTAATTGAAGTTGTTATCATTTGGCACTGTTATGATGTCGATTGAAAATATTATGCTTGACAGATTTCCTTTTTTGGTGATCGAGTCGGTTTAAAAGTTATCGAGATGCAATTCATTGTTGATAAAGTATTGTAAAAGTGCTCATTTATCTTTGAGAATATACCGCTCCTAAATCATATCGTTTCTGAATTTCACGTAAAACCACTTTGATATTTTTCGCTTTTATCATCTGAGATTAAACGACTTATTTATGTACGTTATCTAAATTACCATAAATGAAAGTATGGTAAATCACTGAAACTATTACAGAACAAAATAGTTTCGAATATTTTAACTGACTGATAATGCTAATGAGTAAATTCTGTAACCTCTCTCGACAAAAATTTACTTGAATATCAAATTGAAACCAATTAAACCAGACAATGGGTTTCTAATAGGTCTGAATTTTAACTTTTCTTTAAACTAGAAAGTAGGTGCGAAGTTTGGTCGATCGATGGAATTCTTCCACTCTAACCCCACAAACAAAAGATTCTTCCCCCTTTTAACCGACTTCCAAAATGGAGGTTATCAATTCGTCGACAGTTTTTTTTATGTATGCTCAGTGATTATTTTGATAACTTAACCGAAAATCCGAAAAAAAACCTGTAATTAAAGAACTACTCTTCAATGAATTCCTAAAAAGACTCAATCAATTTGAATATATTAGATTGTATTCTACAAAGAGATATTCCAGCTTGATTCCGTATAATTTGCTATAATGTAAAATATACAATTTTTCTGAAAATCGGAAAAATATGTGAAACAACGGTAAAAATCAATGTAAATGTCAAATTTTCATCATAAATGTCTAGTTTCAATGTCAAGATATGTATATCGTATAGGGTGTTTATAACGTTTGTTATTCAACCAACGGGGCGTGTTGCGTTCCTATTGGCCCATTCCTTCAGCCAATCAGAGCTCTCGTTCTTTGATAAAGCAAAGATCCTCTGGTTATTAACGTAATAACTGTCACTGTCATCGATGTTTTTAATATTTGGATGTGCTACTGGACTCTTGTTTGAAATATAGCATCCTGGCGCTGATCCGCTTCACCTTTGATTTTGCATACAGTTTATAGCTTGTAAGGTTATTGTAATTCGTTTTTCTTCACTAGATGCTATTTCCCTGGAGGTCACCCTGAATTGATAAGGTACTTTCCTTTCTTAGTTTCTTGAGGACTTACAATGTCTCTGCGATTCTTGAACTTTCGAAATATTTACACCCAATTAATGTTCTTTTGTATTTGACATTATAGTTCCTTAGACCTTCCGGTTAAATCACAATGATGGATTGAACTATGCGAGATAAATGACCTATAAATAACGAAATGATTCTTTCCGTATTTTATTTTTAAGCCAGACATATTTCTTGACAAACAATTGAAACATATTTTAAGTTTCAGACTATGCAGATCTTTCTATGGGAAATAACATTTTCCTTAATAATAATAAGAAAATTCTTTTGAAAATCCTTTTGATATGTGATATATCTGGGGTTTAGTAAATTTCCCCCTAAAGGTACGCATAGCCAATATACACTGTATGGTCAAGTCGGGTATAAGAAAATTTTCCGTATACTCCCAATCTACATTTCAAAATTTTCGAAGTAAGAAAACATTGACGCTCAAGATTCAGTTTGCCTGTGTAAATAGTCATTGACGTCACAGATGAATAAAAGTGATAGTGATTTTATTCAGTTTGATGTAACACTTCACTAATTGTGCATATCTTCGGTCATTCATGGCTTCTACGTCTTCAAAGATTCCTTGACACAGCTTGATGTTAAGCAAACAATCTCATGGAACTCAATAAAGTAAATCCCTAGGTGTACAAATTTGGGGGCGGGATCACCACAAAAATGGGTCAAGATATCGGTTTGACTACGGTGCTCCCTCACTGGCCTTGAGACTCACCGTTTTACAGTCATGGCTTGTAAAATGACATTCATAATTAACCTTGGACTCAGGAAACTTAAGAACTAAAGTCAATTATAGACTGCATTACTATAAGGAAAAACAGTGCTATCAGAATTAAGTTCGTTATGAGTCAAACGAGGTACAAAATCCGATTTATATCATGAACTATTCTTCCCATTTACTAATTCACCAATAATATCCAACAGTCACAGGAGGAAAATGAAGGAAAAAAAGAGAAGAAAGAACTTGAACTTGAACTAGAGCTGTTACAGCACGAGTCGAAAACAGATTTATAGTAATCTCGTCTGTATCCAAAGTAAATGAGAGAAGCAGTGTTAGAAACTTTGGAAGAAAAATGTTAGAAATAACGAAAGCAATATAAGCGAAGTCACATCAAAATCAATAAAAGAAAAAAGCACTGTATGAGAAATGCCTAAATGGCAATGAATTGAATAGCAAATTCGTTTTCTGCTTATTACGCCAGTAAACTCTTAGACCGTGGAATGTTTGTTATTTGCTAAGCAATTTGAGTTACCTGTGAAGGATTCCAGCGACCTTGAAATATAGAAAACTCTCCGTACCATAATGTTATTCTTTTAATTAACAAATTCACTGTATCTCACCAATATTAAAACGAAATGAAAAATTTCCAACTAGGCATTTAGCTATCTTTTATCGATTTTTTGCATGGCTTTGCCAGGTAATGATTGTATATGATAAGATTACCAAATGAGCAGATCTGCGATTTTTTAAGTTGTTTTATTGAAGCATTAATTGTGATAGCGGTCCTATTGAATTCGTATCATCTACATCGTGAAACGGTACAGTGTTTGAATAACGTTAGAAAAATGACCTGGTGCAGTCGCCCAAAATATGGACACGACCTTGTGCAGCCTGTGGATGTTTATGTAGAATTTTATCCTACGTTTGCTGGAAAGTTTGCCAAACTAGATGACACCTATTTCTAAAGGTCCCGCTCAGGCGTTTTCCCGTTAAAACAAGAATAGAAGCGAAAACGAAATCAAGAAGAAATGGATAATCTTGATCTTTATAGACCTAAAAGAAGCTTACGATAACATACCAGTATCAAAATTGTAACAAGTGTTCCTAAATACCCACCTTAATGATACCTCCACAAAAGCTGTCCAAAACTTATACAGGGCACAGAATTTGCAATGGAACTAGAGAAAAATATCAGTGTTTCAGTTAGGGATTACACGTCTCGTGTCCTGGGCCTTTTTAGTCGAGTCTTATGTTTTCGTTTTCGCCCGAATTAGTGTTCGGACGCTGTATTTTTACATTTGTGACACACCAAAGGTTCCATCCACAGCATTTCCATTTGATGAATTCAGTCGATTTTTTTGGAAATCGGACACAAACAAAATAATTTTATGTTACGGTAAACTCGACGTTTTTCAATTAGTTTATGAGATGTAAAACATAAAAAAATACCATAACAGACACATTTCCCACAAAATAAGGAAAAAAATGCAACAGAAATGCAAACTACAGGTAAGTATAGAGTATTTTTTATTTATATTTAATTTATGGTAAAAGAATGCAACAAACTATTACTGACAGACGTCTATTTTAACGGTTCTACTCTGACCGAAGCTCTATGGTAGAAAAGTTTCTAAACCCATATCTAAGTCTCGACAATTGAAACGAAAAGAATACTTTTCTTATGATGTCAATGTGTACTTTACTGCAGTCAGTCAACTCAGCTGTAGGAGTGTTAAGCAAAGTTACCAGCTGTAGTTACCAGTTATCAAATTGTCATTACATTTGTGTGTTGACTAAGTTCATATCATTCAGTACACATTTTAGATAGACAATCCGAATAATATTTGAGTTTAGAGTATGGAGTGTAGAGTGAAAGGAGGACAAACTTATATGGGAATAAAACTGAAAAAGTGTCCAGCGGACGGTTTCAAATAAGAAGTTCAAGAAATGACCAGAATGGCGCAAGTGTGACCACAGGGTATGTTGTGAAGTTAATTGTTAACGGATTGAAATACACAAATCCAACATTTACAAGTGAAGCGGCTGAAAAAGTGAGAATGATGTAAAATTATTAGTAAAAATCGTAAATAAAACGTAGAAAATCTGTTATGTAAACTTCTCTTTATAAATGGTTGTCTCCGTTTTTTGTAATCTCTGCAAATGATATGAGTTTATAGTGTGTTAATTGTGATATAAATTAATAAGCGTGTGCCCCAGTTTTGACTTTTTATAAAACGGAGTGATTTTATAATTGTTATTTTGTTATAAAACTTTTTGAAACAGTTAAACATTAGGAAAAAATTGTATATTTGTAATATTTTTATACTTATTAACAAATAGATGTTGGTGAATTAGATGTAAATAAAAAGTATTTATTTTTACATTATTGTGTTCATATTACATATTTATTTTGTAAAGTTGGTGTTTCTACTTCCTTGTTCACCTTTCTCTGGATAAAAGGTAATTAACAATTCTTTTCATCACTGAATAAATTAAGTTATCTCTTCTGTTATCATTATGGAACAAATTTCACTTGCATGTTATTCTAGAATAGTTTCTTTTTTGAAGGATTATAACATTTTCACACACTGGTTTTCCATATATTTTATCTTGTCTCCATCAACTACAATTAAATGACTATTTTTGGCATCTTTCTGCAGTAGGTCTATTTTAAATATTTCCAAAGGTACGCCTGGTGAATGCCCCTGAAAAATATCTTCAGAAGTTTGTTAAAGTTCTCGAGTTGATGTACAATGTCATAATCAGTTTAGTAATTATATAATAATGGGTTCTTCAGAGTTTAATTTGTGTAGGATATTTATCTTGACTCCTAAAAAAATGTGCAAATAAAATTTTGCTTGTAAGTCATTTTTATCTATGTATAAGGTATTTCATTGACTTTACACTTTATTAATGTTAAATATAAATCTGGTTGTTGATCTGTGATGGATAAATTTGCATTTTTTAGATGTAAATGCTTCACATTAAAGTAATTTTATTCACGTAGGTTTGTTCGTAGAAAACTGATTTCTACGAACAAATTACCCGGTCGGTATTAGTGGCTTCCCCAAATTGAAACCATTTTGTGGACACTTTTTCTTACACAGAGTGTGTCCTCCTATTAATCAAACGTCCATAGTTTAGAGTAAATATCCTATTCTGATATTCCTTAATATCGGACTTTAGAGCATATACTTCTGGAGGTAGCGTGTGTTGGCTTAGATCATGTACCTTCTAGATATAGCCTGTCATGAACAAATGTCGTGGTAAGACTAAAGATAGAGAGGGCAATAGTGAGGGCAAGAGGCTATTTCACTCGGTTGGGAGCTGCTTCCAATGAAATACGTTCAGCATGGCATTCATTGGCTGCTTGTACCCACTAAGCCTGTTACTGTCTGTATTGCTCTCTCTTTCTAGCGTTGCCACGATTTTGTGCATGACAGCCTATATCTAGGTGGTACATGATCTAAGTGTGTTGGCTTTGGGTTTCAAAAGGAAATAAACAACCTTGGCACAGAAAATTGGATTACCTTGAATAAGATTGTACCTTGGTGAAGCTTTGACAGTGCCGGAACCGGATGTCATTCACCAACGTTAGATATGTCAGAGGCACTTCCGTTTTAGTCCTATTGAATCGGGCATGGACGTGGAGAGGCGAAGAAGTACGACCAGACTGATGTATTTCCCTTTTGAACTAATGTTATTGATCGTTATCGATTAATGTTATGTTTTGAATTGTAAATTATTGTATGGACCTTAAAAAGTATTCCTGTTCGTCATACCATCACGCCCATTTCGGTTATTTTCCTGACAAGAGAGATAAGGACATCCAAGTTGACTGAAGGGAAGCCATTACGAGATTTTAGTAAAACACCCGTAGATGCTTTCCTCTGATTGTTTTTGTTCATTATTTCTCTAACACGTGCAATGCACATTAATAACAGACCTTAGAGCTTATACTTCGTATGACTTTAGGAGCATAAACAAAAAATATCGTTTTGTAGTATTAGGTATTGTCAAAAAATACTTTGAATTTAAAATCAAACGAAAAGTTTCTTTGGAGGTTTGTCTCTGTTTGTGAGTCAAATTTATTATTTATGAATTCATGTTTGAGTACTTTGTGAATTTACATACTTATTACCGTAGTTATATTAAATATTTCATTCGAATTAAATTATTTTCTGTTACCTGACGGAGTTTTAAAAAGTTTGGTTATTCAAGTTTATTCTAAAACAGATACTTGTTTTAATATGTATTAGACTTCATCTAATTAGACTATATTACAGAAGATATTTTTGAAGAATAGTCTGGAGAAGCTTTGATATTTAAAAAAATTCTACTTAAATAATATCTATTGCTATAAGTTAAGCTGTGTTAATTAAACTGGCCTGGATATACATTGCCAGCATATTAAATAGGTAAAGTTTTGAAGAACATTTAAGTTAAGAAATTAATTACAGATTAGTATTAAAAATTGAATGAAATTTTTTTTTAACTTTAGAAAAAAAATAAATGAGACCTTTTTTGTACAGAAATTAATTTTCTGCCAAAACTGATTCCAATTTGTTCTTAAAGCCAAATACTTGAAGAGACATGTAAAAAAACTACCACTTTACCCAAAAATCAAGTTAAGTCGTCTTGACGCCTTGAGGTCTTGTTATTTTAAATAAAACAAAATCCTAGTGTTTTCTCATCAAATAGAAGCTTTTTACGGGGCGCCTCAATAAATAAAATTTTTAACAACTTGTCTAACAGTTATATAGGGTGGTTCGATATTTTTTTTTTATAAAAATGTTATGATGGGTGGTCCATAAGCATAGACAGAGTGGTTGAAATATACTATGAAGTGAAATTATTATAAAGAGTGTCTCTCCATAAATGTTACAAAAGTAAAGTTAAACTGTTTGATTTCGTCTTGGGAAAAATTTCTGTACATAGCAAATGGCCAATTAAATGGATATTTTACCTACATTTCTTACAAAATTTATGTAAACCAGATATTAACAGCTTAATATATATATATATATATATATATATATATATATATATATATATATATATATATATATATATATATATGTTATATAAGTTATTCCATCGACTTATGTGAAACCATCTAGCAACAGTTCCCAAGCTGAGTCAGCATCCACGTGTCGTCTCAGGTTACCTTCGACGACGTACATCCGTGAGAACGGCAAACGCGGCGACAGCTTAGTCAGCATTCTTATGTTATAAATTGTTCAATTGCCTTATGTCTGTATTCATTGTTACTTACAGATTTGTCTAGTTAGTTTAACACTCATTTTTTTCCTTTTTTATTGTTATAAAGTTTTATTATTATTTTCATTATATTCAAGTTTATATTAAAAGTTTTATTAATTGTGCAAGTATAAATAAAGTCTTTTTTAAAAAGTGAAATTTTGGAAGTGTGATATAACATATATATATATATATTTAAATATTTGTTTTTAAGTTTTCGCGGGCACTAAATGTTTTAGGTGGTTTCCGGGAATTCATCCGCGTAGTTGATAACTGATCCCTGTCGGGACGATGGTAAAATGACGACGTTTCGGCAGAGTCACATCTGCCCTCTTCAGGTCGGTTCGCATAATTCGCTACATTACACTCGATACTTAATTCCCATTTAGCTCTTGATATTGAGATAGTAAACAAAAACCATTCCTGCGTTCCTTTTTACTAATATGAAAAAAAAGGTTTTATTTATTTTCGTCAAAACTCATAGCCTTAGCATCTTGTTGTCTGCCTGCATGACAGTGGTGCTCAGTGTCAGTGCTATTGTTGTTTGAATTTCGTTAATTGTACGTAATAATGTCAGAAAAATGTTTCATTTAACAGAAATACACAAAATAACCATTCTACAAATGATTAGTTATGGAGATAACACACGGACACAAATGGAAGTTTCTTGCTTATTTTATAAAAATTTTCCAAATTTGCCGCCTGTATTCCAAATAACAATTAGCAAAATAGAAACAGTTGAAGATAGGTGTAGGACATTGTATATGAATTATGTCTAGAATTTTCTGCAGAATCCAAGTAATAAATAATATACAAGGGTTTGCATTTAAAATAAGAAAGTTAGTATTGACCACTGTAACATAACACACTCTACATAAGTTTTTTTTTGTTGAAAAAAATACGCATTTAAAAAGCATTTAAAAATACAAATCGACGTGTTCAAACGTTTTTCCCAACACGCTCTCCTTTATTCGTTATCGAATTTATTCCATTTGGCTGTTCCATACTGTATATGCATTTCTCAGGTTTGGCACCAACTTCAAACTCAGTTTTATAGAACATATAAATAATATTTTTCGGTTAAAAGATCCAAATCAATTATTTTTCCTTTTTAGTGTCACTATTGTTATTATTCCTTGAAGTCGGTATTTTTATTTATTAGATCAGTTACTTTAGAGTTTTGTTTGCTAAAAAATTATTAATCGTAGTAAATTCTTTTATTTAAGTTCAGAGAGTTAGACTCGCTTTCATGTTTGTGTTGGACAGAACCTAGACGATATATCAATTTTATCTTTCTTTTGAGAACTAAACGTGCCCCAGAAACAAAACACGAAGAATGCCGAAGCACATTTGAAAAACTAAATTATTTCATAATCGTTTCCCAGATGACAACAAAAGCAACACACAAACGATACGAGCTTTACGTGACGTCACGTCAACTTCAAGTACTGATACGCGACACAATAAATCCTGCAAGATTCATTTCTGGATAAATTATAAACAAAAATGGCCCTCACAAGCAATGCGTCTTGAATATTTAACGTTATCGTGCTGAACAGGGAGCTATTTTCTTAAATATTTTACCGTCAGAGAATGTGCAATGTACATTTTCCTCACGAAAAAGTTGAATTTACAGCATTACTTATCACATTAAAAATGCAAGGCTTATGTGCCTCGATCGAACGCTTGGAACACTTTGGACGGTGAATTTTGAGTGCTTTTAAAAAGTATATCCGTTAATGTTTCTGAGGCTCAGGCCGTTATAGATTCTGATTATGAATACGGACTTTTAAAACTCTTACCCCAACTGGAAGGTGTAAAATAAAACATTTTTTAAAAAAATATAACCGAGTTCCACCTATAACTAAAAAGCTAAAAATAATTATAACAAAATACAACTGTAGCAAATAAATAACACATTCAATGTTGTTAGGTACCTACCCAGGAAGTAAAAAATGTAAACATTTAAATGTGCTCATTCTGTACAAATTAAGAGGGCAGAGGTGATTCTGCCGAAACGCCGCGATGTTAACATCGATCCCGGCAGGGATCAGTTTTCAACTTTCAACCACATGTCAAGAGCATTTTACTTCAAAAAGGTTTTCAGTTGCAACTTGTTCTTGTGATGTTGAGACATCCTCTATATATTCAAAATGTCACAGACAGCAGCTAAAAACACTAGAATTTTGTAACACCAACATGTAGGTAGGCAGATTGAATCTGCTCCTGTACCACTTGTAGTTGTAAATAAAAATTATTTATTTTTACATTATTGTGTTCATATTACATATTTACTTTGAAAAGTGTCCCTTTACAAAGTTGGTGTTTCTACTTCCTTGTTCACCTCTCTCTGGATAAAAGGTAATTAACAGTTCTTTTCATCACTGAATAAACTGCTATAATTAAGTTATCTCTTCTGTTATCAGTATGGAACAAATTTCACTTGCATTTTATTATAGAATAGTTTCTTTTTCAAGGATTCTAACATTTTCACACACTGGTTTTCCATATATTTTTTCTTGTCTAGTTGGACAAAAAAACTCCATTACCTACAATTAAATGACTGTTTTTGACATATTTCTGCTGTAGTTGTATTTTAAATATACGCCTGGTGAATGCCCCTGGAAAAATATCTTCAGAAGTTTGTTGAAGTTGATGGACAATGCCATAATCAGTTTAGTAATTACATAATAATGGGTTCTTCAGAGTTTAATTTATGTAGGATATTTATCTTGACTCCTAAAAAAATGTGCAAATAAAATTTTGCTTGTAAGTCATTTTTATCTATGTACAAGGTATTTCAGTGCCTTAACACTTTATTAATGTTAAATATAAATCTGGTTGTTGAACTGTGCTGGTTAAATTTGCATTTTTTGGATGTGAATTCTTCACATTAACCTAATTTTATTTACGTAGGTTCGTTCGTAGAAAACTGATTTCTACGAACAAATTACCCGGTCGGTACTAGTGGCTCCCCCAAATTGAAACCATTTTGTGGACACGTTTTCTTACACATAGTAGGTGTGTTCCTACCTGCAGTATCCGTACCACCATGAAACTGTCACGAAATCGCCTGCATCGAATTTATGCGCAACTGCGAATTTAGCACCGTTCAACGTACTACCATTGTACAGTCACAAAAAATATTAGTTGGAACGGTTTTCTGACAAGCTTGTGGTCTGAACTCTGCGACCTGCATTCCATAACCTTAATTCATTGACAGTTTCTACTGCGCATGATTAGTAAGAATCACCAAACGATTCTTGTTCTTCACCAAGGATTGAAATGGCGATGCGAGAAACGGTAGTTTATTTAGTTGGAACACCGTGATGCATCGTTTACTGAACCGTCATAACTCGGTTGGAACAGGTTTTCTTGAATGCGCATGACGGTGATCGTCACATGTACCCTTTCGCATCGGGTAGGAACAAACCATATGTTCAATTATCAGTGACGCCATCTAGTGACGAAAGGTAATACAAATACAACAGTATTAATTCATGAATACAACTTTTTGAAGTTTTACATGTTAAGCTTTTCCACTCAATAAATTTTAATTATTATTCAGAAGTATTAATGTGAAATATTTACTTTATAGTATGAAGCTAGTCAGTACATAAATTTAATGACAAGTTTAATAATCATCTTCTTTATGACTTCTGACGTATGTCAAGCCTCTAATTTAATGTATTGCAAAGAAAGAGTTTTTATTAGAACGAACAGCAAATTTTGTGCAGGTATTGTATATTAGTTTATTTTCTGTATATTATTGATTTTCTATGAAAGAAGTGACTCTTAATATATATTACTTGGTGCCTGTTTCTTACACACAGAACTGAATTTCAAGATCGAGCCAGTGTATAGTGTCGGGTCGGCCGGGTCGGGTCGGTATGGGTATTTCAAGTGTGTGGTGTCGGTGTCGAAACAAATGAAATCTCAAGTTATCCAAGTCATTCCCTTGCTCATCTACTTTCATATGTGTAAATGTGGGCCTCCGTTAAAAAGCTTTCGCTTCAAAAAACGGCGGGAACTAAGTTGCCAACATGATAAATACTTCAATAGTTTGCTGCAAACTTTAATTAATTACCCAATCGACATAGTTCGAAACGTATTTGTCGAAGTCTATTGAAATTCCAATTGAATTTCCATCGAAACTGTTACATCAAATTTTCAACGAGTCCCGAAAGATACTGATTCAATTTCGTTAATTTCGATCAAGCAATTACCAATCACCGATTGCGTCAACTGAGTTCTATATTGAAAAATTTAGGTTATTGCTAAGTGGTTCATTGCTATTTTTATAATCTTGCCAAGGTCGTGTATGAGTTAGTGTAAGAACGCAATTTGAGGACGAAATTGGGTTACGAAAATATCGAAAGAAATTATCTCAAAGGTTGTGTATTATTTGTGTATTGTGCTATACCTTTTTTTTCTTTTAGGTGTAGAAATTTTCAATGAATAGGCGTGAAACTATTTCGTTATTTTATGTTTCCAAAACCAATATCTATGTTCGGCGAGGGCTTTTATTTTTATCGGTCTTGAACAAAAATAACATAAAATTTTATATATCATACTAAGTTTTGGCATAAAATTTACATTTGATACAGTACCTAATGCCAAATGGGCACCATTTAATTTTTTTGTCTAATGTAAAGGGTAGTCTTCTAATGCTTTAATTGAAAGATATTTTTAAAATCCATCCAACGCTTTTGTGTTTGCTAAAATTCGATGAGTAGGTACATAGTCTGAACGATTTATTCGATATGTAAAAACAGACCTCCACTGAAGAAAATTTGCTAACCATTTCACTGGAAATGCATATATATTAGATATGGTTTCAAGAAAACACTATAGGATACTAACGGAAAATAACTCAATAATTAATTATCCATTCGGATAGATGAACCTATCATTTAGTAGCTATTGAGAATACGTGTGAAACAAACTTATTTTTGGCACGTTTCCATTCACTTGCTAAAAAATTACAAAAACTGCCAAAACTGTGAGTTTTGCAACTTTAAACACCCCGTATAATTAATTAAGGAATAAAAATGTATATATTATGCTATATTCCTGCTTCAAGAAAAACCAATAAACACCTGCGGAATTTTTTTGCAAAAATAGACATAAGTAATTCTAAGTTCTCTAGTCTATATGGTACATAGGAGATGCTCATAGGCTAATTGTCAGCTATCTTATTAATAGGCTTCAGCGTGTAACTATGAACAATATGACTCGTGAGTTTAGTGAAACTAAAACTGGAGTTTCACAAGGAATAGTTTTAGGGGCCTTGTTTTCCGACTCTATATGAGTGGTCTCCTAAATTCTTTCTCAGATGTATTATTATTTGCATATGATAGTGCAGTTATTTGTACTGGAAAAAATGGAATGAAGAAGAACTTAAAAGGAAAAACTATCTTATAGAAACGAGCTTATGACTTTGTTCTCAATAATAAAAAGCTTGTAAACTATGGTAACAGTATACCAAAAGAAATAGAGACTCACATTGATAATCAACGTACGAAACGAGTAAAATACTTCAAGTACCTATCTAAGTATAATAATAGACTACAGACTTAGGTAAGGAAACGATATTGACTGTATACTAAAAAACAAAATATATCGGGGTCATTCCATGTCAAATCGACAAATAGTTGGACGCGACCCGCACCGATTCGGATAAATTTTGGTGGAGAGTTTTGTCTCATCATAAAACGAAGTTCTGCCAAAGGAAAAAAAATATTTTTTTTCCTAAGAGATATTCAAAATTAAAAATTTCACTGTTTTTCCGATTTTATGAGTTTAGTTATTTCATATTTCAGAAACTACTCAATATTAAAAAAAACTATGGTACATTTTTAGAAGACACTTAGAAGTATAAAAAAAAAAATTTGAAAAAAAAAATTGAAAACTATCAAAATTAAAACATTTTGAATTTTTCAAAATCGTGGAAAGTAACCATCGCGGGAAAATTCTTATATTATACCTCTAACATATCTAAAGAAATTCTGACATTTTTTTTTTCGTTTCAAAAATATGAATATTTGAATTTTGGCAAAATAGTTTTTTTTCTATTTTTTCAAATTTTTTTGTTAAATATCATTATTCTCCACATGATTACCGAAATTTGAGGTCTAAAATATTTTTCTTATGTTAATGGGATGTAAAAACAAATATATCTCAAAATTGTAAGTAATTATCTGTTTAACATTCAAGGCTTCGGTGATCGGTGATCAACTATTTTGACAAAATTCAAAAATTCATATCTTTGAAACGAAAAAGAACAAACACTCTCTGAAAATTTCAGAATTTCTTTAGATATGTTAGAGGTATAATATAAAAATTTTGAGGCCAGAATTTTCCCGCGATGGTTACTTTCCACGATTTTGAAAAATTCAAAATTTTTTAATTTTCATAATTTTCAAAATTTTTTTTCAAATTTTTTTTTCTCATACCTCTAAGTGTCTTCTAAAAATGTACCAAAGTTTTTTTTTAATATTCAGTAGTTTCTGAAATATTAAATAACTAAACTCATAAAATCGGAAAAACAGTGAAATTTTTAATTTTGAATATCTCTTAGGAAAAAATTTTTAATTTTTTTTCCTTTGGCAGAACTTCGTTTTATCATGAGACAAAACTCTCAACCAAAATTCATCTGAATCGGTGGGGTCGCGTCCAACTATTTGTCGATTTGACATGGAATGACCCAATGTTCTTATCTTACAGAAACTACCAAAATGTATAAAAAGTTCGCATAATCTACAACACTTTAATTCAAATCATTGGGAACTATAGTATTGGATTGAGCCCTTAAAAACTACCCACAATACCTTCAACAATTGTATAATCAGTTCTTAAAAATTGTAAACAAAACCAATATACAGCTAATAAAAACATCCTAAATTTTAAAGAAACATTGGCAACTTAATCAATCTTGTATTATCATGAAGAACGACAAAAATATATAAAAAGTAGAAATAAAACTATACAAAGATTTAGTTCAGCTTATTCAAGCTATAAATATATTCAATTTTCTTCCCCGGAATTGAAAACCCTCAGATTTAAGTTCTAGGAAAACATAACTGGAGATCTGAGTTCAAACAAATATCAAAAAGTAATAAATGAAAATGAATAAGTAAATGTTAACGACGAATTTTAAGAACTGGAATATTACTAGCATTGTGTATACAGTATGGAACAGCCAAATGGAATAAATTCGATAACAAATAAAGGAGGGCGTGTTGGGAAAAACGCTTGGACACCTCGATTTGTATTTTTAAATGCGGATTTCTTCAACAGAAAAAAATATATAGGGTGTGTCATGTGACAGTGGCCAATACCAACTTTCTTATTTAAATGCAAGCCCCTGTATATTATTATTTTTTGGATTCTCCAGAAAATTCTAGACATAATTCATGTACAATGTCGTACACCTATCTTCTGTTTCAGAAATATTAAGTGTTTTCAGATTTATTACAAAAATTAACATTCAAAAAGAAAATTATTTTATTTCACAAATTCGCTACATTACACTCAATACTTAATTCCCATTTAGCTCTTGATATTGAGATAGTAAGCAAAAACCATTCCTGAGTTCCTTTTTACTGATTTGATAAAAAACAGTTTTGTTTATTATCGTCAAAATTCATAGCCTTAGCATCTTGTTGTCTGCCTGCATGACAGTGGCGATCAGTGTCAGTGCTATTGTCGTTTGAATTTCGTTAACTGTACGTAATAATATCAGAAAAATGGTTTATTTAACAGAAATCCACAAAATAATCGTTCTACAAATGATTAGTTATGGAGATAACACAGGGACACAAATGGGGAAGTTTCTCGCTTATTTCACGAAAATTTTCCTAATTTGCCGCCTGTATCCCAAGGAACAATTAGCAAAACAGAAAAGCAGTTTTGGCGAGCTTGGTCGTGTAAGACAGATAAAAAAAATAGCTGCCAATGCTCTAAGTGATAATACGAAATTGGATATTATGCTTGAGTTTCAAGAAAACCCACTTAATTCTGGTCGAAAAGCAGCCCCACTGTTCAACGTTAGCCACACATAAATTTTTCGAGTATTAAAGGAAAGTAAAATGTATCCCTATAAAATGATCCCGACTCAGGACCTCATGGAAGACGATAGGAGAACGTATGTCTGTCAACAAATGTAAATCATATCGTAGGTCTCTTTTTCATTGATTGAATGGAGATAAATATTTAGAACTGCTCCAAAACAAAGCCGTGCCAACTGTGACAAATCCACAAGTCCCTGCCAATACAATATGGTTTCAGAAAGATGGAGCACCGCCCCATTACGAAATCAATGTCCGGCAGTATCTGAACCAAATTTTTCCAAATCGGTGGATTGGGAGGCGCGAATCGATAGAAGGCCAGCACGATCTCCTGATTTAACGCCATTGGACTACTTTTTGTGGGTATATGTCAAAAGTACTGCATACAAAACTAAACTCCTCAACTTAGATGACCTAAAAAGACGAATCACGCTTGCGATTAGATCAGTTGCCAAGACGTTCGCGGCGAGCATTTTGAACATTTCATACATTGACATTAATGTTTTCTTGTTTTTTTATATTATTAAGAAATAATCAGTATTACTTGTTAGATTTTTAGTGTAATGTAGCGAATTTGAGAAATAAAATAATTTTCTTTTTAGGGTTCCGTATATACAGTATACGGATACCCTTATAATATCACTCAGGATTTCTACCTCTGTCACATCACAGCAATTTTCTCCTAAACTACTGGACGGAAGAGGTTGAAATTTGGTATGAAGGTATAGTTTGGTGACTTGATCAGGAGCACATATCGCAAAAGAAGAAATTTTGATTTAAGGGGTACTTCTGGGGGGAAAAACTAAAAGAATTGACCGTTCCCCCCCCCCAGATCTCCGAAACTACTGAACCTAAAATTTTGAAAAAAAAATAGAAAATATAGAACGTTGCCCGAACTTTACAGGAAAAATAAGGAGAAACCATTAATATTAATTTTGGGGGCAAATTATAGAATTAAATAAAAATTTAAAAATAAAAAAAAATTCAAACTCATCATGTAATATATCAAATGAAAGGTCTCATTCTGAGGAACACAAATATATTTTTTTCATATTTTAAAAAAAATTAATTAAAAAGATATTAAAGAAAATATACCAAAATTTACCCATTCCCCCCCCCCCCCTTATCTCCGAAACTATAAAACGTAAAGTTTTGAAAAAAAATACTTTCATAGGTTCTGACCTGAAGTTTACTGGAAAAATAAGGAGAAACATCTAGTTTTCATTTTGGGGGGCAAATTACAGAATTAAATGGAAAATATAAAATTAAAATTGTTTCTAACCCATCATGTTATATATCAGATGAAAGGGCTCATTACGACAAAAATAAACATATTTTTTTCATATTTTTTAAATAAATAAATTAAAAGATATTAACAAAAATATTAAAAAAATTACCCATTCCCCCCCCCTTATCTCCGAAAGCATAAGCTGGAAAATTTTGAAAAAAAATTGAGTTATAGCCCCTCACCTGAACTTTACTGGAAAATTAAGGAGAAATCCCTAATATTTATTTTGGGGGGCAAATTATAGAATTAAATGGAAAATATAAAATTAAAATTATTTCTAACCCATCATGTTATATATCAAATAAAAGGGCTCATTATGACGAAAACAAATATATTTTTTTCATATTTTTAAAATAAATTAATTAAAAGTTATTAACAAAAATATAAACAATTTTACCCATTCCCCCCCTTATCTCCGAAACCATAAGCTGTAAAATTTTGAAAAAAAAATAGGTATAGCGCCTCACCTGAACTTTACTGGAAAAATAAGGAGAAACCCCTAATATTCATTTTGGGGGGCAAATTATAGAATTAAATGGAAAAAAAATTAAACTTGTTTCTAACGTATCATGTAATATATCAAATCACAGGGCTCATTATGACTAATACAAATATATTTTTTTTATTTTTTTTAAATAAATATTTTAAAATATATTAAAAAAAATATTAAAAAAAATACCCATTCCCCCTTCATTTCCCAAACTATAAGACCTAATTTTTTTTTATTTACAGGAAAAATACGAAGAAATCTTTAATATTAATAATGGGGGGCAATTTATAGAAATAAACGGAAAATAAAAAATATTTTTTTAACGTGTCATGCAATATATCAAATGAAGGGGCTCGTTATGAGAAATACAAATATATATTTTTAAAATTAATTGTTTACAAGATATTAACATAAAGATATAAAAAATTCTCATTTCTCGCTTTATTTCCGAAACCATACTACCTAAAATTTTGAAAATAATTAGGGGTACTGGGGCTCACTTGAAATTTATAAGAAAAATTATTAGAAAACCTCCATGGTAATTTTAGGGACAAATTATACAATTAAATGGAAAATAAAAATTCAATTTTCAAACGAATCATGTAATATATCAAATAAAAGACTCATTATGTGAATTACAAATATATCATATTTTTAAATCATTTGTTTAGCAAAGATATTAAACATCTACTTAATTCCCATTTTAGAAACTATACTATTTAAATTTTGAAAAATATATTTTATTTGTATTTTTAAATAATTTGAATAACAGATTTAATAATTTATAATTTAAAACTTGACCTATTGTGCCCTTTATCTTCCAATCTATAGAGCCTCAAAATTCAGACAATAGATTATAAAAGGCTTCCCTGAAAGTTTATTAGTAAAATAAAACTCTAATGTTAATTTTTGGGGGCCAAATTAGAAAACTAAATACAGCGAATCTTGAAGGTAGTACGGAACCCTTACAATGCGAGTCCAACTCGCACTTGACCAAATTATTTTAATGTTAATTTTTGTAATAAATCTGAATACACTTAATATTTTTGAAACAGTTGAAGATAGATTGTACATGAATTATGTATAGAATTGTCTGGAGAATCCAAAAAAATAAATAATATACAGGGGCTTGCATTTAAAATAAGAAAGTTGGTATTGGCCACTGTCACATGACACACCTTATATATTTTTTTTGTCGAAAAAATGCCCGTTTAAAAATGCAAATCGGCGTGTCCAAGCGTTTTTCCCAACACGCCCTCCTTTATTCGTTATCGAATTTATTCCATTTGGCTGTTCCACACTGTATAATTAATATATCTTTTGTAAGTAATAAGTAGTATAGAAAATGTTAAATTTGTTCTATAGTTTTTTAATATTACGTGCAGCTAACCTTTATGGGAATTACGATATATATTGTGTAAGATAAGTATAGTATGTATTCGTCTGGTCAATAAACACATATATTCCTCATAACGAAACAATAAATGCACTTTTACCTTGAACAACATAGTGAATAATAACAAAAACATTTATATAATAAATCATTAAATCTATTCCTGATGTATTTCTTATATCGCAGTTTCCAGTGGTGAATAATCGAAGCTGGACGATTGCCAAACACATAAATTCTCACAGACTTCAGTCTGAATATAATGTGTTTGAAATTTTCAACCGAATAATGGGTTCAGTGAATGTTTAATAAATGATTGTCAGATTACATGCAGAAATAAATTAAATAAAAATTGGGAAACACGTTAAAGAAAATGATAAATTGTGTTTTACTTCAGGAATTTTAAAGGAAACCGTAGCAGGCCAGAGGAACAAAGTAGTTTGAAATAAGACTTTTTGCTGCTAATTTTGTAGTGAAAAGGTTTTTAGAATTTCACTCGTATAAGTTAGGCCAGTTTCCAATTGATATTTAAAAAATAGAAAAATTATATTTGCTGTCCCATAGAAAAACGATGTTGTTTCCGCTCCTGTACTTTTTTATTACCAATTATTATTATTATTTAGGATATGTGGGTAACAATTTAATATTTAACATATTTCGGCTTTACACACAACATCACTTTGAGTTGTAGCTCTCTAGTTTTCTCTGTAACTCCTAGACGGCGATATTCACTTCGCGTTTAAATATTAAATTCAGTGAAATACATAATAATTATTAAAACTTGGATTAAATGACACAAGACTAAATAGTTTTTGCTATTTACTTATTTTTAGAAATAACTCGATTGAAAGTAACTTGAAATTATCTATTTAAACCGCTAAATATATTTCTCAATACAAATACTGTACAAAACTCTAATATTTGTTTCCAGAATAAATAAACTTTTCTGTGAAAACTACAAAATAAAAATTGGCACAAAGAAAATATTTACTGTACCCCCGATATTACAACATCTGTTCGGTCAATATTCGGCGTACTTACTTACTGTCTAAATTATAATAATGCTTTGCCATCGCTAATGTGGTTAGTGCTGCCATATCATCTCTAGTATTTACATATGAAACTTCACAAGCGCTTTGAATTCAAAATTGTTTCCTGGTGATGGAAAATATGGGTGTAAAATAAGTAGCATGTTCATTTATTTTGATCTCAAAAATCTTGCACCCAAATATAAATGGATACAATTAAAATAACTAATTTAGTACGCACACCGTACAATTTTAGATGTAAAAACGGGGTTTTTATTGAAATATTAAGTGAAACTAAAATTTAATAATGTGCGTTATTTTTAACCGACTTCCAAAAAGGAGGAGATTATCAATTTGTCAGCGCGTTTTTTCATGTATAGGGGACGGACGGGCAAGAAGGACATGTTAATTTAAAAAATCAGAAAAAAATATTTATCGAAATCACACATGTAATTGACTATTCTGGTTACAATCTTTGGTAACTAAATTATGATTTGAAACTTAAAAAGTAATAAAAAAAACATCGTCTTTAATGTAATACCCTTTTTTTTAAATTTGGCCCATTATCCGTTTTGCCCACCCATAGCGGGCAAAATGAATACACCACTCGGGCAAAACGAATAATGTAAACTAATCAAAGCAATCATCACAGAAATAAGACCCTCTTCCAGAATATGACGAGCAGGCTTCATAGGTCCATTCTCGACAAACATCACACTGTATCCAATCTTCGATCGGGATATATATATATTGTTCTTTGCATACAGTGCAAAAGAAGTCTCTTTTTTTTATTTTCTTTGCCTTTCGATAGACTTGTTTTAGTCCGTGTCTTCCTTTTTTTAACTTTTGATGAACCAGGGGAATCGAAGGAAACTTTCTTTTTCGCTGCAGCAGCATCATGTTTTTCTTTTTGTACCATCTTTATAGGTGTACTCGTTAATATTTCTGATCTTTGTTGTTTGCGCCTTGGCACATTTCTCTTTTTTACCTCAATGGGTATGGGGCGAATTTCTTGCAAAATATTAGAATCTTGCTGAATATTGTGTGTGTTTTCATTTATTTTTTCATTGACGGAAGCGACTGGCTGCGGAGATCCGGGAACAGGGTTACGTGGCACACCTTGGATGGAGTCTGTATCCGGTGTTGGACGGCGATTGGCTGATGATGATGTATCATTCTCTATTGCGTTGTTATTTACTGGTATATTGTGCTGATCTCCTCTATTAGGACTAATGGTATTTGTTTCGGATATGATGTTTGGAGCATTCCCCTGATAAACCTCAGACGGCGCAAAATGTTCATCACCAATAATGTGACTATCGAATGGATAGATACCGCTGGCACGGAATCCACTGATTGCGTTTCCAGGTGTAGCTCCTTTCAAATACGCCCCAGAGAAGATTTTTGCAATGTCATACTGGCTAATAATTCTTCCTGGGTGTTGTTTTTGGAAAGTGTTGACTTCGATCTCGAAGTATTTTTTTATTGGTCCGTATACTGCAACGTCCAAAGGTTGTAATTTGTGAGATGTATGAGGAGGAATAGTCAAAAATATGACATTATTTTTTGTTGCAAAATCAAGTGCTTCGTAACTTTTATGTGATTCATGACCGTCTAGGATCAAAAGTGCTTTGTGATCATGATTGGGACGTACTTTTTGCACAAAAATATGCAACGAATCCAGAAACTTCTGAGAGTTAATCCATTTGCCTTCGCCAAATTTTCTTCGGACCAACTGGCCCGGTCCGTCTTCCGCTTATACTTATACACCATCTGCAACAAATATTATTCTTTATTAACATAAATGAAAACACACATCTAAATAATCGATTAATATTAAAGAAGAAGGGCAAGACGGACACTATCCTTTTTACCCGGCTCCGTCTTGCCCGTCAGGTATATTTCGACATAACCTAAATTTCAAATAAAAACCGTGAGACGAAAACTTAAGATGACAATGTTACTTACACCTCAAATTACAACAAACTAACTTAAAAATAGTAAAATAGGGATAGCCCTGAACACAATAAAACAAACTGATTGTACTTACGGCTGTTTTATCACAATTTTTTAACGAAAATCCTTTCCGTGCTTGTAAAAACTTGTTTATTACTCGCGCAGTCACGGCGCACACTGTCCGGTAGCCGCTTATGTGTGACGCGTCTAGTAAAACAATACTTGTCTCTTTCTATTAAACAAGCGGTGAACTAGAGTAGGTATTCTTCATGCCCGTCCTCTCCTTCTTGCCCGTCCGTCCCCTACTCAGTGATTATTCAAAAACGTCTTGGGCAAATTTGATGTGAGAGAGTGTTTACTCAAAGGTATTTTTTTCTAGCAAATTTAATTTCCTACAAAAGCTGTTTTTTTTATTTTTTGTAAAAAAATGGAGTAAAAACCGAAAACAAATTCCTGTGTTATTAATATGGAAAATCGAATTTTTCAATGAGTGAAGCTTCTAATTAATTTTTTTTCAACGGGAAAATTTTTCTTTTTTTATAAATTACTAGATTTTTAGGTAGGACCAGAAAAACAAAAATATTGCATAAAAATGAAACACCTTAAGGCGCATATTATTTTAATACATAAATGCAATTATTGTACCTCTATGTAATGAACTGGGTGGCCAGTTTGCTTTAATGGGCAACAATGCCAGGCCCCATCAGACTAGATCGGTTCAAGTAGAGCTGCGAAATCAAGATCACTAGATTGGACTGGCCACCGACGTCACCTGATATGAATCCCTTCGATCACGTGTGGGACTACTTGAAGAGTGCCATTTTAAACAGAATTAACCCACCCAGAACGACACCAGAACTGATTGTTGCTGCTACAGAGGAGTGGGAAAATGTGGATGCTTTTTGAAGAAGCAGAGACTCCAATACACAATGTTAGTTTGCTTTGATTCGTTATCTTTAAGAATTTTTTTTAATGGTTTATTAATTTTTGCAGAATTGTTTTATTTTAATTGTCATACATTTATTATCACTAAGATAAAATGTATTTAAAACATTTTATATATTTTTTTTGTTAAGATTGAACAATGACATTTTGAAAGTCAGTATATTATTCCTTCAAATATGTGCACTCATACCGGTTACACCCAGTATTTATAGCTTATAACACTGTCATATATTTTATACAAATATTTGACAAAGAAGTTATTTAATAAAATATATGACAGTGTTATAGGCTATGTCTTATAAAGGCCACCCAAAATAACTTTTAAAATATCATTAAAAGAAAAAAAACAAAATAAACACGTTAATTGATATTTACGGGGGACACATTTTACACGTATCGGTAGATTAAAGACCTAGAAACTATAAAAAACATTATTTTTGGAAATAATTCCCAATTACACCAAAATTCGTATAGGGTGGTTTTTAGGCTCTCTGATCACGAATCCGAGGTCAGATTTGCAAAATTCAAAATGGCGGATCCAAGATGGCAGATGAAAATTTTAAAAATCATTTTGGGGTCTCTGATCATGAGTCCGAAATTTACAAAATTCAAGATGGCGGACGAAATTTTCGTCTCAAGGGGTATTTTCATCGTCCATATTGGATACCCCATCTTAAATTTTAACCATCAGATGCGTGATCAGAGAACTCAAAAACTCCCTTAATAGAAGTTTGGTGCAAAACGACTGATTTTTTTTAATTTTCATTTGCCATCTTGGATCCGCCATTTTGATTTTTGCAAATCTGGCCCCGGATTCGTGAACTTTACGGTTTCAGGTCATTACTCGTTAAAAATCTGATTTTAATAAAACATTAAAAATATATATAACCGACTTCCACCTATAACTAAAAAGCTAAAAATAATTATAACAAAATACAACTGTAGCAAATAAATAATACATTCAATGTTGTTAGGTACCTACACAGGAAGTAGAAAATGTAAACATTAAAAGATGCTCATTCTGTACAAATTAATTACCTACCAATCTAGTATATTTTTGAAGTCGGTGCCAAGCAAATCTAACATCCTTAATTGCTTACTTATCTATCTAAATTTAGCAATTTCTGTTATTAATTAATGAAACTATTTATACTCTATGTTAAACATATATTTTTCAGGCTTCGCACCAACTTCAAGTACCGTTTTTTTAAATATCCAATTAAAACTTCCAGTGCCTAAAATTCCCGCACTATTACGTTGGAATTAAAATATTTATGAGGAAATGTCCGTTATGTCAGTTCGGTAAAATTTTTGATAACAATTTTAGAATTTTCGGCGATTTTCTGCAAAACTGCAAGTTGCACGTCGCAGAAAAGTATATGAGATCACCTAAGGATCTTCCTTAATAGATTAAACGTTAAAAAACTATACACATCCATAAAGAGTTTTTGATAAATCGATCAATATGTTAGGGATATTGGTCGATTTCCATGCACGCATGTGTTTATTCACAAATTTCATCACTTTACCAATAGAAATGTTTTCCAAAATTTGTAGTTTCACCAATCCGGAAATATACTATATTAAACAAGACCATATTCATTCAAAACGGTTCACCACAGGAAAATAAATCAGGTAACATACATACAAAAAAAAATACGCGACGAATTGATAACCTCCTCCTTTTTGGAAGTCGGTTAAAAAATGATGTGTCAAGGGATAGGCCAAAAAGATACTTTTAAAAAGAGGTATCACATGATACCCCTTTGTATTTAAACCTTTAGAAATAATATTAACCGGTTAGGGGTTGAAACTGCAGGGTGACCGATACGTGCAAAATGTGTAAATATATATTAACGGATTTTTTTAGTCTTTTTCTTTTAAATATATTTTAAGTTATTTGGGGTGGCTTGTTTTGAAATGAAAGCCCTGTATATTATATCATAATATATTATCAAAAGACAACTCAAACGTAAAATAAATCAAACCCAGAGGTAGATACATAACTAGATACTCCTTAAAAGCGAACACACGCTTCCGCGAATGGATTACCTCGAACTATAATTATCTATTATCCATAACGGTAAAAGACATAATGCGGCAAAAATGTGGGTGGTTGTTATTACGCCGTGTTCGTAACACATACGGGCGCACTGTATCAGATAGGCCATCTGTATGATTGTCGAAGACAAAAGAAAAACCCACAAGAAACGAAAGAACAGCTCCTCATGTTCAGTTAGTCGATAACAATAATAAAATCGACAGCAGTATCGCCATTGAGAAAGAAAATGTAATTCAGAAGTCGGTCGTAGGTTACCCGTTATGAAATTTTACGTGGAAATCGAGTCCGTAACATCTTTGATACAGTTGGTGAACTTATTTTCGAACGATAAGTTATTAAATGTTAAACGATAGTACTCCATTTTTGATGAGTCACTTTCACCTTCGACAAATTCGGGGAAGATTAATATCAATAATGTACAATTAATTTTAAAAATTGCTACCAACTTAAATCCAACACTGAAATAACTTGATATAAGAGTTCTCCAATTTTCGTTATTGATCGTTCAAGTTTTGAAGCTATGAAGTCTCTACAAACATATTGTTATAACATTTCATTTTAAGCTGCCAAAAATTAGAAAAACTTCAAAAAAATCTTCATCCTAAATAAAATCTAAATGTGCCAACAAACTTTAAAAATCAGTAAATTAAGACAAGGCCGACAAGAAAGGGATTCCAGAAAATACAACGATAATAAAAAAATAACGAGTTGGAATTCATTCCCGAATCACAAATTATAAACAACTAGCACCCGCTAAATAAATATCAAAGATCATTACAGAACTGAATCAATGTGATTCAGTATTTAAAAATTACTACATACAATGAAGTTTCAAAAACTGAAAACATGCTTTATTGAAATAATTTACTACAACAAAAGTTAAAAAGTATTTCACTACAACAAAATAAGTAATTTTAAAATTTAAAAAGAGGAAACGATTCAAACTTAAGCAAAGATTTTGCGCAATTGTAATCCAGATAAGAACACAATATCTAACCGTGATTTAACTAAATATTAAATCTCTACTATATAATTTTACAACATTTATCTACTGTAATGATGTGCAATTTTGTTAACTGCCAATAAAAAACTAATGATTTGTTGCGATTCTTGCGCTCACATTGACTAAAACTACTAACTTGCAACTATTAAATACTTCAAATGATTTGATTTTGTCAATTTTAACGGAATTTATGAATGTCAATAATGAAAATATAGTAGGTTTCGAACCCGAAAACGTAAGCTTACCTGCCCAGCACCTTAAACGCCGCTCGACCCTTCTATTTTGTGATATTCTTTAATACACTATACCGAGTGAGTTTTTTTTTGATGATCAGTATGGGGATCTCGGAAACTAGCGGAGATAGAGCAATGGTTAAATTGGGAAAGATTTGCAGTTTTACTGGCCCAATTTAATGACACTTTCGGATTTTTGTAAAAAGTCATGGCTTACTAGATATTTTGAAAAAACGAAATTCTGTCGATTTAGTCAAATCCCTTTAAGCTCCTTTGTTTTTGATTTTATAAAAAAAGTGTAAATATCAAAATTGAAGGGAGTTGTATCTCGAATATGATTGTCATGTCCTCGTTTGGGTGACAGGTGACAGCTCTCGTTTTCGAGACATGACACAAACTTTCTTTTTTTGATTGGAAACCATAGTTGGATATGACCTAAAAAAAATCGGACATTTTTAGAGCTTTTCAACGATATAATACTCGATATAGTTATTCATAAAAATAACGAAGTTATGGATGCTTTTCTCTCTTATTTTCACTTTTAACCATGAAATAGATTGATTTATTAATAACTATTACAAAAAACATTGAACAATTTTTTTATTAGGTATATCAGATATAATGAAAAAACTAAATAAGTAGGTACTTATTAAAAACTTAAGAAATTAAAGTACATAATAATGGTTACAATTTATGTTCGAAAAGTCCACCATTGTTATTTACACAAAAATTGCATCTTTTTAAGATTGACATTACCGCTTTCCTCACAGACCGCCTATCAATTTCTTCAATTGCTTGTAATACCGCCTCCCTTAGGTCACCAACTGTCTCAAACTTTCTTTTGTATAGTTTGTTTTTTAGCGCACCCCATAAATAGAAGTCTATAACTGCCAAATCGGGAGACCGGGGTGGCCATTCGCGTGGGCCATTTCTTCCTAACCAAGAGTTTGGATAGATATTATCTAAGTGTTGTCTTACTAATAACGAGTTATGACAGGTGCTCTATCATGTTGGAAGCACTCAATTTCTAAAGGAGTTCTCAAATTCAAATTATGCAACATGTCTTGAAAAGCGTATTGCAAGAAATGCAAGTAGCACTCCCCAGTAAGTGATTCGTCATAGATAAAAGGCCCCAGAATAGTAGACCCTATGATACCACACCAAACATTAAAACCAAATTTTATCTGGGGTCGTCTTTGTTCTACATGGAAATGGTTTTCTTTAGCCCAGATATGCTCATTGTGTCTATTGAACATACCGCAGTGAGTAAATCTAGTTTCATCTGACCATAACACCTTTAATGGAAACTGTGGATTGTTAAGGCACATGTCTCTAAACCATGTACAAAACAAAATACGTCGACACCAGCCTGCAAAGTTTGAGAAAAGAAAGTTTGTCCGGGTGGAACTTGTGCGCTTTCAGTACCTTAACTCCAGTTCGTTGAGATGTGCCAGCTTCTGCTGCAATCTTACGAGTTGATGTAGATGGATTTTGATTTACCATTGCCAAAACAAACATTTATTTGTGCTGCTTCGTTAATTTGATTACGTTCCTTTGGTGGTTTAGTAAAAGATCCATATATGCGTAAACTATCGTAAAACCTCTTAAATGTACATAGAGCAGGTTGACGACGATTAAAATATCTATGAAAGTATTCCTCAGCTGCACGAACTGAATTTTTATGGCATATGATATAACATTACACCATATTCAGTTTTTCTTCCTAGAATATTCCACTTTATTACGAAAACTTGTCAATATCGACTGTCAGTTCAGCACTACTAATGGTATTACTCTCAAATAAGGAAACGTCAAAGTGAAAACAATCTTTTTCATGTCTATCTACGTTAAAAGTGAAAATAAGAGAGAAAAGCATCCATAACTCCGTTATTTTTATAAATAACTATATGGAGTATTATATCGTTGAAAAGCTCTAAAAATGTCCGATTTTTTGAGGTCATAGCCAACTATGGGTTCCATTCAAATAAAGATAAGTTTGTGTCATATCTCGAAAACGAGAGCTGTCACGATATTTTTTTGATATTTACACTTTTTCTATAAAATCAAAAACAAAGGAGCTAGAGGTATTTGACTAAATCGACAGAATTTCTTTTTTTCAAAATATCTAGTAAGCCATAACTTTTTACAAAAATCCGAAAGTGTCATTAAATTGGGCCAGTAAAACTGCAAATCTTTCCCAATTTAACCATTGCTCTATCTCCGCTAGTTTCCGAGATCCCCATACTGATCATCAAAAAAAAAACTCCCCCTGTATACGTGTTGCATTAAAATGAAACATCTCTCTCTATCGAGCGGGTAATATACCTTGGTCTTTACATAACAAAGCAAATGTAAACAAAGGAAATTCTCTCCACAAGATGTGCGCTTCTATAAGGGTCTATATTCGTTGTTATAAGTGACAGAACAAAACAACATTAAATATTGAAAAATTCCAGATAGCTGAAGCTATAAGTCAAATAAGACATTAATTTGACCGCCGGTAATACAGCACCTAAGGTTTGAACTTTATTGGCGTTGTAGTTGCTAGATCCATTTTTTTGACAAAGAATCATGTCTCTGTTCTTAGAGAACAGAACAGAATCAGTAGGTTTGTGCCCGGCCTAAACTATCGTACTTTCTTCTTCGTTCTCAGAACCCTTGGGCACCTGCCTCCTTTGCGCCTGGCAGTTGTGTTAGGTTAAATTTCTAGACAAAATTGTAAGTTATACTTTTTTTATTATCTCGCGTAGCAATAAATTGTAGTAGTAGGAGATAGAGCTGGATTTTGCTAGTCATCTTGAAAATGGACAGAATGTATCGCATTGAGTTCAATTCCCGAACATTACGTTTCTAGGCAGGCGCCAGTGGAAGTGATAACCGAGGATAGTTACAAGGTGTGAAAGTGGTAATATTTTTTGATCATGTTCATCATCGAGTAAACGTTTCAAAATTGGCTGCATACAAGAGTGAGATACATTTAAGCAAATTCCCGAGAGGCGTCTGCCTAGAGCGTTACCATCAAGGTGGCGGACAAGGGTAAACTTGTCAAAAATAGGGGTAAACTTCGTCATTAAGTAAAAAGAACGCCATTTGCACCACGTTTTCATAATCCAAAAAAACGTACAGCTAATGACATAGACCATAGATTTTTCGTGACGTCATTAATGTGGTCTGTATGACGTCATACACCACTTTTTTTTAAATGCGAAGCCACATTTTTTATTAAGGATTCGAAAAGAGCGGAAAATTTGATGTCCGAATATGATTTTAGCCATGATCTTGAACTTCATCTTCCGGGTGATTCCAAGATCAAAGTTTTTTTGAAAAATCAACCAATTATAGCTAAATTAGGTCTACGGGGGTTTTCGACATCCCTGATTTCGAACCTGAAATCAGTTTTTCAAAATTCACAATCCAAGATGACGGACCAATTTTTTGAAAAAAGTCCACCTCTTGATGTACAACCAATTAACGGTAATCGATGTTTTTAATACTGATCTGAAAGATGACTGATTCAAAGAGGGTATTCCAAATTAAAAACAATTGTGACGGTGAACTTGGCCAGTACTTGTTTTGAATATTTTCAAAAACTGATTTCATATTCGTAATCATCGACGTCGAAAACCCCAGTATACCAAATTGGGAGTAGGTTGGTTGATTTTTTTCAAATTGCCAATTTTCAAAATCTGAAATCAGATTTTCGCCAATCCAAGAGGGTTGACAAGTTTTTCAAACTAAAACTGATTTCTATGACCCCAGATTTATTGACAAATACAAACGGCCTAAGAACCAGCTCTGCCTTAGCGAAGGGGAAGAGGACGAAGAAGCCCAGAGATAGAGGACAGGTAAGTAAAAAATGAAGTATATAACAATCTTTTTTTCAGGAGACAACAAGGGGGCCCGGGGGAAACCAACCTACCAAACAAAGAGAAGACAGAAGAACACACACCCACAAAACAAACGACGACAACGTGCACGCCCACAGAAGGGTACAATTAGCTATATATCATAGCAAAGAATGAGCCACGTAACACAAATAAGACAGTTGCTGTAGTACCAATAAGGTAAAGCAACGGAACCAAACCAAAGCCAAGCTATCCCAACAAGAAGACAGCGATTATGCAGAAGGAAAACTGCGTTAGCGTGAGGACCTGAGTTAAGTCTCAGGGGGTGGATGGCAAGGGGGCTGGAAGTGCTCATTAGTAAAATTTTCTGAATGGCAAATCTAGTTCCTGGGCTCGCGCATGGGTGTGTGTGTGAAAACTGATTTCAGATTCGAATTCAGCGACTTCAAAAACTTCTCGTACACCTAATTTGGCTATGAAAGGTTGATTTTTCAAACAAACTTTGATCTTGTAATGACCTTGAAGGTTAAGTTCAAGGTCACGGTCAAAGTCATATTCGGACCTGAAATTTTTTGCTCTTTCCAAATCAATAATGAAAAATGTGGCTTCACATTTAAAAAAATTGCGTATGACGTCATACAGACCTTATTAATGATGTCATGAAAAATATATTTATGTCATTGAGCTGTACGTCCTTTTGGATTATGATTTCTTTTGTGTAAGCAATAAAATGGTGTAAATGGCGTTCTTTTTAATTAATGACGAAGTTCACCCCTATTTTTGACAAGTGTACCCCTGTCCGCCAGCTTGATGGTAACGCTCTAGAAAGACGCCTCTCGGGAATTTGCTTAAATGCATCACAATCTTGTAGGCAGCCAATTTTGGAACGTTTACTCGATGATGAGCATAACCCAAAAAAATTACCACCTTCACCCCCTTTAACAATCCTTGCTTATCACTTCTACTGGCGCCTGTCGAGAAACGTGATGTAGTTCAGGAATTGAACTTAATACGATACATTCTGTTCATTTTCTCGATGACGAGCAAAAACCTGCTCTATCTCTTAGACCATAGCAGAACTCGCCATGTATCCCTCTCAAATTTAAAATATTGATACACATTTTATCGTCATTAGCCAGTACAATTTCGCAGCTGTCAATTCTAATTAGCAGCGATACCCAACGAAGCGAAATTTGTCATTACGCCTAGTTAACTTTGCAAAATAAGAAAAATTAGCTATCAGGATGTTAAAACACCTACCTTTACCTTGTCATAATAGGTCAGTTATCTTTTGACCGATTCTCAAGCACTGAATGTCATTTTACCCAAAAATATATAAGCTTGCAGAATCTTATTTCAAAGCTGTACAAAGTTTAGTCATTTTGACAAAAAGATCCAAAAACCCAGATAAACAGTATATGGATTAGGAGGGTATTAGGTACGCTCAAAATTTTATTTGGTGTTTGTGTTTGGTTATTAATGACCATCTGTTAGTTGTTTGGAATTATATCAATTCAGTATAATATTACAGAACCTGTTTTACAGCAATATGTGCCAGCAATAGTACTGTTATGGAGTTCGTTGCTCCCATCCATAGTTTGCAGAAAGAGAATAAAGAACATATATATATACATATATTTTAAATTTACTAATAACTTACCCGAAATCAAATATTGCTCAAACTTTATACACACACTACACATTTGCTCGAAAAAAACAAATCCCTTATGGTACAATCAGAAATACACAACTGGAGAAACTAAAAACTGACACTGAGATCACAAAAAAGAATTTATCGCGGAAACTGAACTATATCTCGAAGCAAAGTTTAATCAACAAAGTTAGTCATACAGTCTATTAATTGGCCTTCAATTTTTATCAAAACATACATTTAATCTCAACGTTTGCCAAACAAGTCACAAAAGTAAACTTAAACAGAACGCCGCTTTGACACAAAGATAAATCGAGAGGAGAAAAGTATCGCAGGTTTGGTAGTTTTCCTGGTTCGCTCAAATAAACTGAAGTAATCCAAACATATAATGGGTGTTCCAATTTGAGGTTAATTTTTAATAAAATACACAAATTATTTGAGAATGATCAAATCTTTTATTTCAAATGATAGTACAATTGTTTCTGTTTAGTAATGGAAAACAATATATTGTACGGGACCACCTGTTGCTGTACTACAAGCTTCTAATCTTTTGCCAAAATTTTCAATAACTTTCTGGCATAACTGCGGTTCAATTACTTGAAAGCAGTCAATAATGTTCTCCTTTAGGTCATCAAAAGATTGATGGTTTTTGCTGCTGAATGGCATGTTGCACTGTTCTGTTAGAACCACATAATATGCACATCAATATGTTTCAATTCATCCCACAAAAAGTTAGTAATCATCGTTCGATATCGATCACCATTCTATGTAACAGCGTCGGTGGATGCGTCGGTCTTTCCATTATTTCTGGTGGATTTGCTTCACCCCAGATTCGACAATTTAAGTACAAAAGAAATCACAATACCGAGTAATAATTAGTTTATTACAAGGTTTTGTAAATATTCCTATTACGTATATTAAAGTAGACACGATCAAAACCAAGACACCATGGTTTGTTACACTCTCATGAACTCCCTAGGACATGCCTTTAATGAGGCGAGCGATTTCTATCTAAGAAATCTCATCCCATGCTACCTGTACCAGGTAACACAGTGCTGTCAAAGTTTGTGCAGGATGGGCTAAATTTGCCATATCATCCCACGCATAATCAATGAGTAGTAGATCGATAGATCTTGGTAGCCAAGACAACAATTTGTCTTGTTAAAACAATGGTCAGAACATGTGATTCAACCATGTCTTGGAGGTAGCGTTTAGAGTCCTGTTTTCCCTAAAGGCTAAAGTTCCACAACGCATCATTCCCACACCATGCAGGCACTTCTTTGATGTTGAATAATGAAGAAATTGGAACACCCTCTGTACAGATACCGGTGTCATGGCAAAGGCTCCTAGCAAATGAACATGAAAAAGGAAACTTCAAAGTCAATTAATCAACCAATTGACATTGCCAAAAAGTCAAGCTATAATATTGTGTAAATTATTCAAAATTACATTGTTCGACAACGACTCCTAGTAAGAAATCGAAACATTACATCAGATAAGTATATTAATACATCCCAACATATTATACAGGAAAACAAGTTGACAAATCCGTAGACCTACTTCATTACAGTTAATCCTGAGTGAGTTTTTCTATAAGAAGGAAACTAGTGTTCTGGGTACCTTCCATAAACTGTTCTTAGATACTACATTTTGATTTTCAATTACTTTACTTATCTGTATTTTTTCAGAAACCATTGTGCGAAGTGAAAACCCATATGAACATCCAAAATAACTATTTGCCTTCTCAATCTTTTAGAAACTATTTAAAATTACTTCTGAACTGTTTACTGGTGAAGAAAAAATCATTACCTTTAAAAATACACGCCAGGAAAATGTACCAGGGATTTAATAAAAATTATCTCGTCAGTAGCTAGTACCATTTTCACAAATAATTCTAAATAGCAGCGGTATCCAACAAAGCGAACAATAGCCGTTTGAAAAATAAGAGAAATTATTTCTTAGGTCGTTAAAGCACCTTTTACTTGTCAGTTATTTTTATTTTTTCACGATTTTCGTTTTACTCAGAAATATTCCAGATTTCAGAATCTTTTCTTTAAAACTATACAGAATGACCCAAAAAAGTACCAGCATGTTTTAAAGTTTGTTCAACGCTTAAACACGTGCGCTATTTTGTTTTTATAGCTGACTCAAAAAATAAGAAGTTAGCACTCTGACTGCATCAATTGTCTGTTTTATTTAGACAACCTTATATTTTGTATTGCTTTTGTTTTGCGGCTTGAAACAAACTCCAATTACTCTATTTGGGGAATAAACGTCAATTTAAAATAAAAAGTTGATGTTGCTTTTCAACAATACAACATCTTTGTCTACTATACAAACTGACAGTCTGGGCTAATTATTCATGTCTGCGGTATCCACAACTATAACGGAAGGTTGAAGCTACTTTGCGTCTTTAGTTATTAACTTATGTGCGTAATATAAACAAAAACTTTCTTTAGACTCATAAATTCTTGTATTGGTGTCAACATCATGTCATTTCTAATCAACCAATAAAAAGGTCTAATTAAGATGCACAAAATCAATAGTCAAGTTACGTAAACCAATCTCACATATAAAATTTACGTAATTTTGTTAAAAAATTCATCGGTAATGGACATCATCTCGGATATAAAATTTAAATAAATTACTCACCATTTTTTTCAGTATCACATTCGAAATCCTGCAACGGTGATGATTCGCGCACGCAGGACATCAAACTGAGGGCGCCCGCCCCTCCTGAGTGTGTCCCGGCGGCGGCAGAAGACATCTGAAACAGAAACAAATGATTTTAAAAGAATGATTTCCTCAGAGGAAATAAGCTTTTCTGGATTTGAATATTTTCAAGTGGATGAATTCATTAAAATATGCAAATTTTTCTCATCCACTTCAAAATTAGGCGGTGGTTTTCGTCATTCCAGAAGAAAATCAATTATTCCAGTCATGAGGATTTTGGAGGTAGAAAAAAAACGGGATATCTTTCAGAAAATGAATATAGGCAAAATTTTATGTGTAATTAATAGCCAAAGTCATCAAATTTCAGGAAAATGTAAAAAATGTCACTATTTGTATGAAATATTTATTATAATTATGGTAATAAGTATGTAAAGTCACAAGGTACACAAACATTAATTCATAAATAATAAATTTGACACATCAACAGAGACAAACAGGCAAAGAAACTTCTCGTTTGGTTTCAAAGTTAAAATATCTTTTGACAATACCTAATACCACAAAACGATCATTTTTTATTTATAGATAGTCTAAGTTCTAACAATAAGGAATTTAGAAATAGGCATAAAGAAAATAGGGTAGGTATTTACTCTAAACATAAAATTATTTAGAAGTGTTAATGTAATGTGTTTACTTTACAATATGAATCTGGTCAGCACAGAAATGTAGTGGCAACTTAATAACTGGTAAAACCAGCAGGTAACGCTACCATTTTTTGTGGTGTTCTAACTTCTGTTATAAATATCTAATTTAATGCCATCTTTTCGAAAATTGTTACGGACAAAGTTAATTGGAATTCGAAAACTCCTCTAATTATGGCTACCGTCCAAATTTCCTGTACATATAGTACGATATTTTTGGTTTTTAGAACAAAAGTTTTTATGATCTAAACTGCAACTTTCATAAGATGAGAGGTCAAAAAAGATTAAAGTACTGAAATCGACCAATTCGGTTCAGTCTACATTCCAGAACCAATCTTAATTTCAGTGGTATTAGACCTTGGACGGCGAAAAGCCACAACAAAACTCTTCTGATTCTGTCACAAATTAAGCATGCTGTTTATCGAATTCATTTGTTAAATTATAGAGTATCATAGTAAGCTGATACTCTCAATATTTAACACAAGTACTCCCAGACACCTTATATCGTTATTTTGGGTTTGCGATTTTTAGGGAGTTTTTTTGCAATTCTCCTGTTACTTTCCTGCGGCCATACTATAAAGCTTGACTTCAAATCTAAAAAAAAATCCTCAATGTGAAGCTTGTTTAGGAAAAAAAAGCATTAAAATTCATCACAATCAACAACAATAACGTAACATACATAAACAAAAATTTTGCTAAATTGAGAATCTCGGATTTTTAAGTTTCTTAAAATGAACTTATATAGCAACTCAATTAAAATTATATTCACTGACAACAGTGATTACATGATACATCAGTTGCGTTGCATTGATATACTTATTCCCAGTTTTGAATAAATGTTAATTCAACTAGGTATATAATATTTGGTCTGTGTTGGAACTTGGAACCAACAGATTCTTTGAGTGTTATCTAACATAATTTCCAGTTTTCTTCAATATAGTGAGATAAATTATATATTAGATTTTAAATCTATTTATACGCTTTACAATAAAAGTTTCAGCAAAATAAGTTCAGTAGTTCTTATGTGATGTTAGAATAAACAACTTCAGACAACTACACTTTTATATACACTAACACCATAAAACTCTGCAACATATAAGAATTTTCTTTATTAGTAGGCCTAGGTAAAATTTGGCTGAGCCACCAGTCTGTGTATAGAATTTAAACAAAAAGTTATACAGGCAATTGTCATAAAGCTACTTCAAAATCGACATTTTTTCTAAAAAATGGCTAAAATGGAATTTTTTCACAAATTTCCCAAAATTTTACTCAAATATTTGCTTCATTTTACGTATACCTATAAGTAAAAATAGAACCTAGAATAATGTTGATTTTTTCCGTATTTTTGAACAAAAAAAATTAAGGTAAGTTCATCCAATCAGAGAGCTATTGCATTTACACAATTCAACGCGCAGTCCTATTTTTTTTATATAAATTACTTACTCAGATGTTTTTTAAGAAATTCATGAAATTTTAACAGGTCTGTTGCAAAGTTTGAATAATTTCACCAATTTTTGGAACTAATGTCGATATCTTAGTTTTTTTTTCATAACAAATACATTAAAAATATCAAGGGACATTTTCAAAATTTTTGTATTGCATTTTAAATTTACTGTCCATCAGTTTTTGCAAAGACTAAGTGATATGAATAATTACAAAAATAAAAAGCTTAAATTTCAATATATTATGAAGTTGGCCATGTTTAATACAACTAAAAATATTAATAACTCATTACAAGAATTCAAAATTACAGCTTATATAGAATAATATTACTAAATATAGTCATTAGTTAAGAAAGTCTTAAACTGTCAATACTTTACATAATACAGAAACAAATTATTAAAGAATCTATATATAAATAGGCAAAGACAAAACGATTTTCTCCTCTGTCTATCAACCGATTTTCTTCATTTTTGTTTTGTTTAGTAGCTACTGACGACCTTCAGTGCAGAATGCTAATATTAATTTACAATATTGGTTCATTCATTAAATAAAATATAATAAAAATTCATTATTTACGTGCATAATGTCAACGTCAAACAACTGAATGTGCCGCCGCCGCCAGACTCAAAACATTCAATTATAATTACTAGCTGTCGCCCAGTGGTCGAAATTCGACCAGTTGTGTCAATATCTCTGGCAGGTTAAGTAACATGAAAATTTTATCGTGACATTCTATCCTAGGACTTTAGGGAGAACAACAATTACACAGAACGGATCCAGATTCGGAACCTCTGTGTGATAGTTTCCTCGAAAATCCTAGATGTCGGTCTTACATCTCGCTTCTACAAATAAGTAACGAAATTCAAGTTTTTTTCAGAAATAATTCATAGAACTTTATTTGTGTTCAAATTCGTAATTCTTAATTTAATATGACAACAATTCAACTGCTAATGGGCTACCCTACATATTTATTTTTTCTAACCTGTCTGTATAGCTATAATTGCACTCAATTCTCTAACATTTATTAAAATCCTCATTATAATAATTCCATCTCATTATATATTTCCACCACCCTGTATATGCAAATGCTTATGGACCATGCATAATATTTTTTAACATTTTTCAACCACCGGGTAAACCATTCTGTATATGCCACTGCCTATGACCCACCATATTTACTACTCTTTTTGTTTATGAAATTTTTAATTATCTTTTGTAACTATAATTCTACTCCGACCTATATTTCAATCATTATATATATGGAACCCTTCGTGGTCTACTCTATAAATCATTTCCTATTCTAACATTTTTTATCACCATCCTGTATATCTATAATTCCTCTTACCCTATATTTCATCTTAACTATATATACAACTGCTTATGGGTTACGAAATGTTGCATTTCCATTTCCGCCGGAGTAGAATTAAATTAATTATCTTATCTTAGAAGATAATTAAAAATTTCATAAACAAAAAGAGTAAATATGGTGGGTCATAGGCAGTGGCATATACAGAATGGTTTACCCGGGGGTTCAAAAATGTTAAAAAATATTATGCGTGGTCAATGAGCAGTTGCATGTACAGGGTGGTGGAAATATATAATGAGATGGAATTATTATAATGAGGATTTTAATAAATGTTACAGAATTGAGTGCAATTATTGCTATACAGGGAGGTTAGAAAAATAAATATGTAGAGTAGCCCATTAGCGGTTGAATTGTTGTCATATTAAATTAAGAATTACGAACTTGAACACAAATAAAGTCCTATGAATTATATCTGAAAAAAAACTTGAATTTCGTTACTTATTTGTAGAAGCAAGATGTAAGACCGACATCTAGGATTTTCGAGGAAACTATCACACAGAGGTTCCGAATCTGGAGCCGTTCCGTGTAATTGCTGTTCTCCCTTAACTCCTAGAACAGAATGTCAAGATAAAATTTTCAGGTTACTTAACCTGCCAGAGATATTGACACAACTGGTCGAATTTCGACCACTGGGCGACAGCTATTATTATATAAAGAGTTTAAACACCCGTGAAACTACATTTCTGTATGTCGACCTTCCCTCTCAGTGTAGAATGTTTTCCCCACATCTCAAAACATTTTTTGACGGGATAACATGGCTTGCTTTTACAATCTAAAATATTTAAAAATTTGACACTTACATTTCAGTAGTTCATATGTTTGTCACGGCCAACTTATGAATTTAATAAATAAATTATTCTTTAGAAGAACAAGGAATCTGAAACGTAAAAATGCAATATAAAAATCATTGAAAATTCATTGATTCCTTAAAATTGTTAATTTATTTATTTTTATAAAAATAAATAAGGTATCGACCGTTATTCCAAAAATATAAAACATATGAGTAAGAACTTTCCAAAAAATAGAACAACGCGAAGAATTGTTTGAGTATAAATACAGTAACTAGAGTTTGGTCAACACATTTTTTGTCATTTTTTTTTGAAAAATGTCAATTCTGACAGCTATGAAAACTAGCTGATAGTTAATTGAACCTGGGTCTATTAAGAAAAAGTTTCCCATATTTAGAGGGCTTTAATGGAATGAGTCGCTGTATTTAAACAGAAGTAAACAAATGACTCCTAATTTTTTGCAACTGTTCATTGTTACGTCGAGTTTCATTAAAAATGAGAGATGTTCAACATAAAGTTAGCATGACAAATGATCAAAAACACAAAAATCTATCTTTTTTAGTCGTATTTGCGGCTAATGAACGGCTAATCATCCAACGTTCCAAATGTACATCTTGTGATAAGAATGTGCTAAATTAACGTTAGTATGCTGTGTAAATCCTTTTAATTTATGATTAATTTGAAAAACTAGTACAATTGGTAAAATATAGAATATGCAGATCGTAAGTAATCCAAATGGTAATAGAATCAGACCAATTTAAGCTCTTGTTAAAACAAAGATAGTATATAGGAAGTAATAGATGTAGCACCAATCCGGAAGCACAGTGTACATCCAACATTTCCAGCTTCTGCTATTGCTATGCAGTGCAATTTCCAAACTCCTTTATTGTTGAGAAAAAAGCACACCTTTTGTTCATTCATGAAGGGTTCAAGCCTTCAACAAAACTCTGCTATAAAAGTTATAATTAATCTTGGGAAACTTTCCACATAAATTGCGCCTTACGCAGCCGAAAACGGAGCCATGACCTGCAGAATCATCGTCCTTGTGGAGCACAGAGGACAATCACATTCCACCCTCACGATCTTCCATCGGCACGCGTACGTTTCTCTCGGCGAAGGTCAAGGTTTCACGGTCGAGGGCAGACTCTATTGATTTTCCCTCTCTGATATCTACATGTGCGGAGTAACAGAAAATAAGGACATCGTCCTGGAACAATGCTAAAACGATTTCCGAGAACATGAGATTATTTTTGGGGGGCAGATGGTGGAAATTACAATTTATATAAGCCACAGAATCTCGATTTAATCTTGATAAATGAACAATGTTGGATAATTAGCTGTTAATTTAAGGCGGCATACCCAAAGAGGTTAATAGTGTAGAGCACGTGAACTAGCGAAATTCATGCAATATTAATAGAAAGAGAGAGAGAATAAGCGTGTCTTTCCTGATTGGTCAGTGTCAGTGGTGACGATTGGTAGTGTAGAGACATAGCAAGCGCTCCCTGATATTGTCTTTCTCTTTCTACTGTTATTACACTGCAACTTACAATAACGCCCATACCTAATTCACTCTACGTATAAACCTCTTTGGGCATACCACCTCAGAAATGCATTGGGGAAGACCCAAAGAAGTGAAAGAAGTAAAGTGTTGAAAAAACCAAAAAGCTCATGCCCCCTGATAGTAAATTTATAATGGATATATTCTGTGCCCAGAATACTATGTGTGCAACTATCCGATGTTTTATAGAAGACATAATAAGTAATATATTCAAGAAGGGGAAAAAAGTGACTACATTGTTAAAATCCACCGAAAGAATATACACGGTGAGCCAATAAATAGTGCGTGGATTTAAGATTGTGGCTATACTGAGAGATATTCTAAAAATCTACCGCCAGGGGAAGGTGATAGGGATAGTGAGGTATACAAACTAAAAATACTTCCACTGGAATTCCTAGAAATATGCAAAGTGATTCATTTTGAAGTTACATGTTTTGAATGGTTGAAAATAAAGGTTTGGTGTTAGGGTGCAAAACTGTGTTTTTACATTTTTCAAAAATATACTAGATTGGTAGGTAATTAATTTGTTCAGACTGGTAACCTTTTAGATAATGTTTACATTTTTTACTTTCTGGGTAGATACCTAACAACATTTAATGTGTTTTTTATTTGCTAGAGTTGTATTTTGTTATACTGTTTTTTAAAAAATGTTTTATTTTCAAGGTTTTAGTTTTTTTGAACTCAGGTAGTTTTCATTATTTATTTTTTATTTTGTATGTATTAACTTAATAGACAGAAGCAGGTAACATCGAAAGCCTCAACATTACATAATGATACTTTCTCATTTAAATTGACAGGTAAATCTTTACGAACAAAATGTACTAGTACGCGTTGACTTAATATAGCCCAAAATATATTTATTCCTTATGGACTATGCCACGTAACCTTTTTCCAACTTTTTTTGACAACCCTGTATAACTATAGATATTTCCACTCCAACCTATGTACCAACCATCCTGTACATACGACTGCCCACGGGCAAGCATAAATTTGTTAGCTGCGTTCTGTAAACTATAGGACGGAGTAGAATCCATCCCATATTTACGGAGTCAAATCCGTCCTATATTTCAACCATAGTATATAACTCCTTGTGGGCTAGCCCATAAATTATTTCATTTTTAACATTTTATATTATCGCCCTGTGTAACATTAATTCCTCTCCACACTTTATGCAACTTCTTAAGGACTATAAAAGAAATAATTTTTTAATCACACTGTTTAAATATAATTCAACTCCAGCATATATTTCAACCATCCTGTATATGATTTGCTTATGTCCACATCATACAACAGTTTTTTAATCACCCTATATAATTTTAATTTCACATTTTTTCCAACATTTTTATACCACCAAACGTCCAGTCCACCCTATATTCCAACTATCCTGTATATACGGCTGCCTACGGACCACTATCATTCTACTCCGTCCTATATTTCAATCTTCATATAAATGCAACTCCTACTACTTTACTTTGTGATTTTGTTTGCTATAACTAAACACCCTGCCTATAAACGCATCAAATAGCAGTTTAAAGTTTGACATATGTGTTGTCACTGAATTTTCAATTAGGCCGGGAGAATGTGACAAACAAAAGCCCTGTCTTCGCAAAATGGAAAAATTTGCATTTAAATAGGTATCTGCCTGGTATACAAACAAAACGAGCTTGGTACTCATTGATTTAAGGAGCCGAAAATAATATGCTTTACTACCTATATGCTTGAGATGTACATAGAAAATTTTCAAATTCGCAATTAAAACTTCCAGTGCCTAAAATTACCGCACTATTACGTTGGAATTTCCTCATTAATATTTTAATGAGGAAATGTCCGTTATGTCATTTCGATAAAATTTTTGAAAAGAATTTTGGAATATTCGGCGATTTTCTGCAAAACTGCAAATTGCACGTCGCAGAAAAGTATATGAGATCACCTAAGGATCTTCCTTAATAGATTAAACGTTAAAAAACTATACACATCCATAAGGAGTTAACGAAAAATCGACTAAAATATTGGAGATATTGGTCGATTTCCATGCACGTATGTGTTCATTCACAAATTTTATCATTTTACCAATAGAATTCTTTTTCAAAATTTGAAGTTTCACCAATCCGGATATATACTCTATTAAACAAGACCATATTCATTCAAAACAGTTCACCACAGGAAATGAAATCAGGTAACATACATACAAAAAAAGCGAAAAAAAATACGCGACGAATGGATAACCTCCTCCTTTTTGGAAGTCGGTTAAAAAGAGTTCTTGGCCGTACCCTGTAGCCATGAATTTGATATTTCCGAAAACATGCATAAGCACCATCACCCACACACAAACACCATTAATGACTTTGATAACATGCACTCTGATAACAACGGTTTGAAAAGCACTTCCAAGAATCACATTATAATCGTCAGTTACTTTCTCTTTTGCACATTTATCAAGACCATTCCACTTTTGACCGATAACAATGTTGTTAGTCATAAAACTGAAAAATCATATTCGGTTTCTATTTTCGTGAGCAGCTAGTTATTCACTTCAAAGAAGACGAATAGAATTGTGTGTGGTGCTGGAACTGAACGGAAATACCTTATCCAACATTCTCGGATGTAATCTATTATTTACAGCCGGATGGCGATGCATGAAGACGGTAAACATTGCACCCCGTGAAATTTTCCAATGGCACGACTCTCGCCACTCGTAGACAATTTTGTAAAAGTAGACGGGAAGAAATTCCGTGAAATAGTTTCAAAAGAAATGAAATTTAATAAAAAATTTAGATCTAATATATTTTCAAATTACACAGCCAGAGGAAACAGGACTATCTTTTGTAAATGACAAGGTGGTAATATCAATAAAGAAGAAGCTTAAATTAAGATTAATAACTACCTTAATGAGATATACCAAAGATTTGCCTTTTAAATTAACGCTACTAAATATTGCTAAAACATTTTATATGATTTTCGGAAATTACCGGTCCAAAAAATATACAATTACACCAGTCAATAGAGATTTTTTAATGAGATATTATTCAACAGTAAACCGCATAAGTCATCACGTCAATAATAGTTTATAACTCACGCATAACTGACATAATTTTAAGAGTAAACTAAATTATTTGAGCCTAAAAAACCCCAAAAATATGGGGTATTTTCGTTTTTTGCTTATAGTGAAAAACGGAATGAATGATGTAATGAATGTTCATAATGCCGTCAATAGAAAAATTGTAGAGAATCAGAAAATCTGCAAAGTGACATTTTTCATAAAGAAAAGCTGGAAAACCAATATAAAGTGAGTAATTTTAATAAATTCATAAGTTGGTTGTAATAACAGCTGGAATCTTAATCTGCCTCCTAGTGATAGCTTATAAGGTTGAACGTATCGTATTAAGCACGAAAGTTCGATAGCCATATGCAAAATATCTTTTGAAAGCTCATAAAATTCACTTCGTCTATCTTGAATTTTTGTTATAGTGCCGTAAAATATATTAACACTGCTTTTGATATTTGGCTTAATTCAGTTAGTGAAAAAAAGTAATTTCATTAATATCAGCAAACTGTATACAGGTAACCATCAACTTAATAAACTAATGTAAAAACAGGCCAATATGGGCATGTAATAGTTATGTAAATAAAAACGTAATAAATTGCTGAGAAAAAACGTATAATGATAGAATGTACCATAATTTTCATCTCGTGCCCCCACCTCAAGAAAATTCTAGAGCCGTTACGTGCCTTCACAGCTACTGTCAGTGCACCGCTGGCTACCTGTCGCATGTTCGTACATTTAATGCAATATTTACTATTATTTTAAACCAATTTCTCATCATTATAGCAAAAATCCAAGATAGACAAATTTAAATTTAAAAATATTTTTTTTTCCAAACGTATCATGTAATACATCAAATGAAAGGTCCCATTCTGAGGAACATAAATATATTTTCTTCATATTTAAAAAAAATAGTTAAAAAGATATTAACGAAAATATAGCAAAATTTAAACATTCCCCTTATCACCGAAACTATAAAATGTAAAGTTTTGAAAAAAATTAGAGGTATAGGGTCTAACCTGAAGTTTACTGGAAAAATAAGGAGAAACCTCTACTTTTAATTTTGGGGGGCAAATTACAGAATTAAATGGAAAATATAAAATTAAAATTGTTTCTAACGCATCATGTTATATATCAAATGAAGGCTCATAATGACGAAAACAAATATGTTTTTTCAAGTTTTTAAAATAAATTAATTAAAAGATATTAGCAAAAATATAAATAAAATTAACTCCCCCCCGTATCTCCGAAAACATAACCTGTAAAATTTTGAAAAAAATGGAGGTATAGCCCCTCACCTGAACTTTACTGGAAAAATAAGGAAAACCCCCTAATATTCATTTTGGGGGACAAATTATAGAAATAAATGGAAAATAAAATATTATAATGGTTTCTAACAGTAATATATCAAATCAAAGGGCTCATTCTGACGAATACAAATTAATTTTTTTAAATCTTTTTAAAATAAATTGTTTAAAAGATATTAACAAAAATATTTAAAAATTTACCCATTCCCCCTTATCTCCGAAACTATAAGACGCAAAAATTTGATATAAAAAATTTTTCATTTCTCGCTTTATTTTCGAAACCATACTACCCAAAACTATGAAAATAATTAGGGGTACTGGGGCTCACTTGAAATATATAAGAAAAATTGTTAGAAAACCCCCATAGTAATTTTAGGGACAAATTATACAAATGGAAAATAAAAATTCAATTTTCAAAAGCATCATGTAATATATCAGATAAAAGGCTCGTATGTGAATTTGTTTAAAAGATATTAACACAAATCTTAAACATCGACTTTAGAAACTACACCATTTAAATTTTGAAAAATATATTTTATTTGTATTTTTAAATAATTTGAATAACAGATTTAATTATTTATAATTTAAAACTTGACCTATTTTGCCCTTTATCTTCCAATCTACAGAGCCTCGAAATTCAGACAATAGATTATAAAAGGCTTCCTGAAAGTTTATTAGTAGAATAGAACTCTAATGTTAATTATTGGGGGGACAAATTAGAAAATTCAATACATATGTATTCTTATAAAAATCAAGCGAATCCTGAAGCAGATAAAATAAAAAGTCTATGTGTGGAAAATGAAAGTTTAAATTCTTTATAAATTTAAAACGCTTCCTTTAAAAGATATTAGGATAAATATAAGAAAATGCACTCACTCATTCCCTGCTTGTCTGAAACTGGAATATTAGAATCTTGAAGGTGGTATGGAACCCTTAGTATGCGAGTCCAACTCGCACTTGACCAAATTATTTATTATTTAAATAGTTTAATTCTACGAGTTTGCTGTTAAAATCTTAGCAATAATCATCTGGAAACTGTTACTGACGCTATAATATAAGCGAATTGCTATTGAATTTTATGTCCGAAAATGAGTTCAATTTTGCTGAATAAACTGATGTAAATTCAATATTTAGATACGCATAGTTGCCAAAGGAATCCGATGTTACCCAAAAATAATATTTACATGGTCAACAAGCGGTATTGGAGTAAGCAAAATCCTCAATGGATGATCTAAGGTCACACTCACTATCCAATTAAACTGAACCTTTGGGCTGGCATAATAAATAACAGAATAATTGGACCACTTTTTTTTTCCAGTGAGCACAAATTGGGATTATTTACAAAATGTTTTAAGACCTGATTTAAGACAACTTTTTCTTGATTCTGTTAATCCCGCAAACAATGGCAATCATTATATAATTAAAAATACACACTCAAATAATAATAAAACAAAATTAAATTTATTTCGGGGTGCCAGAAAGTTTTAAAAACATGTAATATGAAGCATACCTTATAACCAAACCGATATGAGGTTAGTAACTTCAACTGCCAATAAAATTCAATATTTAGAGAAGTATGTTCCCTAATATAAACTTATCATAGTTTTCATGAAACTGTTTTCAATATTTTCCCTTGTGCTTTAATCAAACAAATGTCGACACTTATCAATCGCTAGTAGAGTATTTAATAAAAATTCAAAAATAGATATGGAACAAAAAAAATAAAACAAACTAAATCTTTAAAATTGATCTATTCAAATTTCAAAAAAATGTTGTGTTTGAAGATCAGTCAAAAATGATTTCTAATGTATCATATTTTGAGTATTTAATAAAATGTCGTTAAAAAGATATAAGTATAATTTGTTCTTAAGATGTTGATTTGAAGATTAATAATCTGTATACCCCTTATATAACCCAGAAAAAATTATCGGTACTTTATAAATATGTCTAAATAGAAAAGCCAAACCCATTGGACCCATCCATAGTTTTACTTCAAGACTTTATATCCATCATAACTGAAACCAGAAATATCCAAAAATCATTTCTAAAACGTGGCAACATCCAGCTAAACGCTTGTGTATCATAAACTATAATTATAAAAGTATACCAAATGAAATTGTTAAATAGCTCCATGGATAAACAGCGAAACTCTTTAAATATGGCCCAACAAACAAATAAGCACATGCATAGATATATAACTTAGCAGAATAATTTATTTTAGATTTTCTTGGGAATAATACCACATCAGAGTTCAAACTTGTGTATATTTTAAAACCAAACGTTTCAAAATCCTGTCGGATTTCGTTTTCAATGGATATAAATTTATAAAGTAAAATTGAAATATATGACAATTATTTTGACAAATATGTTTACGTTACTATGGATAAATTTCTTTGATTTTAAATATACAGGGTGCACAAGAAATTCCAAAGATCATTATAAATCAAAAAAAATTTTTTCAAGTTGGAAGAACTTGAAAAATTGTCTTCAGAATTTATTTGTGGCGTTCCTAGGGACGACTTTCTTTTTAAGATAGTGCATTTGCCAAAAAATGCGATCAAAGAATTCTGATAATTCTTATCTTAAAAAGAAAGTCGTCCCTAGGAACGCCACAAATAAATTCTGAAGACAATTTTTCAAGTTCTTCCAACTTGAAAATTTTTTTTTGATTTATAATGATCTTTGGAATTTCTTCATATATTTCAATTTTACTTTATAAATTTATATCCATTGAAAACGAAATCCGACAGGATTTTGAAACGTTTGGTTTTAAAATATACACAAGTTTGAACTCTGATGTGGTATTATTCCCAAGAAAATCTAAAATAAACTAGAAGATGCCACAAATAACATTCAGAAAACAATTAGCAGAATAATGGTGAAATAATTGCGGGCCAATACAAAAATATACGGCCCCAGTCAATAACAAAGGTTCTTCCAACAAAATAAAGCCTACCAGCAAAATTTAAGCATGCCTATCCTTGGAAATACGACCTACCGTTGAATAGAATTGTCCCAAAAAATATAAAGCCTACCATTAAATAAACGGTCTATCGTTGAACCCTAAAACATTACATTGCTTCATGACAATTTCACTTCAAAATGGTCTTTTAACAAAGGGTTATTATTCCAATCCTAAAAATTCTCTGCCGATCAGTTCAAAATCGAACTTCAAAGAATGTCACGAACTCAACTGACAACACAACTATATATAACAACTACTATTTCACCTAGAGGGCTTCTAAAAACGCAAAAGAGAATGCACTCACATAGACAGTAAATTCGCAATAAAGCGATCCGGGTCTATTCTGGAATTCGGAAGGAAGACGATTCTTTAGGTTCGATATCAGATCGTAAATTATATCCCCTCTCATTATCATCATCTCCAGATGGCGACAGAAGGACACCTTTCATGAAATAAATTTAGAAGACAGTACCGCCTTCATATTTTTACATGCTACAAAACATTAATAAAAACATATGGTTTCAAAATGACGAAGCTACACCACATTATGCAGCAGCAATATGAACTTATCTCAATCAAGTTTTTCCGCATTGTTGACGATTTAGGGGAATTCATCCGATATTTCGTGGAAACGGCATTCATCCGATATTTCGTGCTATTCGAAACGTTGTTCGCCTTTCGCATCGATGTCGGCGGATTCCTTTGTTTAAGTTCTCGAAGCTAGATTCTTCCATGAAGGAAATCTCTCGGCGGCTCTTTGACGTTCTGGGGAATTCCGAGAAGTAATAATAAATAGGGAAAGCTGACGGAAGCATTTTATCAGTGTTCGATTGTCGTATAGTTAACATAAATTGTAAATAGTTCTGTGAAGATAAATTAAAGTAGTGGAAATAAATTATAGTGAGCTGGGCTGTGTTTTTAAGTAAATCCATGAACTGAACCCGAAGTGTGAACATAAAAACATTACAATGCAGAGATGAAGCAAAACGTTGTCGAAGAATTTCAATACCGTTTATTCTTTTGTTAATAAATGAATGGTGCCCAATTTGAGCATATGACTTAGAATATAATTATTGTAAATATTGTTATTTACCTCATTCTTATTTACTTCAATGACATCATTAATTATTTTACAAATTAAACAATTGAAAATGAATTTCCTTATTACCAACGTCCAAAAATAAAATAGTCCTACTTTGCTGAATAAAGAATTCAAAACCCTTTCAAAAGCGGTATCACACGCCTTTTCATTTATTTTTTTAGGAGTAGTAATTGTCCCTAGAGGGTTGAAGGGGCAAGTGAATAATTTTTCACTTACATTCATAATTATGTGGAAAATGATGTTATCCGTTACTTTAGGACCTCACTGTAAATAGGTCAGTAAATAGAAAACATTTCTTATAACTAAAATAATATCCAATTAATTCCTGCAATGGAAAATGAGTCAGTAGATTACAGCCCACAATTTACTGCTATACACACAATCATACACAAACAACAGTTATTATTATTACACTATCTACTCGACAAGAATAATAATAAAAAAATGGATTGAGAAATTCTGTTCACGCCGACAATAATTATTATCAAATTCATGTCAATAGTATGTATCTGTATAGTAATGAATTTCCGGTGATTGCGGCGCAAGTAAAATTCAAAGTATGAACAGAACGACTAAGTAAACTTGCGTTTGCGTGTGGTGTTGTAACGTTTTAATTTATTTATTTTCTATAAATTGCACAATTGCGGAACAACCAGACGGAATAGCGATAATGTGAATTGGATTCTCATGGCAATAATGATCGACCGCCTTACGAAACCGTTATAGCATTTAATGAAAATAGAGAAAAAATACTGTTCAAGAACTTTTACGTTGTTAAGAAATTATTATAATTCATTAAGTATTGAAACTGTGTTGGTTGTAGCAAAATGTAAATACGGAGTTGGGAAAATGTGTCGGAACACCTTAATTCTCATACTAATATTTAGAGATTTTTCAATCCATTGAACGCAAGACAATATATTGTTTCTAGTCGAGAACCTTCATCAGTTGCGCTGTCCTCGAATGATTGAAATTTCAAATTATTACTTACATATTTATAATCTCTCCATGAGTTAGTTTTTCCTGAATCCCCTAGATGACACAATTAAATTAATTATGGTTAAAGTACGTGTTCTGTTGAAAAATGACCCTAACAAAAGTTTTTGTATTATTTCAGGTCAGACCCCGTTTTCAATGGCAAAGAAACTATAAAAAAGGCACACTTCTAAAATTTAAAATTAAAAAATTAATTTTAAATTAAGAATATTACTATTTTTTTGTAGCAACGGTTTTTGTAAATTTCTTCTTTTTTAGGGTTCGGTATATACAATATACGGATACCCTTATAATATCACTCCGGATTTCTGTCTTTGACACATCACAGCAATTTTCTCCTAAACTACTGGACGGAAGAGGTTGAAATTTGGTATCAATGTATAGTTTGGTGACCCGATCAGGAGTACATATCGTAAAAGAAAAAAAATTGATTTTAGGGGTACTTCTGGGAGGAATAAATAAAAAAAAATCGACCGTTCACCACCCTGATCTCCGAAACTACTGAGCCTAAAATTTTGAAAAAAATAGGAAATATATACAGGAAAAATAAGGATAAACCATTCATATTAATTTTGGGGGGCAAATTATAGAATTAAATGAAAATTTAAAAGTTAAAAATTTTTCAAACGCATCATGTAATAAATCAGCTGAAAGGTCCGATTCTGAGGAACACAAAACCGTTTTTTTTTTCATAATTAAAGAAAAATTAGTTAAAAAGATATTAACGAAAATATACCAAAATTTACCCATTTCCCCCCTTATCTTTGAAACTATAAATCGTAAAGTTTTGCAAAAACTTAGAGGTAGAGGGTCCGACCTGAAGTTTACTGGAAAAATAAGGAGAAACCTCTACTTTTAATTTTGGGGGGCAAATTAAAAAATTAAATAGAAAATATAAAATTAAAATTGTTTCTAACGCATCATGTTATATATCAAATGAAAGGGCTCATTATGGCGAAAACAAATACATTTTTTTCATATTTTTAAAATAAATAAATTAAAAGATATTAACAAAAATATAAAAAAAATTACACATCCCCCCCCTTATCTCCGAAACCATAAGCTGTAAAATTTTGAAAAAAAATAGAAGTATAGCGCCTAACCTGAACTTTACTGGAAAAATAAGGAGAACCCCCTAATATTTATTTTGGGAGGCAAATTATAGAATGATAATGCTTATCGAAGCTCTTCTGTCCATACTAGCAAAACTTTTATCTTGCTATCTTTTTTTTACTTAATGTTTCTAAGTTTGCCTATGCTATTGCTTTTTGTATGTTTCTCTATTCGTTACTGAAGTATTGTTTTGTTTCTAACTGTCCAAGAATTCTGTTCAGTCTACAGTTATAGAGGATCGTCATAATTTCTTCATTTAGTAGACTTTATAGATTTCTTCCTCTATTTCTTTTATTTTGGGTTCGTTTTCTTCCACTTTTTGAACATATCAATTGCAGTTACGACTAAATAGTGGTGGTAGTATATCCGGTCTTCAGTATGCTAGTGAATCTTTTTTTGATCTCAACATGCAATTGATTTAATGTATATATTTATATTTTTTGTTAATGTGCCGTATGCCGATGTGTAAATACTATCACATATTATATTTGAAAACAGTTAGCTTACTTATGTGGTTATATTAATAAAAGCAATTTCATCATACTCTTTCTCAAGAGCAATAAAACTCCAATTCAATTCTTATAAAAATAGTTTGAAATTACAAACGTGAGTAGAAAACGTTGAAATAAGGTAAACTAAGTTCATCGACCTCAACCTTTGAAGTTATGTTTGGTCGAAGTGTACGAGCAAAGATAAAAACGCAATTTTGCGCTTTTGAAATATTCATACTACGCTTAAAAACGGCCCGGCCCGTTTTTGTTGATTTACCGACCTAGTATAACACTATTTGAGAACGGAACGGGTAAGATACATAATCTTGTGGAAAATCGAAATAACTGTTCGGATTTTTAATTCCTTCATAAAGTATGAACAACTTTTTGTTATAGTTAACAAATCTCTTAACATATTAGTTAAACAACCTTTTTCCCAACCAGAAATAATCTCTTACCGTTCCCAAGTCACACAAGAAAAACCAAATATGTCATTTTTGTTTTTTGCCTCTACCACATTTATTTTAAAAATTATCAAAAAATGAAAAAGGGAAAAATTTTATGACACATATTTTTACCCAATAAAGCACTCATCAAATCTACACTACTACGTGTTGTTTCTTCTGGGACATCATCAACTATTATTTTTAAATAAAGACCTGTACTTTTTTGTCAAAATGGAAAAAATGCATTAAAAGAGCAAATACATTAACATATGTTAAGTTTTACACAACGTTTAACACAGTCCTGCTTATAACCAAAACAATTCAATTGAAATAGATTTTTGCCATGACAAGAAAACATAAATTTTTTCACTTGCCTTTCTTGGTGAGATCTATTGAATGCCAGCCTCAAATTTTAAACCAACTTACTACACAAAAAAATGATAGTAAGGCCCATTTTAGTGCTTGATTTCCTCGACTATTCTTCGAGACACCAATTGTTTTAACGAAACTGTTAGTTTTAACACCATTATATGAGATATACTGCTTTCTGCGAGATAAATCGTAAGTTATTCTTCTAGATCATTGGCTTCTACCCCCAACTGATAAGACCAAGAAAGGTCTTATGCAAGGTTATGGTGAAACCTTAGTTGTAACCTAGTTTCCAAAATGCCAAAATCAAAAGCCAAACGGAAAAGCAAAAAGCAAAATTTAAAAGACAAAAGATCAAAGCAAAAATGAAAAATGTTCATAACTAGAAAACCACTTAAGTACGTTTTCGGATGAAGTTAAAACAAACTTCAATTCGAATCCTGGATTCTTTCCTGACTGGAGAGACAAATTGCAAATTGAAGACGAAACAAGACCTCCGAATACATACTTACCTGATTTATGAACACTTTTCCTTTTTGCTTTGATCTTTTGCTTTTGCTCTTCCATTTTGTTTTCACTTTTTGTTTTTAACTTTTGATCCTGGCATTTCAGAAAGTGGTATACAGCTAAGTTTTACGTCAGCTTTTGACCTTCCTCTATTTCATACGTTTGACGAAGAAGCCAAAGAGCTACAGAAATTTTCATATTTTCATAGTTCAAGAAGTGATTCTTTAAAAAGAAAATACATCCATACATCGAAGATGTTTTGGATCCCTTACTACAAAAGGGTTGACTACAATTTGGATCCCTTACCATAATATACCATGCTTTCTCTCCATACTGTGTCGTACGATTTGGACAGCTCAACATATGTACTGAGCTACATAACTACCTGGTATTCAAAGTCTCTTTTTGGTCCAAAACCAGGAGTAGCGTTAAACACTCTGGGCCTACTTAATTCTGTTATACAGTGATGGGCAAATGTGTGGAACCAAGCAAATATCTCTGGAATTATTAGAGATATCAAAATAAAATTTGGAAGGTGGATACTGCAGTAGATTACCTATTTGTTTCCACTTTTTTTTACAATTTTAAACTTCCTGTTTTACCGGAAGTAATGTCGATTTTAAAATCTGCAAAGAAACACTCTGTATAGTATTTTAGTTTCTGATGAAACATTTTATTGCGAATACAAAAATATCGGGTTTGATATTGTTTACTTCAATACCTACCGAGATATTACAGAAAAGTAATTAAGGAAAGGAAAATTCTAATATCCATTAAAGAAATACATAATCATAATTATTAACTAAATCAAAGTGATTTTCAAAACATTGAAAATTAACTTAACTAAACTTAATGTATTAGATGTTCAAACTGAGCTACTGTTTACTTCTTGACAATAAGCAAGTCGGTTTTTAAATTCTCTAGTAACATTAGCTATTACTTCTGGTGTAATTCTCTGGATGTCTTGAGTTATTCTTGCAGCTAATTCTTGCAAATTATTTGGTCTATCAACATAAACCTTAGACTTTAAGTAGCCCCACAGAAAATGGTCTAGTGGATTAAGGTCGGGACTTCGTGCAGACCATTCATAAGTACCCCATCTTCCAATCCATCTGTGATGAAATGTCCTATCTAAATGATCTCGAACAATGCGAGCGTAATGCGGTGGTGCTCCATCCTGCTGAAACCAGATATTATTTGGTAATTGTCCATTTACCTCCAATGCCGGAATAACTTGTGTCTCCAAGAGCTGTAAGTACCTATCTCCGTTTAAAGTTTCTTGTAGGAAGAAGGGTCCCACGATTCTGTTGTTATAAATGCCGGCCCAAACGTTCAATTTATGGGGATGTTGTGTATGAGCCTCTTGTACCCAATTAGGATTACTTTGCGACTAGTAGCAACAGTTATGTCGATTAACCGTACCATTTAAACAAAATATAGCCTCGTCTGAAAACACCACATTTCTTATAAAATTATTGTCACGGTTACAAATATCCATCATCGTTTCACAAAATTGCAAACGTCTGTCGAAATCTTCGGAGAGTTCTTGAACGAGGCGAATTTTGTATGAATGATATTTTTCTCGCCTTAATATCCTTCCTACTGAACGACGGCTAATTCCATGCATATTGGCGAAGTCGGTAGTGGATAAGTGAGGATTTTCTTCCAAAGATATAGCAACATTTTGAGCTACACCTTCATTACTTGCACTTTTTAACCGTCCACTTTTTCGTAAATAGCTAACTGTTCCATTTGTGTCGTACATTCGCAAAGTTTTCGTCACTACTGAACAGGATATTTGTGAATTCGGATGAACAATGTTAAAAAGGGCACAAACTTCTTGATGCGTCCTTTTCCTCTCCCCATACCCAATCATCATTAATATTTCTATTCTTTCTCTTTCACTTAATTCGGCCATTTTACGATCAAATTAAAACAATACAATCTTTTTACGTTCAAATAAAAAAAAACTATATATACAAATATATATCCACATATTTAGAACTATATCATTCAACGTATAACAGCCGTTTCGAACCAGGAGTTCTCGTCAGATACGCTTCCTTGAATGACAAGTTCTAAAGTGAAATCCTTGGATGTAATACACATCAGTAAGACAACAGTCGGTGTATTGAACCTAATAGATGTCGGTGACATCTACCGTCTAATGAGTAATTTAAGTATATGAAGGCATACTATGCTATAACATATACCATACTCTTGACAGATGGTTCGAGTGTTTTATATAAAAACACATAAGTAAATATATATACAAATATATATCCACATATTTAGAACTATATCATTCAACGTATAACAGCCGTTTCGAACCAGGAGTTCTCGTCAGATACGCTTCCTTGAATGACAAGTTCTAAAGTGAAATCCTTGGATGTAATACACATCAGTAAGACAACAGTCGGTGTATTGAACCTAATAGATGTCGGTGACATCTACCGTCTAATGAGTAATTTATTTAAATTACTCATTAGACGGTAGATGTCACCGACATCTATTAGGTTCAATACACCGACTGTTGTCTTACTGATGTGTATTACATCCAAGGATTTCACGCTGACATACCAAGAGGACCGAGGCACACACGGACATACATCTACGCGGACGACACAGCAAAGGCGGCAACATCATGGAAGGCGGACCAAGCGGTGAACTACCTGCAACAAGAAGTCGAAGACATGGAGCAATGGGCGAAGAAATGGAAAATCAAGATCAACGCGGGAAAAACGCAGGCAATAGCTATAGGAAGGAGGAAAAAGCAGGACCAACCAACTAGAAGACTCACGGTAGGAGGAAACCACATCGAATGGAGCCAAGACGTCAAGTACCTGGGTATACATATAGACAGAAAACTCACGTGGAAGAAGCATATCGGAGAGACAGTGAAGAGAGCCAAATCAAGGGTCAGCCAACTCAACCCGATGATAGGAAGGAAGAGCAGACTACAACTGAGGACAAAGAGGAGCATCTACGAAGCATCAGTGAAGCCCATCATCACATATGGAGCCAGCATCTGGGGACAAGCGGCGGCAACGCACATCAAGAAACTAGAGGCAGTACAGCACAACGCATTAAGGAGGATGACGGACGCCCCATGGTACATGAGGAACAACCAACTAAGAAGAGACCTAGAGATGACAACAATCAAGGGAGAAATAACAAAGAGGACGAAGAAAGCCATAGCCAGGATGGAACAGCATAGGAACCCACTGATGAGAGAGGCAACCGACTACGACGAACATGAGAGATACAGGATGAAAAGACCGCGACAAGCCCTACTACAAGAGGAAGAAATAGTGAAGAGAACAAAGAGAAGAAGACTGTAAATAGGATAAGAATATTAGGGAACAAAATTAGGATATATTAATAATGAAATATCTTAGGGAATCAAATATCTTAGGGAATAACACTGTAACAAATAGAATAAGAAAGTAGGGATAATAAAATAGAATTAGAGGATAGGAGTAAGAAAATTTGTTGTAAATTTTAACTCTGTTAATAAAGATATGTTAAACGGTATAGAACTTGTCATTCAAGGAAGCGTATCTGACGAGAACTCCTGGTTCGAAACGGCTGTTATACGTTGAATGATATAGTTCTAAATATGTGGATATATATTTGTATATATATTTACTTATGTGTTTTTATATAAAACACTCGAACCATCTGTCAAGAGTATGGTATATGTTATAGCATAGTATGCCTTCATATACTTAAATTACTCATTAGACGGTAGATGTCACCGACATCTATTAGGTTCAATACACCGACTGTAAAAAAAAACTAATAACTTATTTTGACAACTACTGTCACTTCTGCAATGAATTTCATGGACAACTAAACTTGATTCAAATTTAATTTGCGCCTGATTTAAACAAACGCACGTGTATTTGACTATGGAACAAGCAGTACTGTTGGCTGCGACGGTATAATGCCACCGATTGACCAATAGAAATACAAATCCTTACCGAGCGGTTTGTTTATATCGGGCATAAATGAAATCTGAACCGAGTTTAGCTACCATCGAATTTTTCCTTTCCTTAGTTACTTTTCTGTTAATATCTCGATATGTATTGAAGTAAACAATATCAAACCCGATATTTTTGTATTCGCAATAAAATGTTTCATCAGAAACTAAAATACTATACAGGGTGTTTCATTGCAAATTTTAAAATCGACATTACTTCCGGTAAAACAGGAAGTTAAAAATTGTAAAAAAAATTGGAAACAAATAGGCAATCTACTGCAGTATCCACCTTCCAAATTTCATTTTGATATCTCTAATAATTCCAGAGATATTTACTTGGTTCCACACATTTGCCCATCACTGTATATTATGCGCTCCAACGCAGTAACGGTAAGCAAAGAATTGCTGGATTGTCTAATTTAACTACTGTAATACATTCGCCCGTCTAAATTTTTGAAACATTGTAGGTTTGCAAGATAAAAACCACTCAAGATGAGGATTATTAAAGAGATTCTGACATGTCTTCATTGGTCAAAGGCGGCAGAATTGTTATAATTTAGGTTCTCATTTTAGGATTACGAGTCGTGATTTTACCTCAATAGTGTGGGAATTATCTCTTCGTGACTTAGAAGATATGGTCACAAGATGGCGGATTACAGCATTTAGATTTACAACCATTTGTTCTGTTAGTGGGACTACGTTGTCATAGTCTCCACTGATTTGAGACCAACCTGGGAGGTATACATCTTGACTGCGCCAAAAATAGCGGGTCAATTTTATTGATTGAAAAATCCGAATACACCACGTCGCACTTCTTCAGAAAGGCGTTGGGCAAAATCAATAACCTTGGAAGTTATTTCGACATGTTTATTAATTTTTTACTATCCAATTTTAGGAACTATGAATATATAAATTTCTGTTACTAGCATTACTGAATCGAATTATTTAATTACATTCTACGATTACTAACTTCATCCAATTGAGCTCGATCAATTCACAACGGCTACGTCTTGTCCAAAGTCTCGAGGTTTGCATTTTCATTTCAGTTCGCATTGCGGTCGTGATTACTGCAGAGAACCCACAATTATAATAAAAAAATCGACTCAAAGAAAACACCAAGAAACCAGCACACAATCACCATCATTTTAAATTGAATACTTTGCCATTGTATTCAAAACAATGGTAAGTAAGGCACGGTAATTATGATGTAGCTGTACAAAGTTGGAACGATTCGCAATTATCGTAACAAAAAAAAACCGCCGCTTTAATTTAAAGAAACAATTTTCAAACACAAACAGCATCAAAGGTATTGAACTTCGCATAACACAAAAGAACTACTTAGCCTGAGTCTTGCTGGGTTTTTTTACAATATGTGTAATGTGCACACGTTTTTGTGGCTCTAATAATAATTAAAAAAAAGAAATAATTAGTATTCATGGCTGTAAGACAAAAAGGTCTAGAAATTTGTTTATAAAACGATAATGAAAACAAATGCAGATTTTCCTTCATGTTTTTCTTTGTTTTTCACAGAAAAGAAATTTTCTGAAATAATGAAAACATGTTTACCTCAAAACAAATTTAACCCAATAGTGTTCTACGACTATTCCATTGAAACATGAGGTTGTAAATTCGTAGGATTTTTTTATGTATGTGAAAGATAATCACGGCAAGGTACCATACATTTTATATAACATAAGATTTATGGTTATACTTATATAGTACATTAACAATGAGATTTACAGTTTTCCAGAAATCGGAACTGTTATTAAAAGGCTACTTACTGTTCAATGTATCCCTACTGATTTCTTTGAAACGACGTAATCAATTTCAATATTTTATATTTAGACCAATCAATAGAGATTTTTTCGTGCAAAAAATACTATCAGGATACTGCCTGTGCCATCACATTAAGCACGATTTGTAGTGATATTTTGCTACCCTTTCCATTCGCAACTATGGTTTTTTACAGTATAAACAACTGAAACAAGAAAATTGCGTTTTTTTTTCGTTGCATGGTTTTAAAATGAAAAATAATAAACTAATCTCAATGGTGTCAACAGGTGAATTGTAAAGCATGAAAATACCAATGAAATGAGCCCAGGATCGATCCGATAGGATCTTTAGTAACACGGAAAAACAAAAAATACTGGAAAATTTAGCGGTTTTCTTTATATTATCATAACTCCGTCACTATCGAAGTCGTAGAACTGGACTTGTGGAAACTGATAGTAATTGATATCTACCCCTTATGCGTGACTAAACCAGGCGCTATCGGTTTATTAGTTTTTGAATAATTGCGATATGAAGTTTTTAGTCCACTATTCTTGCAGTGTGTCTCAATGCGACATGGATCGTCAAATATCAATTCAGAATAGAGACACTGGAAGTAGAGGTATCATTCTTCAACGCCTCTATTTTCATTTTTTCTGTGAAATATACGAAAAATTTTAGCAAACATGACCAAAATCTGGTGACCGTATGAATGTGTTCGAGTAGTAGAATTAAGTCAATAGGTTTATATTAAACTGAAACAAACACTGAACTAAATAACTGAAAAAGGTCTTGAAATTATCTAAATTAGTTTCTGACAAAAGCAATAAAAACATTTATAAATTACAGGCAGCCTGCCTCTATTATATGTTACTATGTGCTTTCCCTCAACAACCGTGTTTCTCCCACTCCTTGGATACATTCATACGCTCGCCCATTTTTTGTCATGTTTGTTAACATTTTTCAGATATTTCACAGACATTTAGTGAAAAATAAGGATAGCGGCTTTGTAGAATGACACCTCTACTTTCAACAACTTTTTTCAAAATTGAAATTTGATTATCTATGACACCTGGAGACAGAATGCAGAAATAGTGAACAAAAAACTATATATCACAATTGTTCAAAAACTAATAAATTGGTTTTGGCATACATAAAATAGATGTAAATTACTATCAGTTCCTACAAGCCCAGTTCTACAGCTTCTAAAGTGACGAAGTTTAGATTTTTTTAAAGAGATGATACATTTTTCAGTATTTTTTGTTTTTCCTTGTTACCAATGATCCAATCGGATCGAGCCTGGGCTCATTTCAGTGGTATTTTCATGCTTTACAATTGTCTTGTTGATACCATTGAGATTAGTTTATTATTATTTTGATTTTATAAACATGCTAAAAAAACGTTTATAACAAAGTAAAAAAACATAGTTGCGAGTGAAAAACAAAGCAAAATATCGCTACAGTCGGTATCCTGATAGTATTTTTTACACATTATCAGTTAGTTTTTGCTCTATCGATTGGTCTAATTATAATCTAGGTAGATTCAGAGGTGGGTCCTACAATTTGTATAAAGTAAAACCCAGTTTTCAGAAAATCGAAAAAATAGAGGCACAAATCAGTAAACATAAAAGACGTCTTGCAAATTTTAAATCAAAATGTCAAAATATGTCAGTAATTAATTATTAATAGCACAGGGTCGATGCTTTTTTTTAAAATAAATCATTGTACCTAGTTGTTCTACTTCGAGTATTAAACTTTTCAGGAATCATTTGTGTGCATCAATATGACAGTTAAACGAAATTTACATCTTCTGTGTCCAATTCTCCCCGAGCCTTCCCAAATACCGACAGTGGGTAACATTTAAATCCTCTATTTTTCATGGGCCACCGTCGCTTTTATGGTGTACAAGGAACCGTATTTCTGAACACCACATTTAATGTGGCCACCAAGATCTCCAGATTTGATCTCAAAGGATTTCTTTTTATGAGGCCATTTAAAGGACCGAGTTTATGTCGACAGGCCGGAAAATTTGCAGGATTTGATGAAAAGCATTAGACAAGTGGCGAATGCCGTCAGTCCCAAATTGATTCAAAATGCAGTTAATGCAGAGTAAGTAACATTGAGTGGGCCGTTGTCAAATTGCAAGCGGTGAACAATTGGAAATACAATATCATTAAAATCATGTTAATTGATTATAATGATATATAATATATAATATATCCTCTATGTTATGGTGCAAAGGGAATTAAGGCCTTCTATTTAAAAAGAAATTCCATGACGTCAACACTTTGACAAATATACTTTTTCCTTTTGTGACATATGTCATCACAAGCTTAACAAATGTCTAAGTACTTTTTGGGAAATAACACCACAGTTTAAAGAAAATTGCTGTATATTCCAAACATTTCGGGGTCTAGGTCAGACCCCGTTGTCAATGGTTAAGAAACTTGGATAAAAAAGGCACAATTCTAAGATGTAAATTAAAATATTTGACAATGTGTATTATTTGATTTCATAATCAAAAAAGAAAGAGAAACCCCTTCATGGAAGACATATAAATGACGTCAACCAAGAATATGTCAACAATGCAGCGTCGAACCACTGGTTGATCTCTGGTCATATGTTTCCTGAAACGGAAGGCTTTATATTGGCAATCCAAGATTAAGTAATTACATCGTTAAAGACCCTTCTATTAACAACGATAGATTCAGGTAAAGTTGCCAAACATCTGAATCTACCCAGCATATCACAGGAGGTTGCCAAGCGTTCGCTGCAACTGAATACAAAGAACCACACGATGCTGTAGCAAAAATATTGTACCATGAACTAGCGCTGAAACTTGAGCTATCCCAGTCGGTAAGAACACCCTACTATATATACAAACCAGAATCTACAGCTACAAACTGTACTGGGACCGGACGATATTGACCGATCGGACTGTTGCTCACAATAGGCCAGATATAGTTTTGATAAATAAAGTCTCTAGAAAAACAACCTTAATTGACATAGCAATCCCTAACAACAATAATATAAATATTAAGCAGGCTGAAAAAATAGCCAAATATGATTTAGAATTTCAAATACAGAGACAATGGGACATGAACAACACTCGAACGGTACCAATTGTTATGTCAACAACAGGAGTAGTCCCAAAATATCTATAAACAATTTGAAATACCTCGGTCTGGAAGAACATCTTTACCAACTGAGGCAAAAAGCCGTCCTCTTAGGAACAGCCCGGACGGTCAGAAAATTCATGGAGAACTGCAGCCACGACGCGAACCACGGGCCTGATAACCTGGCAAGGGCTCCCACAGAGCTAAACACTTTTGATATGTAGTACATCTGGGGTTTAGGGAAATTTCCCCTAAAGGCCCACTATGTATTAGAGGGAGTGTGATGCCATACATTGTATGGTCAAGTCGGGGATGTAAATAAAAATTATTTTAATTTGAAAGTTTACAATGACATTACTCTGTAAAAATTAATCTGATTTAAAAAAATTAAGTGGCAAAAGATTGGCAAAAAGAGACCCTTAAAAAGAGGTATCTCATGATACCCCTTTTAGCAGTGATATTCACCCCTGCTTAGGGGTTGAAATTGCATGGTGTAAAATCTGTCCCCCGTAAATATAAATTAACGTGTTTTTTGTCTTTTTGTTTTAAATGATTTTTGAAAGTTATTTTGGGTGACTAGTTTTGAAATGGCTGCATCCAGCTGGAGGTAAAGGGCCGTTTAAGTATTACGTAAGCAGATTTATTAGAATTATTTAACTCTCCCCCTCCCCCTTGTCGGCAAAAGAAACCAAAGTTCTTACCATTCATGTCATCAAAATAACCAAAACAAAGACCCCCGCCCCCTATAGTACTTACGTAATACTTGAACGGCCCCCAAGACAGTACAGACAGTACCTGTGCGCTAGTCCGGCAACATCTAAACTAAAACATAACTAAAACTCAAATGTGATTGAAAATTCCAAATTATAATTTAAAAATTTAAAATATGAAATTAAAATTAAAGGGGGTTAAATGACTTTACATACATTCCTTAACTCAGTATTATTATTTGAAATTTATTGGTTATTATACATTTACCAAACTACAAAGTTCGGATTCTTTAAGAGCTTTTTAAACAAACAAATCCTGCATAGCAACATAATAATTACAAATTATTAACAGAACGTGTATAAGAAATTCCTGAGCTGCAATCGTTTCGAAGAAAGTAATTTGTCCTTGTTTCACTTTAACTAATTTTAACGTGAACAATTGATTGACCTGTCGTTGGTATTGTCATCTTCAGATGATTCAAATTGCATCGAAATGAAACGAAGGCGAACCGTATGAATACATGACTCACGTACCACACTGTGACGCATTACAAATGGACTAGCGACAGATGTTCACACATGCCTGATTAAATTCTACAGGGAAAGACGTCGATAGGATCCGTACGGTATATGTTTTCTCATCTCAAGAACACGCCAAAATGTTGTTACTGCATTACTAAATTGAGACGGCAAGTTTGTTCGGAACTGTTAGATAAATATTTAAGTGAAAAGGTGTGATTTCCTTTTGAAAATCAGTTTTTTTATCATACGAAATATAAACAACTTGTCATTTTTCGTTGGTGTTTTGAATTCAAAATAATTTGGTCAAGTGCGAGTTGAACTCGCATACTAAGAGTTTCGTACCAACTTTGATACAATGTAGGTGAATCAAAGTATATATTTTTCTAATATTCCAGTTTCAGACAAGCAGGGAATGAGTGCATTTTTTTATATTTACCTTAATCTCTTTTAAACTAAGCTTTTTAAATTTATGAAAAATATACACTTTTATTTCTCACACATGATTCCTTTGATTTGTATAAAAATATTTATTTAATTTTCTAATTTAGCCCCCAAAATATATATATATATATGTATATATATATATATATATATATATATATATATATATATATATACAAGTGGGGCTCGGTTCCCCTAAATATTTTCAAAATTTTAGGTTGTATGGTTTCGGAAAGAACGAGGGAAATGAAATTTTTTTTTTAATTTTTGTTAATATCTTGTAAACAATTAATTTTAAAAATATGAAAAAAATATATTTATATTCCTCATAATGAGCCAATATTTTTTATTTTCCGTTTAATTTTATAATTTGACCCCCAAAATTAATATTAGGGATTTCTCCGTATTTTTCCAGTAAAATTCAAGTGAGGCTATCTATATAGGCCTTTTTTCAAATTTTAGGTCTTATAGTTTCGGAAATAAAGGCGAGAAACTAATGGATTTATTGTTATGCTAACAAATTGCTCGCTTACCACAATTAACATCATCAAATGACAGACAGTAACAACATTCACTTTGTGTTATTAAATATTAATCACAAAGAAATTTTCCATAATTATTTTTATTTATTATTTCCCAACACTTCATAATTTAAATTTAAGCTTTCGTTGGGTAACTCCAATAAATGGAAGTAAACATGTTGGTTTCACAATACAATTACAGCGTGGGCGTCTGTCATTGCAACAGTAATTGTCATCCGACCCATTGATGTACCTATATTCCATTTTCGGACGAAAAAAAAACACCCACAGATACGAATCTATTCGTTTCAATTAATTACATAACAATCATAATAAAATAAACTCAGATAGTCGTCTTACATCGAATTATAGTTCCATTAATCTTTTAGATTAAAATTCTGGACAATATACATCAATTTGTTATAGACGGTGACCCAACGAAAACGAGCCACCTGGAATATTTCCCAAAATACTCATGAACCATGGCATAAGTGACAGCTCGTTTTACAGTCAGTTTAAGAAGGAATTCAAGGGTGTGTTGTGTTTTATATTCCATGAACATTTAAGGTATTTGCAAATTAAAACGTGATGTTATTGACGAATAATAATTAAAATAGACAATACATTTATAATTTTAAAGATCTTTAGCTATCACGACATAAAAATGAAAATGAAAATGGATTTTAAATGATTTTATTATAACATTGTATAGCCTGTTTGACGAAAAGTAATATTTCGACGTGTTATTTTTAAGGTGCTCCACTGTGTATCATTTTCCATATAACAAAAAATTTAATAATTTCTTTCGTTAAATAACGTTTTTGCAAACAATTTTAAAATTGCCTAGAAAACGTTCAAGATATGCGTCTTGGATGACGTCCCGCAGTGACAAACAAACTAATACAATCGGGATTGTTTATGATAATTTATATTTAAAAAAGAATCAACTTCAACTGACTTAAAATAAAAACCGTTTAGAAACTATTGTCAGACATATCTTCTTTTTTATCAGATTTAAGGTACAATTCAATTGAAAATTTTAGCCTATTTTTATATCTCTCTTTTTATTCTCTCTCTTGTTGTCCCTCTCTAATTTTTATTCTTTGTCCATATTTGCCAAATATATTTTACCTTTTTTTGTTTTATCATTTTCTGTATCACCCTGTACAACTATAATTCAACTCAACACAATATTACAACGGTCCTGATATCTTTAAAACCACCCTGTATAAGTATACATCCTCTCCACACTATTGACTCTTTTTATATTCTATTGTTTAAATTATTTCTGTATACTTCGCCCCATATGTCTAGTATTCTATTTATGCAACTGTCCATGGTTTGCCCGATATAACAAAATTCACCTTTTTTTAACTACATTTTATAACTATAATTTTACTCTACTATTTATTTCAACCACGCGGTATACGCAACTGCTTCTAAAATTTCTTGAACTCATGTCTATAATAATTTGGTCAAGTGCGAGTTGGACTGGCATACTAAGGGTTCCGTACCACCTTCAAGATTCTAATTTTCAGACAAGCAGGGAATGAGTGCATTTTCTTATATTTACCCTTATATATTTTAAAGGAAGCGTTTTAAATTTATAAAAAATATACACTTACATTTTCCACACAAAGACTTTTTCTTTTATCTGCTTTAGGATTCGCTTGATTTTTATAAGAATACATATGTCAGGGAAGCCTTTTATAACCTACTGTCTGAATTTTGAGGCCCTGTAGATTGGAAGATAACGTGTAAAATAGGTCAAGTTTTAAATTATAAATTATTCAAATTATTTGAAAATACAAACAAAATATATTTTTCAAAATATAAATAGTGTAGTTTCTAAAGTGGGAATTGAGGCGATGTCTAATATTTTTGTTAATATCTTTTAAACAAATGATTTAACAATATGGGGGTCGCCAGATATGATCCCCTGTATTTTTTCTTTGGGAGCATTTTAAGACCCGTGTATGCTACTCTTCCACAGTCACTTGAAGATCTGAGACATAGTAGCCAAGTAGAATGTGGCCGACTTACTCCAGATGTTTATTCCAATGTCTGCAATGAATTTGATGCACGATTGTATCACTGCCTTGCAGTGGATGGAGACCATTACATGCGTTATAATAAATTGATTTAAAATCCATTGGCAGTTACATTTTTCTTTTCATAATAGCAAAAAGTCTTTACAAATTATAAGCGCTGAGATTTAATTAACGATTGTTATAGGTCCTACTTCGTAAATATTTAACGTGCTTTTGCGACTTTCAAAATAATGAGTATTTTGGGAAATATTCCAGGTGGCTCGTTTTTGTTGAGACACCGTGTTTAAGTTACTATGAACTGTTTAAAAACCATGAAGGAGACATTTTTTTGAGTGCCTGTTTTCAAAAAGGGATGAAAAATGATTATTCTAAGTTTATGAAATTAATAAGTACCTTTTGAACATTTTGAACACTTATTATAAAGTCTAAACATTGGTCGATTTTAATTCAGCTGAATAACCGGGTTTTATTGCATATGAGCTTGCCATGATGTTGGAGGTAATGATCCGTCATGCTTGGACGTAAAACTTCTTTCTCTCTTTTTCTAAATAGTAAGTAATGGAGGTTCCCATTGATAATAAAAACTAACTTAAACTTGATATTATCTCCACGGTCATGGTCAAGGTCAAATCCAAGGATACCTGTGAATAGCCAGAGGAAAATACTAAAACCTTTGCCTGTAAAGTTCCTTGATAAGTCGGTATCATTGCGAATTGTTAAGACCATACTTTTGGAAAACCCTATATAATCGTCCTTGAAAACGTATGACAACGTTCCTTCCACCATACATCATATGAAAACAACAAATTAGAATAGAACTGGGTAAAAGGCCAGGAGACAATCTCTCGCCAAAACTGTTGACGAATGCTTCGAAAGATATTTTCGAAAAATTACTTATTTAATATGATCACCCTATTAAACATAGAAACTCTCAATGCCCTCAGATATGCTAATGAAATCACAGAAACTTTCGAAAAATTGTAAATAATGTTAAGAGAGCTGGAGAAAATAACATCTTAAATCGGCAGAAAATGGGACATAATGGTCATATACAGGGTGAGTTTTTTTTGATGATCAGTATGAGGATCTCGGAAACTAGCGGAGATAGAGCAATGGTTAAATTGGGAAAGATTTGCAGTTTCACTGGCCCAATTTAATGATTTTTGTAAAAAGTCATGGCTTACTAGATATTTTGAAAAAACGAAATTCTGTCGATTTAGTCAAATCCCTCTAGCTTCTTTGTTTTTGATTTTATAAAAAAGTGTAAATATCATAATTGAAGGGAATTGTATCCCGAATATGTTTGCGTGACAGCTCTCGTTTTCGAGATATGACACAAACTTATCTTTTTTTGAATGGAAACCATAGTTGGTTATGACCTCAAAAAAATCGGACATTTTTAGAGCTTTTCAACGATAAAATACTCGATATAGTTATTCATAAAAATAACGGAGTTATGGCTGCTTTTCTCTCTTATTTTCACTCTTAATGTAGTTGGCCATGAAATAGATTGATTTATTAATAACTATTCCAAAAAACATTGAACGATTGTTTTATTAGGTATATCAGATATAAAGAAAAAACCAAATAAGTAGGTACTTACTAAAAACTTAAGGAATTAAAATACATACTAATGGTTAGAATTTATGTTAGAAAAGTCCACCATTGTTATTTAGACAAAAATTGCATCTTTTTAAGATTGACATTACCGCTTTCCTCACACACCGCCTATCAATTTCTTCAATTGCTTGTAATACCGCCTCCCTTAGGTCACCAACTGTCTCATACTTTATTTCGTATACTTTGTTTTTTAGCGCAGGCCATAAATATAAGTCTAAACTGCCCAATCGGGAGACTGGGGTGGCCATTCACGAGGGCCATTTCTTCCTATCCAAGAGTTTGGATAGATATTATCTAAGTGTTGTCTTACTAATAACGAGTTATAAGCAGGTGCTCCATCATGTTGGAACCACTCAATTTCTAAACGAGTTCTCAAATTCAAATTATGCAACATGTCTTCAAAAGTGTATTGCAAGAAATGCAAGTTGCGCTCCCCAGTAAGTGATTCGTCATAGATAAAAGGCTCCAGAATAGTAGATCCTATGATACCACACCAAACATTAAAACCAAATTTTAACTGGGGTCGTCTTTGTTCTACATGGAAAGGGTTTTCTTTAGCCCAGATATGCTCATTGTGTCTATTGAACATACCGTAGTTAGTAAATCTAGTTTCACCTTTAATGGAAAGGCACATGTCTCCAAACTATGTACAAAACAAAATACGTCGATGTTCGTCACCAGCATGCAAAGTTTGAGAAATTGAAAGTTTGTATGGGTGGAACTTGTGCGCTTTCAGTACCTTAACTACAGTTCGTTGAGATGTGCCAGCTTCTGCCACAATCTCACGAGTGGATGTAGATGGATTTTAATTTACCATTGCCAAAACATTTATTGGTGCTGCTTCGTTTTGATTACGTTCCTTTGGTGGTTTAGTAAAAGATCCATATCTGCGCAAACTATCGGAAAGCCTCTTAAATGTACATAGAGCAGGTTGACGACGATTAAAATATCTATGAAAGTAATCCTCAGCTGCACGAACTGAATTTTTAAGGCATATGATATAACACTCCACCATATTCAGTTTATCTTCGTTAGAATATTCCATTTTATCACGAAAACTTGTCAATATCGACTGTCAGTTCAGCACTACTAATGGAATTACTCTCAAATGAGGAAACGTCAAAGTGAAAACAATCTTTTTCATGGCTACCAAAAAAAAAAGTTTGTGTCATATCTCGAAAACGAGAGCTGTCATGCAAACGAGGACATGACAATCATATTCGGGATACAATTCTCTTCAATTTTGATATTTACACTTATAAAATCAAAAACAAAGGAGCTAGAGGGATTTGACTAAATCGACAGAATTTCGTTTTTTCAAAATATCTAGTAAGTTATGACTTTTTACAAAAAAAACGAAAGTGTCATTAAATTGGGCCAGTAAAACTGCAAATCTTTCCCAATTTAACCATTGCTCTATCTCCGCTAGTTTCCGAGATCCCCATACTGATCATCAAAAAAAACTTACCCTGTATAGTAAACCCTTCTTCCTCTTCTTCATCTTGGTCGTAGCACCCAGGATGTAAATACGAAATTCAGCCTTCTTGTGATGTTGGTTTGCTGGAGTCTCTCCATCTTTTAGGTGGTCAGATTTTGTTCTTTACTATTCTGTCGTCCTGCATTCTTCTAATATGTTGAATATTCTTCTTTTTGCACGTTCCCATCTCATTATAACGTGAATTTCACATTCTCCTCTAATTTTCTTTCAATTGAGCAATTTCGAAATTTAAGTCTGTATATGAAGAGAGCACTATCTATCCAAGAGAAATTGTGGATTTTTATTTCCTCTCCAGCCCACAAACCATGGAAAATATGACTTCAATCTGTTTTTCCATTGCTACGTTATATGTTTTGGAAATTTTTATTTTTTTTAAATTTTAATTCAGAAATTATGGCTAGCTCATACCCTTTTTAGTTAATCCTAAAAACATACTTAATATTTGTAACTCTTTTACAGTGTTTGTAAAAAGATATGTCATCGTTTCCAAATACTTCAAAGCAATTTATACAAAAAAATCCAATAATATCTCAAAATTTTGATTTAAATGCCCATTTGATTAAACTACATAGTACATTCCATTTTCGAAAGAAAATAAAACACCCACACGTACTGATCAATTTTTTTCTTAACTAATTGCATAACAATCATAATTAAGTAAACGCGAATGGAGTTCTTCACCTCCTCAATAACTAACTGTTATTGGATAACGAGCGTTCGATGGCGTTATATCATCATACTTCTTCCTATCTAAAGTGCAATCAAAATAATTAAAGTTTAAATTCGACTTTTATGACCGTCGATGTTACGGTAATGATTATTGCATTTCGCAAAATCGTAAGATCAAATGTAGGAGATAAGAAAGTAGCTTATGTTCGTACATATGTCGAACTAAATGATCACTTTCGTTTCATTTGTTAACAAATTTAATTGATTGTATGTGTATTTCGTCATTTTTTGTGGAGCGTTTCTAATTTGATTTTTATGAAATGCCATTAGCAACCCGCACTTTCCATTGTTCCACAGTTTGTCCCAGAATGTTTACAAAAAATCTTATACAAAACAAATATTTTTATGTATATTCCCCATAAAAAGTTCTGTATTATCTGGAAATACTAATCATTCATAACAAGTTTAAAATTACTTGTTGGTATAGTGAAATAAAACGTGCTGCTTAAGGCTGGTCGTCCATTGGAAGCGAATACAAGCGGCTACAAGCTCCCGCTATAAGACAAGCGATTATGTGCTATAGGGGTCGTCCACTGCAGGCTATTTAGTATTAAGTTTGTAGCGAAGTGAAGAGGAACGTGTGTACAATAAAATATCGGTTTTTGCATTTTGTGAAATTTAAAATGGACGCGGAAGAGATTTTCTTTTTAGAAACCCCTTACTGAAGGCGGAACATAACAGACGATTATACATCTCAAGCATATAGGTAGTAAAGCATAGTATTTTCGGCTCCTTAGATCAATGAGTACCAAGCTCGTATTGTTTGTATACCAGGCAAATACCTATTTAAATGCAAATTTTCCATTTTGCGAAGACGGTACTTTTGGTTGTCACGTTCTCCCGGTCTAATAGAAAATTCAGTGACAACACATGTCAAACTCTAAACTGCTATTTGGTGCGTTTATAAACAGGGTGTTTAGTTATAGCAAACAAAATCGCAAAGTAAAGTGATAGAAGGAGTTGCATTTATATGATGAGTGAAATATAGGACGGACTAGAATGCTAGTGGGCCATAGGCACAGGATGGTTGAAATATATGCTGGAGTTGAATTATATTTATACGGGTCTGATTAAAAAATTATTTATTTTATAGCCCATAAGAAGTTGCATAAAGTGTGGAGAGGAATTAATGTTACACAGGGCGATAATATAAAATGTTAAAAATGAAATAATTTATGGGGTAGCCAACAAGGATTTAAATACGATGGTTGAAATATAAGACGGATTTGACTCCGTAAATATGGGATGGATTCTACTCCGTCCTATAGTTTACAGAACGCAGCTAACAAATTTATGCTTGTCCGTGGGCACTCGTATGTACAGGATGCTTGGTACATAGGGTGGAGGGGAATTATCTATAGTGATACAGAGTTGTCAAAAAAGTTGAAATAAGGTTACATGGCGTGGTTCATATATCATAAATATATTTTGGGCTTATTAAGTCAACGCGTACTAGTACATTTTGTTCGTAAACATTTACCTGTCAAATCAAATGAAAATGTATCATTGTGTAATGTTGAGGCTTTCGATGTTACATGGTGCTATCTATTAAGGTTATACATACACAATAAAAAATAAAGAATGAAAACTACCTGAGTTCAAAAAAACTAAAAAGTTGAAAATAAAACATTTAAAAAATATATAACCTCGTGCTTCGCACCCACTTCAAAAATATACTAGATTTGTAGGTAATTAATTTGTGCAGATTGAGCACCTTTTAATGTTTACATTTTTCACTTCCTGGGTAGATACCTAACAACATTGAATGTGGTATTTATTTGATAGAGTTGTATTTTGTTATAATTATTTTCAGCATTTTAGTTATAGGTGGAAGTCGGTTATATTTTAAAAAAAAATGTTTTATGTATAAACCGTTTTTAGCAGAAATTAACAAAATTTTTTACTCCGAAATTCCGACTAGAAACTTATATAAACGCTCTCTCCCTCACACTACAGCTTGTCTATAGAGCTACTCATCCCCGCCTATACATAATTTGTACATAATTTGTTAGATCACCTAGTAGATAGAAAGTCCCACCAACATTATGGTCTTTGTGAGAATCTTACTTTTTAGTTATAAATAATATTAGAATTTCAAGTTGCCTATTTTTGAAAAATATTTATGCACGCGCGGGGCAATGTTAAAACCCCGACTAAATCGTTTGGCTTATTTTTTGTATTATTCTTTAAACATTGAACTACAACATATAAAAATTGCATATTGCCTCAAATATATTTTTGGAAAAAATATTATTTTTTAAATTTAGGGCTTGATTTAGCCCCGCTAATCACCAGCCAGGTGTCCAGTTCCGTGTTGGGGCATAATAGGAGAGGTATGTGACAAGTTTTCAGCTTGCCTCAAATACCCATTCAAAAATTGGTGCCAGCTCTCCTACTATATGAATATGTGGAGTTCTTCTGTTGAACATTATACCCCTCAAAACATTTCTGTCCCGCCACGGTAAGGTGCAACTCCAAACGTTGTTTCCAGTCTGTGTGCATTTCAGGGTTGTCTCCAAACCCTTATTCACGTTTCTCCAGTTAACTAAACGCTAGTTTTGGTAAGCTGTGGCCAACTGTAGACGGGCAGTTCGATGACGAGCAGTTAGTTAGTATGGAGACCCTTAAGACAATGTATCATACTCGAACATGCGATAAATGGGTCATGTTGTACTTTCGGCCGCTGAACATGAATCCATGGTCAGTTTTGCTCTAGCACGTTTTTTCTTCAGTTTTCTGAAACTTCTTCAGCAATTTGCCGAAAACCGAAACGTGTTAGAGCAAATTTGATCTAAAAAAATATACCTGAACGATTTATCGCATGTTTGAGGTATGACATTTTTTGGTGGGGTGGTGAAACTAATCTAATACAGGGTATTCCATCTCAAACGAGTCACCTTGAATATCTTGGTTATTTTCAAAACTATTGTAATAAGAAAAGACATGTCGATTTTTGTTTCGAGGGGGAAATTTTTTGAGGTGAACATGCCAATTCAGTGACATTGAGATTTGAGGGAAAATAGGTGTTGTCGTATATCATTTGAAAGCTCTTTTTACGGACTATACCGTCATAATAATTTTTTATTGCAATTCCTATTGATGTCACAGCAAACCTAACGGACCTAGTAGTAAAACCGGATTATTAAATTAAACGTTTTTACTGCTTGGAAAAATATTAAAAAAGAGTCCTTTTATAGTTTATAGTACGCTTTTAAAACATCCTGTTTCACTGTCGCACCCTGTAATAACACACAATACAAGAAAAACATTAAATGTAAACATTCATTTATTTTACATTATTTTTTGCTGATTTTTACAGCAAGTTTGTCTATCTGTTCTGACCGTTATTCGATCATTTGAAGCATTGTACATTTATCTCTCAAGTTATTACTTTACGGATTTGTTGAAAATTTAAAAGTTAATTATGGTATTGCAAGAACGTGTTGAGCTGGGAAGTCTGTAATACCAAAATCAAAATTGTGCTCGATTTGCTGCAAGGGTTTTTAACCAAAACCATCCCGAACGGAACGTTCGTCATAAATACGTATTGGAGTTGATTTTAAAATTTGTTGAGACGGGCTCAGTAATGAATAAAAAAAGAGTTCCCATTGGAATTGTAAATGATGAAGGGGTAGCTGTGGCTACATTGGGCCATGTCCAACTTATATCAAAAACGCAGTCTGTCCAGCAAATCTCTGTAGCTTCCGGTATTAGCAAAACTAACGTTTTTAGAATTTTGCAGAAGTACAAATTACATCCGTAGAGAATTAAATTACTTCATGAATTGAATAGGGATGATTGGGATCGAAGGTAAGAGTTTTGCGAAATTATGATGCAGCATATGATGGAAAACCCGAATTTCTTGTACAATGCTTTTCGGATGAGTGCACTATTTCACTTCATGGGGAATTTAATCGACAAAACCGTAGATTTTGGAGCGATACAAATTCTCATTTATTTCGAGAAGCTCATAGTCAACATCCGGTAAAACTAAACCTTTGGGGCAGGGATTTTGGAAAATCATCTAATGGGACCCCTGTTTATTCCTGGTAATTTAAATGGTGAAATTTATCACAATATTTTGGAAAATGAAATTAATGCATTGATAATATAAAAATTAGAAAATGATCCTCTACTACATGAAGAGCAATTGCATTTCCAACAAGATGGAGCTCCTCCTCACTTCGCCGGACCAGTTCGTCAATACCTCGATTTGGAATAACCTGGTCGCTGATTTGGAAGAAAAGGTCCTATAGAATGGCCTGCCCGATCACCTGATCTGAACCCTTTGGATTTTTTTTTGTGGGGACATGTTAAATCCAAAATTTTTATGACTCAGCCTGAGAATTTTGACGAACTACGCCAACGAATTATAGCGGAGTGTCGTCAGATAACACCGCTATGCTGAACCATGTCAGAGACGGCTTTCAGTCAAAGTTGTACTATTGTATGGAAGTCAATGGAAGACACTCTGAACATTTGCTTTAGGGACATTGTATTGTAATGTAAATTCCTTTTTTTAATACTCTTTTATTATTACATGTACAGAAATTGCAATAAAAAATTTTATTACGACGGTATAGTCCGCAAAAAGGGCTTTCAAATGATATACGACAACACCTATTTTCCCTTTCTCAAATCTCAAGGTCATTGAATTGGCCTGTTTATGTTGAATACGCCCAAGCGCTAATTCACCTCAAAAAATTTTCCCCTCGAAACAAAAATCGAGCTGTTTTTCTTATTGCAATAGTTTTGAAAATAACCAAGATATTCAAGGTGGCTCGTTTGAGATGGAATACCCTATATGTACCAACACTTAAATAAGGATATTTTTAAATAGATTTATTTTTACCGTTCGTGAATTATGATTTTTACCAATTTTGTGTAAAACACACCAGACCATATAGGGATTTATCTTAATAGAAAACAGTTTAACCTATGCAAATGGGTTACACCGTTTCCGAGGAACAAGTGAACATAAATAAAAAACTTACATGTCGAATATATAACCTCGTTTTTTTTAATATATCTTTGATCTTATTAAACGCTCTACCGAGGCGTTCGTTGCACATGTTTTTCTCAAACAGCTCTGCTGCTAATAAATTCTATATCAACAAAAAATAAAATACAATTAATACATAATTATAATATAGCAGTGCTGAGTGCTTGATTCCGGAAGCAAATTTAAAAAAATAATAAATAATACCGTTTAACAGTATTATCGTAAAGGAATAATAAATCCAAACGCACGCAGAACGCAAGTAGAGCGCGCAAAGAACGAGTTACGCAACTACTACTACTAGCGACCAGTTGATTCGTTCTCACACACCGCATCGAGCGTAGCTGGAAAGTGGTTCAAATTCGCCTCGTGAACTTTTATGTCATTTTTTATACCTCGATAAAATGCATTAAAAAAAAAACTTGAAAAACAATCATTTACTTTCTCTTTGTTTTTTACACGAACCGATCGTAACGTTTTCTTCTTAAAGAATTTTGTTGATTGTGACGAAATGCTTTTTGAGTACACTGGAGACCAAAAAATGCAACGCCACGAAGGACTAATTATCTTATGGCGGCAGTTCACTTGGTGTTAGCGTATTTTTGTTTTGTATCACTATAATCGTCCAAATATTTGATGTATTCGCCAATATTGCAAACGTGCCATCCACACATATCGCGAAACACTCAAAACCAGTAAATGTGACACACGCCTCACCGTAAAGATAAATAAACAAAATTAATGAAAAATGTTTTTCATTTATTTTTTACCTACCTCAATATTCGTAGATGGGTTGCATTTACACAATTTTTTTGCACAAAAATAACAATAAAATAAATGATGCATGGACAGATATCCAAATCAATATGGGACAACCATGCACAATTGCTGATTTAAAGAAAAAGACATCTTTGATGTCTGCGTTCAGGGGTTATAACACAAAAATTAAGAAATCGGAAACATCAGGAGCAGGCACGTCTAGCGTATACAAACCCACATGGTTTGCTTACAAATACATGATAAGTTTTCTGTGAGCCATCTATAAATGCAACCCATCTACGAATACTGAGGTAGGTAAAAAATAAATAAAAAACATTTTTCGTTAATTTTGTTTATTTATCTTTACGGTGAAGCATGTGTCACATTTACTAGTATTCAAACATATTTGGCATGTTTGAGTGTTTTGCGATATGTGTGGATGGCACGTTTGGAATATTTGCGAATACATAAAATATTTGGACGAATATAGCAATACAAAACAAAAATACGCTGAAGCCAAGTGAAGTGCCGCCTTTATTTCCAAGTGATATTATTCAAGCATTTAATGTCAAATAGTAAATTGTCATTGCGAACCAGGGTGTATTAAGAAGGTGAGCCAACGCTTTTAAAAGCAGATACAAACTTAGCATAGTACGGTAAATGACCAAAAGATGGTACACCGAATAAGGAAATAATTCTCGAAGGTTGATTTAAATTAACATTATAAAGCAGTATGAAGTGAATGGTATAAAAAATGTCACAGAGAAATTTGAGACATTATATCTATCACATTGATTACCGCTTTGGTCAAATAACTTTATGTAATTCGAGCTCGCTTCTCAGAACAGAAAAAACTTAGATTTATTAAATTGACAATTTACACGGAATTCGTTAACTGACATTAACGTCTTAGTGAACGTCATGAGCTAATAAATTCCACTCCGGTACTTCACTAAAAATGATTGAACAGATCTATGTGTTGAAGTGAATTTATTTTTTGTGTTAAACAAATCACGGAGAATTATAATGACTGTTATCACAACAGAGAAAAATACTGGCAAACACAACATATTGAAAATGTCACAATGTCTTTACATGTTAATATTATTGGACGCATTTGGTATTAACAGGCAGTTTATATTCAGAAAAAATGTGCCGTTAGGAAGACAACGTCAATTGTGACTTTTAAATGTTTTTCATTAGATATTTGAAATTATTTCACATACATGGTTGGGATAACATAAGGAACTAAAATGAGAGGAATGATATTGATGAGATATACAGGCAAGTATAATGGCATATGAAGGACCCAAAGACTTTCCTTTACGTAAGCACGAAGAACAAAACCATACGATCTTATCTCAAAATTCAATCTCTGGATTTAGCAATGATCTCCAGTTCCGAAAATTACTAAAACAACACATGTTAGGCTCACATTGGAAAACCACAAGGTCAGATGAAACATTAACGCTAGCGCGCTGGAATAAGCTTTATAGTTCACTGAGTTGTAGGTATATATTCATACATTTAATGCAATGTTTACTATTATTTTAAACCAATTTCTCGGCATTATAGCGAAAAAACAAGATAGACAAACTGAAGTGGAATTTATGAATTTTTAAAATATCTTTAGTATATTCCGGTCAGACTAGACTGGTTAATACTTTGGAAAGTGCAAAATAGCTCTCTCATTATTTAAATTCGAATTGTTCAAGTCCATATAAACTTAATATCATAAACTATCGTTTTGACGATGACTAATATTCCAGTATTGTTACCAGAAAATTATAAATTTTAAAAAAAATCCACTTTTGACGAGTTTTTTTAGTTTACTCGGTAAAAAATGATGCAATCAGGATGTATAAAAACTCATCAAGAAGGATTTCTTATTCTCTACAACTTTCCAGTAGACGCCATTACGATTCCTCCATAACTTTTCATTATATAAGCAAATAATTTGGTCAAGGGCGAGTTGGACTCGCATACTAAGGGTTCCGCACCACCATCAAGATTCTAATATTCCAGTTTCAGACAAGCAGGGAATGAGTGCATTTTCTTATATTTACCCTAATATCTTTTAAAGGAAGCGTTTTAAATTTATAAAAAATATACACTTTGATTTTACACACATAGACTTTTTATTTTATCTGCTTCAGGATTCGCTTGATTTTTATCAGAATAAAATTAACATTGAGTTTTATTTTACTAATAGACTTTCAGAGAAGCCTTTTATAATCTACTGTCTGAGTTTTGAGGCTCTGTAGATTGGAAGATAAAGGGCAAAATAGGTCCAGTTTTAAATTATAAATTATTAAATCTGTTATTCAAATTATTTAAAAATTCAAATAAAACACATTTTTCAAAATTTAAAGAGTTTAGTTTCTAAAGTGGGAATTAAGTCGATGTGTAATATTTTTGTTAATATATTTTAAACAAATGATTTAAAAATATGATATATTTGTAATTCACATAATGAGCCTTTCCAAAGAGTGAAGATTTAGGCGCGTCAAGTGACATTATAAGTAAGACGAAACTGTAATATTTTTTTCAAGTAAATCTGAAATTATAATATTATTAATATTTGTTTCTACTTGAGAACTTTCATCAGTTGTGCTTTCCACAACTAACTGAAAGCTCGAATAATTATTTGTGTATTCCTGAAGTGTGTTTATTAATTGTGTATGACGTTTTTGAAAATGTCACTTTTTAAGCTACCTATGACCATGTCACCAGTTTTGAATTAAAATACAAAATTCCAGTTGCAAACAAATACAGTTCAACCTATTTTATCACAAAAACAATAAATGGAAACTATTAAAATAAAAAATAAACCAACCCAACTGTTTTCCCAAACACCTTACTCGCGTTATAACAATTTCTCACAAACATTTAACGGTATGTTTGCATTGACGTCGTGGATCGTAAGAGTTTCAAGCAAAACATAGAATGAATCATATCTGAGTACAAAATAAATACTGAATGCCAATTTTGTGTTCGCTAAGTCGGCTTCTACAAAGCAATTGTTTAAACTATGATATTACGAGCACTGATCTTTTCCATAGACCTGCACTATACGTCCGTTATGTGTTTATACTACATCGACTTTTGCGAAATATTATCATCGCAACGTCCTCAAACTGTCACGAATTTATGTGTAATAAAAATTGTTATTAGAGATGTAAAAACGGATTCGTAACGAAGTTACACTTGAAGGTTTCAACATAATCTGAAAAACTTTTATCGCAGATTATATTTTAGTAGTAAAAACGTTGTCTCAAAAAAGACGTACTTTATCATCAAGGTTTTATTCTGAAGCTATGATTTTCAGCATATTACACCAGTCAATACAGTTTTTTAAGTGACATAAAATTCAACAGCAAACCGCATAAGCCACCATGTAAATAATAGTTTATGTTATTATTGACATAATTTTAACAGCAAACTCGTAAAGTATTTGAGGTTCAAAAACCCCCAAAAATATGGGTTATTTTCTTTTTTTTTTTTTGCTTATAGGGTACAAGGTAATGATCTGTTCATAATTCTGATAATTCCCTCAATAGGAGAATTGTATAGAATTAGAAAATATTCAAAATGAATGTTTATACATTTTGATCCCAGCATTTTTCATAAACGCTGGAAAAACCGATATAAAGTGAGTGATATTAAAAAATTCAAAACTGGGTTGTAATAACAGCTGGAATCTTAATCTGTCTCCTAGTGATAGCTTATAACGTTGAGATTAACAACGCTAAAGAACGATATTGTTCGTTAAGTAGATCTGGCAGAAATGCAATTAAAATAATTTGTAAATATATTTCGTATTAACCACGAAAGTTCGATAGCGATATGCAAAATATATTTTGAAAGCTTATAAAATGCATTTCACTTCGTATATCATGGATTTTTGTCTTAGAGCCGTAAAATTTATTAATATTGCTTTTGAAATTTGGTTTAAACGACGGACCCTCCGATGTCTTGACAGTGGCGGATCCAGTCAGTGGAAAAAGTAATTTAATTATATCAGTAAACTGTATACAGTGATGGGCAAATGTGTGGAACCAAGCAAATATCTCTGGAATTATTAGAGATATCAAAATGAAATTTGGAAGGTGGATACTGCAGTAGTTTGCCTATTTGTTTCCAAATTATTTTACAATTTTGAACTTCCTGTTTTACTGGAAGTAATGTCGATTTTAAAATTTGCAATGAAACACCCTGTATAGTATTTTAGTTTCTGATGAAACATTTTATTGCGAATACAAAAATATCGAGTTTGATATTGTTTACTTCCTAACCTACCGAGATATTAACAGAAAAGTAATTATGGAAAGGAAAAATCTAATATCCATTAAAGAAATTCATAATCATAATTATTAACTAAATCGAAGTGATTTTCAAAACATTGAAACTTAACTTAACTAAACTTAATGTATTAGATGTTCAAACTGAGCACCGTTTACTTCTTGACAATAAGCAAGTCGGTTTTTAAATTCTCTAGTAACATTAGCTATTACTTCTGGTGTAATTCTCTAGATGTCTTGAGTTATTCTTGCAGCTAATTCTTGCAAATTATTTGGTCTATCAACATAAACCTTAGACTTTAAGTAACCCCACAGAAAATAGTGGATTAAGGTCCCCTTCTCCAATCCATCTGTGATGAAATGTCCTATCTAAATGATCTCGAACAATGCGAGCGTAATGGGGTGGTGCTCCATCCTGCTGAAACCAAATATTATTTGGTAATTGTCCATTTACCTCCAATGCCGGAATAACTTGTGTCTCCAAGAGCTGTAAATACCTATCTCCGTTTAAAGTTTCATGAAGGAAGAAGGGTCCCACGATTCTGTTGTTATAAATGCCGGCCCAAACGTTCAATTTTTGGGGATGTTGTGTATGAGCCTCTTGTACCCAATTAGGATTACTTTGCGACCAGTAAATGTCGATTAACCGTACCATTTAAACAAAATGTAGCCTCGTCTGAAAGCACCACATTTCTTATAAAATTATTATCACGGTTACAAATATCCATCATCGTTTCACAAAATTGCAAACGTCTGTCGAAATCGTCTTCGGAGAGTTCTTGAACGAGGCGAATTTTGTATGGATGATATATTTTTTAGTAAATTGCTATCTGTTCCACTTGTGTCGTACCTTCGCAAAGTTTTCGTCACTACTTAACGGGATATTTGTGTATTCGGATGAACAATGTTAAAAAGGTCACAAAGTTCTTGATGCGTCCTTTTCCTCTCCCCATGCCCAATCATCATTAATATTTCTATTCTTTCACTTAATTCGGCCATTTTACGATCAAATTAAAACCATACAATCTTTTTACGTTCAAATAAAAAAACTAATAACTTATTTGACAACTTCTGTCACTTCTGCAATGAATTTCATGGACTACTAAACTTGATTCAGATTTAATTTGCGCCTGAATTAAACAAACGCACGTGTATTCGACTATGGAACAAGTAGTGCTGTTGGCTGTGACGGTATAATGCCACCGATTGGCCAATAGAAATACAAATCCTTACCGAGCAGTTTGTTTATATCTGGCGTAAATGAAATCTGAACCGAGTTTAGCTCCATCGAATTTTTCCTTTCCTTAGTTACTTTTCTGTTAATATCTCGGTAGGTATTGAAGTAAACAATATCAAACCCGATATTTTTGTATTCGCAATAAAATGTTTCATCAGAAACTAAAATACTATACGGGGTGTTTCATTGCAAATTTTAAAATCGACATTACTTCCGGTAAAACAGGAAGTTCAAAATTGTAAAAAATTTGGAAACAAATAGGCAATCTACTGCAGTATCCACCTTCCAAATTTCATTTTGATATCTCTAATAACTCCAGAGATATTTACTTGGTGCAACACATTTGCCTATCACTATATAGGTAACCATTAACCTAATAAACCTATGGAAAACCTAACCTAACCTATGGAAAAGTAGACCAATATGGGCAGGCAATAGTTATGTAAATAAAAACGTGATAAACTGCTAAGAAAAAACATATAATAATACAATTTACCATAATTTTCATATCGTGCATCCACCTTAAGAAAATTCTAGATCCGTCCTGGCTGGTTGTCGCATATTCGTACACTTAATGCAATGTTTATTTGTCATTATTTTAAACCAATTTCTCGACTTTAGCTAAAAACCAAGATAGACAAAGTGAAGTGAAGTTTATGAACTTTGAAAATATCTTTAGTATATCCCGGTAGGACTTGTCTGGTTAATATGGTGGGATGTGCAAAATAGCTCTCTAAATTATTTAAATTCGAATTCTTCAAAAACTACTTATTCAATAGTATCCATCGTGAGCCCATATAAACTTATATCATTAAGTATCGTTTTGACGATGACTATACATTTCAGGATTAGTTACCAGAAAGTTATAAATTATCGAAAAAAATCCAATTTTGATAAGTTTTTCTGAGTTTACTCCGTAAAAAATGATCCAATCAGGATGTATAAACACTCATTAAGAATGATTTCTTATTCTCTACAACTTTCCTGTGGACGGCATTATGATTCCTTTATTACTTTTCATTACATAAGCAAAAAAACAAAAGAAATTCGTATTTCGTGGATAATTATTATTTAAATAGTTTACTTCTACGAGTTTGCTGTTAAAATCTTAGCAATAACGACAGTTTTCAAAGGACGAAACTTAAGCTAATGAAACACAGATAAGATCAAGTCATTAGGTAAACTTATCTGGAGCAATAATATCCAACTAATGCTTTAAATAAGTTTACCTGATGGCTTGTATCTTGTCGGCCCTTCATTAGCTTATGTTTCATCATTTGAAAATGATACCCGACTTTTGTGTAAAAACATTTTAAACGTATCTATTCAAGTGAGTGATAGAAAACACAGTAAATTATTCAATTCAATTTGTATTTATTGAAAAATAACAAAACCGCACAATTAGAAAAACCCGTTAGAATATATTATAGTGTTTTCATTCATCAGTAGTTTTAATCGATACATAAAAGGTGAACAATGAGGAACATCTGTCGCAATAAAACATTTCATTGTCATGAATACTTTAGGAATTCTAAAAACGTAGTAGCATTACAATCGTTAATGACTTGTTAAACAATCCGCACGTCAAAAGTGATGCCAGTGACGTGGAATGGAATAATGATAGACAAAGACATTCAATTACGAGCTACAATTTCTAATTTATTCATAATATGATAAATTTTGGAGTAACTACAACGGTGGTCCCAGAAGTACCCGACCCCATCTAGAAATGGCGGCAGTTGTTTGATAAATATCAGTGTAATAGAAAATTGTAATATCTATAAAGCATATCGATGCTAGGCAATAAAAACCTCGTAACTCCATCAATCAGTGAAAACCTCTAAACTCCATAATCAGCGCAGTAAAATTTTGTTGCGTGATCTGATGAAATCGCGAGATTCGCATTCGACACTGCCGCCATCTCCGCAGAAAAAATGGAAATATTGTGTCTCCCACGCCATTTTGTTGTGCTGAATACCTCGCATCTCCAGTTATGAAAGGAGATTTCAAGGGCATAAGATGTCTCTAATCGAGTAATAACTAGGCTGGCACTATGTATTGAAAACTGCAGCAACCATTTCTGTATCATTTCGTGCATATTTTTGAGGACGCCACGTACTTGTTTGGCAGCCATCAATAATGAACGTTTTCAGTGAATTTGTGAAAATGGAGAAAATTCATCATCTTTGTGTGACACAATAGTTTTACTTGAAAGGCCTCAGCCTAACCAATGTAACAGCTGAAGTAGATTCTAATCTGGGTGAGTCTGCTGCTTCATTTACGTAAAATATTGAGTAGCAGACTTTAAACGCGGCGGTATAAGCTGCCAAGACGAGCATGGCAGTGGTCAACCAAATAAGGTGACGACTTTAGAGATGGTGAGGAAAATCCACAAATTGGTACTGGATTATAGCCGACTGAATGTGGGCCAGCTAGCAGACATAGTAGGCATTTCAAAAAGTGGGGTACATCGCAAATTATCTGAAAATGTGAACATGTATGCACGAGGGGTGCCGGGGTTGCTCACACTCGAGCAAAAACAGATTGGTAAAGACGTTTCAATCGAGTGTTTAGCTAATTTAGTAATTTTTGCGCCGTTTCATAACCATAGATGTTAAATGGGTCCTTCACTTTCCAAAACAAAAGACCAATCAAAACAAGGGACTGAAAAGGGAGAACCAGCTCCAAAAAAGCCGTAAACATGTTTTTTTTTGGAGGCGCGTGGGGTAATTTTATTGACTATCCTGAAAAAAAAACAATCAACGGAGTATTACGCGAAACTTAATGCAACGTTTGAGCGAAGAAATCAAGCAAAAACCGAACCATTTGACTAAGAAGCATTTGACCAAGAAGAAAATGTTGTTCCACCAACACAATGCACCAGCTGACAAATCCGTTTATTGTTATTTATTTATCGTATAACTCAATAACATGGCAATAGTAAGATATATAGATAAAGCGAACAACGGTGTACAAATAAAGGTATATAAAACAAAAGCACAATATAAAAACCTAAATATAGTTACAAATTAAGATATATAGCAAGTCAAAATACATTACAGGTTGATGTCCAGTTGTTTTATCCAGTTCAGCGCCTGCTGAATGGTGTTGTGAGGAACTCTTGCGCGCTACCCGGAACGCTCGCAGCTCAAAGTCTTTCACGGCATGGTTTCTAGTTTGGCGTGATGCGCCACAGTCACATGAGGAGGATTGGACATAGCCCCATTTATACAGGGCTCAGCACATCTATCATGGCCTGATCGGACTTTATTAAGTTTTACCCACTCTTTGCGGGGAAGTTCAGATCCAGGAGGAAGCGCTGCCCCCATAAATGCGCGTTGTGAGTGGTGTTCAGCATAATTTTCCCACTGGAAGCTCCATTGTTTCAATGAGTTGAAATTGTTGGTTTTAAGCGCTTCAGCATCTCTTATTGGTGGATACTGTTGGGCCTGATCTTGTTATATTCCCATTGAGTTGGGAGTTTATTGCGCCTGTGATGAGTCTCATAGTCTGATTTAGTTGGAGGTCAATTAATTTGGTATGGTAGCTGTTTAATCACACAGGCGCATAGTACTCAGCACACGAATAGACAACAGCTAGGGCACTGGTTCGTAGTGTTGGAGCCGTAGCTCCCCAAGTCGTTCCACAAAGCTTTTGTATAATGTTGTTGCATGATCTTCGTTTTCCTGCAGGGTTTGCGAGGTGTTTTTTGTAGCAGAGGGTGCGATCCAATGTTTTTCCAAAATATTTTGGGAAATGGTTATGTTTTCGGGGTTGGTCAGCAAAAAGAAGTTCACGTTTAGCTAGTTTGCTAAACAGGTGGAAGCAAGAAACCTCAATTTTGTTAGGGCTGGGTACTAGTATATATTTCTTGAAGTAGTTGTTAAGGACCAGCAAGTCGCTAGACAGAGTATGCTCTATGTTCTCAAACCTCTTATCAGAGAAAGTTATGGCTATATCGTCAGCATAACAAAACTTGGGACTGACTGTATCTGGCATATCGGATATATATAGATTAAAAAAAGTAAAGGGACCAATACTGAGGGCCTTGGTTCAACTTACGCTGCTTACTCGCTTTCTCGTTTAGAATAACTTGAAACTTTCTGTCGCATAATATGTTGTTTATGAGTCTTGCGGTAGTTTAGCAAGGAATTATCTGCAATAATTTGTACAGGAGGCTCTCTCTCCAGACCGTAACGTAGGCAGCAGGAGATCAATAAGCGTTACTCCCGTCTTCATTTTTTGTTAGTAGCCTGCCTCTATATGTGTTGTAAGGGACAGTACCTGGTCATAGCAGCTGCAACCCGGTCTGAAGCACGCCTGGATTATCGGGACCTTGGTCTAGGATAGTCGCGCTTATTAGATTATACACAATTCTTTCTAGTAATTTATAACAGCAACTGAGCAAGGCCATAGGTCTGTAGCTGGCTGGTTGGTCTCTGGTTTGCCGACTTTTAATATTGAGATAACTTTCGTTCTTTTACATTCCTGCGGGAGGTGTCCTGTTTGCAGGAGGTTTGTAAGAAAAACGATAACCACACTCTTGTCTGTTGACCTGTGTGGGTGAGGAATTCAGGTATGACGCCATCGATGCAATCTCGAAAATTACTGAATTAAAGTTTGAATTGCTACCTCATGCACCCTATTCGCCAGATTTAGCCCCTTCAATTATTTTCTGATCCCGAACTTGAAAAAATGGCGCAGTGGTCAAAGATTTTCCAACCATGAAGAAGTGATGTCGGCAGTTAATGGCTATTATGAGGAGGAAAACAGTTGTTACTATAAAAAGGGGTATCAAACTGATTGAACATCGCTGGGAAAAATTTAGTTCCAAAATTTTTGTCTGTCGACATTTTTATCAATTAGGTATTAACGATTTGGTAACAATTTTAACTTTCAGTTTTCCGGTGACAGACAAATGAATGCTTGTCTCGGAGTGCACCGATTCAAACTGACATTGAGGATGATTAACTTCTATAAAAAACATGTACTTGTTCAGAGGCTTGGTAAAATTAGAATAGGTAAATCGTCTGTATAAAACCAAAACTAAAAATTTCACAGTTTTTGACAAAGTTTCATTTTTCGAAAATCGCCTGAGATCACCATCGTAGAACATTTGATTCTGAACAACTTTTATAAAGAAAACTTTTCCTCTGCAACCTATAGCAAAACAGTTAAAGAGCAAAAACATTATGGCGCACATAGAGACGCATATTTATTGTACACATTATGTAAAATTCATTTCTACAAAAAACAGGTCTAGCCCATATTTTGCAAAATAAAGTGAAGTCGGTGCCAAGCTAAAGTGAAACCATTTTGGTAAGTACTTTTATAAGTTGTACTTCACTGTTCAAATAGGCACCGACTTCAGAAAAAGTATTTAATTGTTGTAGCAAAAATTATTTCATGCTTTTTAGTTAAGTTTTTTTAAGTCGGTTTTTGTTTTTTTTTTTTTAATGTATTTATTTTATAATTTTTAGTGATGCAATGGCTTAAAAGCGTGAAGTTTTCAAATCTAATAAACTTTTTCGACATTGCCTAAAATAAGTAATTTTATACTTTTAAGCATCATCTTTATTAGTTTGACCAACCTCGTTTACTGCTGAATAGAATAACTTGTTTTCTAAATATGTATACAGTGATGGGCAAATGTGTGGAACCAAGCAAATATATCTGGAATTATTAGAGATATCAAAATGAAATTTGGAAAGTGGATACTGCAGTAGATTGCCTATTTGTTTCCAATTTTTTTTACAATTTTGAACTTCCTGTTTTACCGGAAGTAATGTCGATTTTAAAATTTGCAATGAAACACCCTGTACAGTATTTTAGTTTCTGATGAAACATTTTATTGCGAATACAAAAATATCGGGTTTGATATTGTTTACTTCAATACCTACCGAGATATTAACAGAAAAGTAATTAAGGAAAGGAAAAATCTAATATCCCTTAATGAAATACATAATCATAATTATTAACTAAATCTAAGTGATTTTCAAAACATTGAAACTTAACTTAATGTATTAGATGTTCAAACTGAGCACCGTTTACTCCTTGACAATAAGCAAGTCGGTTTTTAAATTCTCAAGTAACATTAGCTATTACTTCTGGTGTAATTCTCTGGATGTCTTGAGTTATTCTTGGAGCTAATTCTTGCAAATTATTTGGTCTATCAACATAAACCTTAGACTTTCAGAAAATAGTCTAGTGGATTAAGGTCGGGACTTCGTGAAGGCCATTCATAAGTACCCCTTCTACCAATCCATCTGTGATGAAATATCCTATCTAAATGATCTCGAACAATGCGAGCGTAATGGGGTGGTGCTCCATCCTGCTGAAACCAGATATTATTTGGTAATGGTCCATTTACCTCCACTGCCGGAATAACTTGTGTCTCCAAGAGCTGTAAATATCTATCTCCGTTTAAAGTTTCTTGTAGGAAGAAGGGTCCCACGATTCTGTTGTTATAAATGCCCAAACGTTCAAATTTTTGGGGATGTTGTGTATGAGCCTGTTGTACTCAATTAGGATTACTTTGCGACCAGTAGCGGCAGTTATGCCGATTAACCGTACCATTTAAACAAAATGTAGCCCCGTCTGAAAACACCACATTTCTTATAAAATTATTATCACGGTTACAAATATCCATCATCGTTTCACAAAATTGCAAACGTCTGTCGAAATCGTCTTCGGAGATTTCTTGAACGAGGCGAATTTTGTATGGATGATATTTTTCTCGCCTTAATATCCTTCCTACTGAACGACGGCTAATTCCAGCATATTGGCGACGTCGGTAGTGGATAAGTGAGGATTTTATTCCAAAGATATAGCAACATTTTGAGATACACCTTCATTACTTGCACTTTTTAACCGTCCACTTTTTGGTAAATTATCCAATCATCATTAATACTTCTATTCTTTCTCTTTCACTTAATACAATCTTTTTATGTTCAAATAAAAAAAACTAATAACTTATTTTGACAACTACTGTCACTTCTGCAATGAATTTCATGGACTACTAAACTTGATTCAGATTTAATTTGCACTTGATTTAAACAAACGCACATGTATTCGACTATGGAACAAGCAGTGCTGTTAGTTGTGACGGTATAATAGACTACAGGCCCGTGTTAAAAAAATGATGGGTCATTTGAACCACCAGATGACCTATGTAGACCGATATAGAAGCATAAAATAATAAGATTCAGCATTATGCCGTCACTTGTAAGCTGTCCAACTGAGTGCAGGTGAGAAATCAAAAGTACAGGTAGAGTGAGTATATTTTGGTCATATATTTTTGTACGGCATTCTTACCATCGATAGATCCATGAAAAATAATAAGACAACGCGTAGTGCCGTAAAAAAATGGTGCGCCAAAAAGTCGGAATTTTTTTTTTGATTTTCCGACAATTTCCAGGGTGAATTTGGTCATTTAATTTTGTACGGCATCAGTTTCATACTATTTCAATACTGCTTCTAATACATTATTCCGCAACGCCGTACAAAAATCATGCGACAAGGGGAAAAAACCGAGGGTTGCAACCCCCTCTCTTTCCGTGGTCCAGGGGGTGATTTGACACAACATCAAATTAATTTATTTCGAAAGTATTTTATGCATAGATAATATTTTTTCATATGCCGTACATTTTCGTTGGTTCAAAGGGAAAAAAATGAAAAAGAAAAAATCAAAAAGAAAAAAATCCATATTACGAAAAGTAAGGCATTTAGATAGTTTATTTGTACTAATACTTTTCGTGATTCTAGGTTTCTAGTTAGAAACTATGTTAAATATGGGTTTGTATACTATCGATTTATACCAAAATATAGACACACAAGCTAAGTTGATTAAGCCTACACAGAAAGTGTTTCTAAATTATCAGCTGTGTCATTCTTACAGAAAATCGGCAGAATCTGTCGTTAGAGAAGTATCTGAAAAGTATACCTGCAGTGCTCACGAAGAAGCTGATACAAAAATTGTGTATCATGTTTGCGCTGTTGGGTCAAATACGAACATTTTGATCAAGTGTTCCGATACAGATATTCTCGTAATATTATTAACTAACATGAAACAAATCCTAGTAAATGTGGGCGAGAATCAGTTTAATGTCGATCGCAAAATATGGATGCAACTCGGAACCGGTAACCACGTGAAAAACATTGACGTTTTTGCTGTGTACAGAGACTTGGGCGAAAATCTCTGTTCTTCGTTGGCTGCATTCCATGCTTTTATAGGAAGGGTAAAAACAGACCGTTCAAAGTATTGGAGAAATCAGGGAAATTCCAAGACGCATTTATTAAAATGGGGCATAGTACGTTTGTTGCTGATCCACTACTCATGGAACAAACTTTCAATGTTCTGCAAGAATATGTATGCGTTTTATACAACGTAAAAGCAAGAAAAACAGTTAACGAAGCAAGGTGTATCATATTCGATAGGATTTATACGCCGAAAAGCAGTAATGAAGCTTTCAAAAAGACAACTATGAAATTGGAAGCAACGTCGTTTCCCCCTTGTTATCGGGAGTTAAAACAACATATGAAGAGAAGTACCTACATAGCACAGATTTGGTGTAATGCCTACAAACAAATACCGTCGACCTTGTTACCAATAAGATATGGATGGATTCTCAAAGACGGTGGGTACGATTTCGACTGGTTCCACGGCGAGGAATGCCCCCAAAAAGTCTGTGACATAACGGCACCGGATGAGGAATCAGGCGAAGAAGATGATGACGTCATAGGTAAATTAATAAATCTTAACATCTTTAATCAGTACGTAAGACTTTGATTTTGACAAAAACATATGTATGTTTCAGAAAATGATAGAGAAGATAATTCGGACGTCGATGAAGACGTTGATTCTGATAACAACTCAGCGGCTGATTCCGATACTGAATAATTTAAATAAAAACCATATTTTGTATTATCATCATCATTAAATATATCGAATTTTTCTAAAAAATAATTGTTTTATTTATTCACATCATTACAATGAAACAAACCAATTATATATATATGTATCAATAATGTTCGAAGTATATAGTAAACCAAAAAGTATACAAAACTGTTGATACTGTGATTGACAGTTTCAATTTTTGGATATAATATACACACCGTTTCACTTCAGTTAGACGTCATAGTGATTTTATCATATTATCAATTGTTCTCTTCAAAAATATGTTAATGCCGTACAGTATCAGATGGCCATAAAGTACCCTTAAAATGGTAGCGTCATTTTCATCAGCCTAAAAGATATGGTCTGTATTAAAATGTACGGCATCATTTTTTCCTAATTTATTTATGTTAATACTATTTAAAACATGGGATACAATGTAGAAAACTGCTATATTTCATTAATCTATGATATTTAAATTTCTTCAGTAATTTGAAAAATTTCAGTTTTTGTATTTCTCTATAATTTTTTTCAGAACAGTTTCTTTTGAACGGCAATACTATATAACAATTGTATTTTACAATATCATGTTAAAAAAAAAGTTCCCGTACAAGATCAAATGATTTTACACCTTTATAAATCAAGAATACGATGAAATTAAGATAATTATTGATATACATTCAAATGAACAATCATTTTTTGACGGCATTATTTTTAATAGTACTTTTAAGTGCTAGATAATGTTTTGGAACCAAAGCCGTACTTTTTCAAATCACCCCCTGGACCACGGAAAGAGAGGGGGTTGCAACCCTCGGTTTTTTCCCCTTGTCGCATGATTTTTGTACGGCGTTGCGGAATAATGTATTAGAAGCAGTATTGAAATAGTATGAAACTGATGCCGTACAAAATTAAATGACCAAATTCACCCTGGAAATTGCCGGAAAATCAAAAAAAATTTTCGACTTTTTGGCGCACCATTTTTTTACGGCACTACGCGTTGTCTTATTATTTTTCATGGATCTATCGATGGTAAGAATGCCGTACAAAAATATATGACCAAAATATACTCACTCTACCTGTACTTTTGAATTCTCACCTGCACTCAGTTGGACAGCTTACAAGTGACGGCATAATGCTGAATCTTATTATTTTATGCTTCTATATCGTTCTACATAGGTCATCTGGTGGTTCAAATGACCCATCATTTTTTTAACACGGGCCTGTAGTCTATAATGCCACCGATTGGCCAATAGAAATACAAATCCTTACCGAGCGGTTTGTTTATATCGGGCGTAAATGAAATCTGAACCGAGTTTAGCTACCATCGAATTTTTACTTTCCGTTCTACAGAATTTTAGACAATTTGAAAAATCTAAAATTTGTGAACATGCTTGGGACCTGAGCCATAAATTACAATTTGACAATTCAACTATACTTCACAAAGAACAACATAACACAAAACGAAAAATAAAAGAGTCTGCCTTAATTCTTTTGAATGAAGACGATTGTATCGCTTCTACTTCTGTAGAATTTAATCGTATCTGGTTACCGACAATTAAGGTAATTAATGGTAACCTTCTTTTGAACAACCCAGTATCGGGATAGTTCATAAGGTTTCTCCTAGGTTTTCCCTTATGACGTTAATGGGATCCCTGAAACAGCAGAATTCTTTGATCGCCTTTTTGGCGAATGCGCTATCTTATAACAAAGTCGTACCTAGGAACGCCACTTATAAATTCTAAAGACAACTCTTTCAAATTCTTCTAATTTGAAAGCTGTTTAACTATAATACATGATCTTTAGAATTTTTTGTATTACCTGTATATCTAAAAACAACGAATTTCTAATGTCAATTTAAATGTCATAATAATTTTCGTTTTGCAATTTACATCAATAAATATAAAACCATTCACAACGAAGCAGAATAGACTTTGAAACGTTTGGTTTTCCTTCAATATACGTCGTTTTATTTCGATTGTGGTGTTATTGCCCAAAAAAACATAAAAGTAATCGGTATTTATATTCATACTTTTTTTCAATTACAATTCTTCGGGAAAAATTAGGCAAACATTTTGCAATTAAAATATCAATTCCCCTAAGGAAATAATAAATAGAAATATCTCACACAAAAGAGATTACTTCCTCAAACGCCCCTTTCAAAACCATACCCACCATTTTTAACGCTAAACCTATCTCTGATCCGCATACGACCCGTAGTTTTATTTTTCTTATTCTTTCCTCGTTTTCAATCAGCACACACGGATATGTATTTCTCTCTAGTCTCGTTGGTGACATTTCCACAGATTTTTCGCACAACGAAAGCTAGCAGGCTGTATTACAGGCCCCGTTCGCTCGTCCTTCGAGAGAAACCTTCACCGGCCGCAACCGAAGTTGTTATTGGCTGAGATTTTATGCTTCTGTAAATATTTACGGTGCTCCGTCTCGTTTCAGCATAAAGAACAACATGAATTATTGCTCCTCGGTCTGTTGGCTTCTCTGCTCTGCTTGTATTTTTATCCAAATTATTCAATCAAACCTCGTTTCGATTCATGATGAAGTGTTTCTTTGTTTCACAAGAGAAAATTTATACGTTGCTCGTTGGGTATTCTTACGAAAAGTGGATTGCAAAACTATTTTTTTTTTTTCTAAGCCAATGATACAAAATTTCCAACTGCGTTATTGTTATTACGTCCGACTTTCCCCAAATTCAAAATATATAATTTGGAGAGAAATAATTTGGTCAAGTGCGTGTTGGACTCGCATACTAAGAGTTCCGTACCACCTTCAATATTATAATAATCCAGTTTTAAACAGGGAATGAGTGCATTTTCTTATATTTGCCCTAATATCTTTTAAATGTATAAAAAATATACACTTTCATTGTCCACACACATTATCTGCTTCAGGATTCGCTTGATTTTTATAAGAATACATATGTATTTAATTTACTAATTTGGCCCTCAAAAATTAACATTAGAGTTTTATTTTACTAATAAACTTTCAGGGAAGCATTTTATAATCTACTGTCTGAATTTTGAGGCTCTCCAGATTGGAAGATATAGGGCAAAATAGGTCAAGTATTAAATTATAAATTATTAAATCTACTATTCAAATTATTTAAAAATACAAATAAAATATATATGTCAAAATTTAAATAGTGTAGTGTAGTGTAGTGGGAAAATCGATGTTTAATATTTTTGTTAATATCTTTTAAACAAATGATTTAAAAATATGATATATATGTAATTCACATGAGCCTTTTATCTGATATGATGCGTTTGAAAGTTGAATTTTTATTTTCCACTTATTTGTATAATTTGACCCTAAAATTACTATGGGGGTTTTCTAATAATTTTTCTTATAAATTTCAAGTGAGCACCAGTAGCCCTAATTATTTTCAAATTTTTAGGTAGTATCTATGATTTCGGAAATAAAGCGAGAAATGAGAATTTTTTATATTTTTATGTTAATATCTTGTAAACAATTAATTTTAAAAATATAACAGGTATGTATTTATATTCCTCATAATAAACCCTTTCATTTGATGTATTGCATGATGCCTTAAAAATATTTTTTTATTATCCGTTTAATTCTATAATTTGGCCCCCAATATTAATATTAGGGCTATCTTCGTATTTTTCCTGTAAACAAAAAAATGTAGGTCTTATAGTTAGAGGAATAAAGGGGGGAATGGGTAATTTTTGAAATATTTTAATTTAATCGGTAAATTCTTTTATATTTTTGTTAATATCTTTTAATTAGTTTATTTTAAAAATATGGAAAAATATATTTGTTTTCGTCATACTGAGCCCTTTCATTTGATATATAACATGATGGGTTAGAAACAATTTTAATTTTATATTTTCCATTTAATTCTGTAATTTGCCCCCCAAAATTAAAAGAAGAGGTTTCTCCTTATTTTTCGAGTAAACTTCAGGTCAAACCCTATACCTTTAATTTTTTTCAAAACTTTACGTTGTATAGTTTCGGAGATAAGAGGGGTGGAATGGGTAAATTTTGGTATATTTTCGTTAATATCTTTTTAATTATTTTTTTAATATGAAAAAAATATATTTGTGTTCCTCAGAATTGTGTTCATTTGATGTATTACATGATGCGTTTGAATTTTTTTTTTACTTTTAAATTTTCATTTAATTCTATAATTTGCCCCCCCCCCAAAATTGATATTAATAGTTTCTCCTTATTTTTCCAGTAAATTTCGCGCAACGATCTATATTTAGTATTTTTTTCAAAACTTTAGGCTCAGTAGTTTCGGAGATTAGGGGGGGAACGGTCGATTTTTTTAGTTTTTCCCCCCAGAAGTACCCCTAAAATCAAAATTTCTTCATTTATGATATGTACTCCTGATCGGGTCACCAAACTATACATTGATACCAAATTTCAACCTCTTCTGTCCAGTAGTTCAGGAGAAAATTGCTGTGATGTGACAAAGACAGAAATCCGGAGTGATATTATAAGGGTATCCGTATATTGTATACATGGAACGCTAAAAATAAAGTTATTTTGTCTTTATTCAACTGTAGGCTCAACTCTACTACTAGAGTTGCCCTACTTTATACTAAAGTATTGGACTTTATTTCAACAAAACATACTTTATAGTTTATCAAGGCAATAATAAAGTACGTCAAAATACTTTATTTTGAACTCAAACGCCAGGTAGGAACTCGATGGCTGATGGATCTTTCCTACCTTCTAACGATTCAGTTTGTTAAATTCGAAAGCTATAAGCAATTAAAATCTGAGTTTAGCAGCAAACTGCCTAATGATTTTATAAAATTTGTCGTTGCTGAAGAAAAATGACAATCATGACTTAAATGATTTTTTCTTCGATTTTTGTAGTTACATTTTAAATATTTTTAATTAAACGGTAAAATTCTTACAAAGGAATAAAATAACAATTATGTATGTATACAATTGTCACAAAAATTGACCCTTTTCCTTCAGCAACCTAAATGAGCAGTTTGTTTACATAGTTGAAACCATGAAACTACATAATATTAATATGGGTGTTCTATGTTCATTCTAAAACTCTCTTTGATTAAGTACTGCTCAGAACTGGCAACATTTTTGAGAGGTATTGATTTTATAAATATACAGTGATGGGCAACTGTGTGGAACCAAGTAAATATCTCTGGAATTATTAGAGATATCAACATGAAATTTGGAAGGTGGATACTGCAGTAGATTGCCTATTTGTTTACCGGAAGTAATGTCGATTTTAAAATTTGCAATGAAACACCCTGTACAGTATTTTAGTTTCTGATGAAACATTTTACTGCGAATACAAAAATATCGGGTTTGATATTGTTTACTTCAATACCTACCGAGATATTAACAGAAAAGTAACTAAGGAAAGGAAAAATTCGATGGTAGCTAAACTCGGTTCAGATTTCATTTACGCCCGATATAAAAAAAACCGCTAGGTTGTATGTCTATTGGCCAATCGGTGGCATTATACCGTCACAGCCAACAGCACTGCTTGTTCCAAAGTCGAATACACGTGCGTTTGTTTAAATCAGGCGCAAATTAAATCTGAATCAAGTTTAGTAGTCCATGAAATTCATTGCAGAAGTGACAGTAGTTGTCAAAACAAGTTATTAGTTTTTTTTTTATTTGAACGTAAAAAGATTGTATTGTTTTAATTTGATCGTAAAATGGCCGAATTAAGTGAAAGAGAAAGAATAGAAATATTAAATGATTGGGTATGACGAGAGGAAAAGGACGCATCAAGAAGTTTGTGATCTTTTTAACATTGTTCATACGAATAGTTCAGTAGTGACGAAAACTTTGCGAAGGTACGACACAAGTGGAACAGTTAGCAATTTACCAAAAAGTGGACGGTTAAAAAGTGCAAGTAATGAAGGTGTAACTCAAAATGTTGCTATATCTTTGGAAGAAAATCCTCACTTATCCACTACCGACCTCGCCAATATGCATGGAATTAGCCGTCGTTCAGTAAAAAGGATATTAAGGCGAGAAAAATATCATCCATACAAAATTCGCCTCGTTCAAGAACTCTCCGAAGACGATTTCGACAGACGTTTGCAATTTTGTGAAACGATGATGGATATTTGTAACCGTGATAATAATTTTATAAGAAATGTGGTGTTTTCAGACGAGGCTACATTTTGTTTAAATGGTACGTTAATCGATATAACTGCCGCTAGTGGTCGCAAAGTAATCCTAATTGGGTACAAGAGGCTCATACACAACATCCCTAAAAATTGAACGTTTGGGCCGGCATTTATAACAACAGAATCGTGGGACCCTTCTTCCTGCAAGAAACTTTAAACGGAGATAGGTATTTACAGCTTTTGGAGACACAAGTTATTCCGGCATTGGAGGTAAATGGACAATTACCAAATAATATCTGGTTTCAGCAGGATGGACCATCACCCCATTATTTTCATTTTGCAGTTTAATTCAATAAATATAAAGCCATATTTATTGATTTAAATTGCAAAAATCAAATTTTCATTTTGCAATTTAAATCAATAAATATAAAGCCAACGAAGTCAGAATAGACTTTGAAACGTTTGGTTTTCCATCAATATACGTCGTTTTATTTCGATTGTGGTGTTATTGCCCAAAAAAACATAAAAATAATCAAGAATATGCCACAAACAAAGTTTAGAATACAATTAATGGGTTGGAGATATAATGATGGGTGTGAGGACTTATTTCATTCGAGATATTGTAAAGAAAATTTAAAAAATTAATTAATTGCAAAAAATGCATTTTTTCTAGGCTATATAGTTTTTCGTTGTTTTATCAATACCGTCAAAAGATATCAAGTGTCATCTTATACTTTTATAATGAAGAAAACCTCCCGGACATTTTTTAAAAAATTATGGGCAACCTTTATTGCAGACATAAGGTATCACTATTCCTGAAGAGATGGCATCGGCGGTTTGTTGTTGAATTTTATGTCCCAAAAGGCCTTCAATTTTGCTCTATTGACTGATGTATAATAATAATCCAAGTTTGAAGATTGAAGTGTGGTTTTTATTTATCTTTGGGAATAACACCACATAACTTGAAAGTGTGTGTATTTCAAAATTCCAAACGTTTCAAGATCTAAATCAGACCTCGTTTTCAATAGTATTACACAAAATGAATAAGAAATTAAAAAATTAAGGATACGCAGTGACAAATATCGTTATCACAATTTGAAGTATGGTGTTTTGTAGATACTAAAAATCACAGTTAACAGAATATTCATTCATTTTTTTCATACTTATTAACTTCCAAGTATGAGAGTCCGAAAAATATTTTTATATTTTTGCCTAACGTTAGTATTATTATGTAGTTTCAATTGCGTTATTCCTGTTAAATATCTCTTTTTAGTTTTTATCGGTGTTTTGTATAGGTAATATTTAAAATTCAAACAGAATTTTAAAATATAATAATAAAGTTATTCGTATCTGAGATATTCCGATATCAATTTTACTGAAGCTGAACCTTGCTCCTAACATACTCAGTTAAATGGTACTATGTTACACATAAAAAGTAATTTTTTGTTCTCTAGGAGATGTAAAGCCATGTCAAATATCGATGTTCTGAGTTCGATGTCCCGTCATTAATTAAATATAAATACAGTGATGCAATAAAACGTTTACCTAACTTTTTTTAACATTCTTGTTAAATTTAATGTTGCTATTTTTACTTGATCATCATTCTACCCAATTAGCATCTTGCGACCAATTCTAATTGATTGTTTATGAGGATATTCGCTGGCATAAATCTTATATAACAATGGTTAAAAAGCATAAAAACTGCTATTGAAACATAAGGTAAAAGTTATAATTGAACTCAACCATGTAATTAACGATTTATTACCATTACAAATTGGCTAAAAGTCGTCTGTTGGTTTTTATTTTTAAATACGCTTTCGCTAAAACAATAGATCAAATGTGAAAGAAAATTTATTGCAGTTTCAATAAAACCTGGCTGTTCATTTATTGTGATCAATGTGCGGGCTGATTAGAGGAATTTAAGCAATATTTTAACAGACTTCAAAAAGAGGTTAATTCGTCTGTATCTATTTTTTGCATTTTTTTATGTTTGTTCACCGATTATAACAGACTTCAAAAAGAAGGAGGTTCTCATTCATAGTAAAAATAAAAATCTAATATATTTGTGAATTGAAATTATAATTTTACTCTTCGAGCTTTTTGTTCAGCAAATAAATCTATGACCTTCTCATAATTTAACTCGTGTGCAATTCGATTTTCTATTGCTAAAGCGGCCCCTAAACGTACCTTCAAGTTGTTGAAACTCGTTTGTACAAACAATTTAATTGTACAAGTGTGTGTCCTACACAGTTCGTTTTGTTGATATCTGATACAAATATCTATAAGTTGCACACACTTATTTGAACGTGTAGGTATTTGATTTAAAAATTCTAGTCAAACTTGTGCAAAATACAAAATAGATAGTTTAGACGTAAGGATTTGTTCTCACTAATAAGATTGTGTGACATATTTCTTCAACTATGTATGAAGGTGTAGTGTGCAACTACCAAATATCTCTTCGAGATGTTTTTAAAAAGATATATACACAAGTGTGCTGCCTAGACGTGCACACAAATCGTTTGTAGATATGTATAGGAAAAGAAAATGTGCAGCTATTGGTACAAGAAGAGAGGGCAGTTTTCAGATATGAATTTACTAATCGATTTAAGAGTTTCTGAAAAGTCACATTTGAAAAATTATTTACGTATGGATGATAACCAATTTAAAATGATTTTGAAATGTATCGACTCACAAATTAAAAAATACGATACAATGAGAGAAGCAATAAGTACCGAGGAAAGGTTAACTGTAACATTACGTTTTCTGGCTACAGGAAGATCTTATCAGCATTTGCAAATCAGTTGTGTCATATCACCACAGTCCTTACGGATAATTATTCCTGAAACATGTTTATTACTATATTCTTTAGCTTATATGTTGGACAAACAAGGAAACTCTCTGTACAATTCAAGAAATTCGGTTATAAATTGTTTAGAATAATTTCTTAAGTCACTCATCTTATTTTAATTGCATACGAAACTCACTTCCTTTTAAACTAAATGTTTTTACTCGTCTCCTATCCCTAGACGCTGCTAGTTGTTTGTACAAACGTTTGGTACAAACAAAAAATCAAACGGCGCAGATTTCAGAATTTTGGTTTGAATGCTTTGTTTGCGCAAACATTCTGTTGAACTACACGTCTTTCACGGTATGCACAAACGTATTTGCCCAAACTAAATTATAAAGATGTTGTAGCATGTAGTGATGCAATATGTTTGTGCAAACAAATGCATTTTTATAAAATCAATTCATACATGTTGCAGTTAATTTTTCGTACTTAAACTTGATTGTACAAACATAACTTTCAAACATGATGGAATAATGTAGGGATAAATAATGTTGGCACATACATTTTTTTAGAAAACTTGTTGGATGTTATTTGTATGACAGTATAGGTGACGAACATTATTTGTATGTACAAACAAGTATGGCAAACTTTCTGCTACGTTTAGGGCAGCCTTAAGATTGCAAGACTCGATAAGCGTTCCTGGCTCCTAAAAGATCGCAAGTAATATTTGGTGTTGCCGCGATCGCGATCGCGTATTTAAACTATGCATCCGCGCCTCGCGAATAATAATGTTCGTGTAGTATTAAAAAACAAAATAGTTGGATTTACTACTTTTTAGGGTTCAAAAAAAAGTACTACGAAAAATAGTTAAATTTCAAAATTCGAAGAACTATGATTATTAGTTCAAAAAACTATTATTTTAACTAAGATTAAGAGTCCATTTTAATATGTTAGTAGAACTAAAGAAATCCCCAAAAAAATACATTAATTGAATAAATGTTTTTATTATTGTTATTCGTATTTTTTATTCAAGAATTATTATTAATCATTATACGAATTAAATAGATGTTCAAATATATATGTTGTTGAAATTCGTTCCGAAGGGGATTCGATCCTACGCCTGGTCAAGCCGATGCCTTAACCGCTCAGCTATCCGCCAATTAATTTTATTTTTATATTATGCATGTCATAATATGCAATTTTTTTAATAGACGAGCTGAGCATCTATTTTGAATCTCAACCAATACTTAATCATTAATATTAATTATTTTAATGATTTAAATATATTACAAAATTCTAAAAATTAATTTAAGAAGAAAAACATGTATTTAATTATAAAAATATAATATAACATATTTATATAATCCGTGGGTAAAGTCAAGTACCTATATGATGAGTTGTCCATTCATCTGTAAAGTGTGAATTGTGCCGCCCTCTAAACTTGCTGCCCGGGGCATAGGCCCCGGCTTGTCCCCTCCCCTAGATCCGGCTCTGATATTTGGTCAACATGATGATATGATCATACAGTTTGTGTTGTTTGATCATACCATAAACGTATTTAAACAGTTTACCCAAAAGTTTTTTGTTTCCGGCGGATTAGTAAAAATTGTATCAGTCCGAGAATTAAAATTGCCCAGGGTCATATCCGTATTAGTTCCACACGAATCATGTCCATAGAAAGTTGCATTTGAACTTCAGTCACGATATTGTTTACGGGTTAAAAGGTTTGCAAAATTTGTTGCCGAGTTAACCTAGTTTTCCAATATTCGTCAACGGTTTAATGCGTTGCAGTGTTGTCAATACTTTCCGTCCTCATTTAAACTATTAAAAATTAATTTTTATATATATTTTTTTTATTTTCAATTTTGTACATTAGAATAATATCAAATTAGGAGTTAATGTCTTATACTTGAAACGAATGAATACAGTCGTTTTATTTGACTTGGGATAAGCCGATATAAGAAATTTTGTTATTCGTTTAGAAGAATACAGTGCATAATTTCAAATGACATAATTTATAGAATTTCAAGCTGTACAAGAAATTTGAATTGGGGTTTTGTTGGTAATCACATAATTTGATAAGGCTGGACGGACCTGGCTATTTATTTGAAATTACCGTGGTTGCCCTAGTAAGATTTTTAGGGACCGAAAAATTCGAAAAGTTGCTTAAAAATTGTAAAATTTCAGAAAAATAGAGTTTTTTGTGGGATTCAAATATCGTATTGATATATTAGATGGTATGCATAAATATATATGTTGTATTTACATTTTTTAGTTTTCTATAATACTTCTATATTTCATCCACTCTATACACAAGAAAATACTCTCCCTGATGGATATTAAGATCATGATGACGATATGGACATAATTTAATGACAATTGTCCACCAAAACACATTATCATTGTTTAATACACTGTCACAAATGGCCATATTGTAACAATCCTTATTTACATCATGCAAAGTTTCAACACAAACTATGACAAGTTTTATAATAATTCAAGTTTTGCAATATGTTCATATATAAACTTCTAATGTTTACATATAATATCCAAAACGTATGTTCATTACAACTAATATTCGTAATTTCATTAATTTATTAAAACAGTATTGTTGTATAATAAAAAACCTTCATAGCAAGTAGAATCATTGATAGGTTGCACAATGTTAGTTGTCATCATTTTTCTAAATTGGATTGTTTTGATATGTCAGTCAGTACCCACGATATTTGGAAAAGAAGACCTGGTAAATGCTCGCCAAGCATTTGCAAAAATATTAATAACGAATTGCGGTACAAAGAAGAATGTAAAGAACTTCTTTGAGCAAAAAAAAGTTGACAGATAAAGTAGAAATTTGCACTATAGAGTTGTGTAGTTTGGAATATACACAGGCTTTTTCTCAAGTATTACTTCCCAATCAAGCTTTAAAAAGAAATTGACAATTAATCTTAAGTTAAACTTATGAATTTTGGGTGCAGCATAGAAATATGGTGATTTACAATCATGTGGAATAATATTTTGGGTTTTGTAAAAACATGTTTGTGATTGTAAAGTAAGCTTGTTCTTGTCCTTGTTTTGAATTTTGAAATCATTTTTAATAAATAATAACTATGCCATTGCTTTTATCTAAAGGTAAACTTTTTATAGTCGTCAATTTTTAAATTTAATTAAAATTAAATTCATTTTCAGAAAGATCATTTTTGATCGGTACAGGTTATTCAGGTTCATTTTTTGATATTTTTCGATATTTTTAAGCTTCAATAATGTTTAATGTACAAGGCTTTCATTTCTAAAAGTTCAAATACAACGGGGTATCAACTTCCTTTAAAGGTCTCTTTTTTCACAATCTTTTGACACATCATTTTTTTAAAATCAGATTATTTTTCACAGAGTAATGACTTAGAAATTTTGAACTATAATTGAAAAATGTAAATAGCGAGATAAACAAGTGAGAAAAATCCTTAAATGTAAACAGTTTATTATTAGTAGTGGTTTCCTTGTATACTAACCATCAAATTTCGACAATGGTTTATTATTTACAATAACGATTTGAATTAATGTTTACTTATGAGGAACAACAACGCTGTGCACGCAGAACTGCTCATGTTTTTGATCAGAGACATCCCGATAAAAATATTAGGCGTCAGTATGTGTTGGATCTAGTTCATAAATTTCAAGAAACTGGAAGTGTGTGAATAAAATTGTCAAGAATCGTAGAGTTTTAACTGAAGCTGCACAGGTTTAGATTTTACGTCATTTTGCCATGGATCCTCAAACATGAATGCAAAAAGTCTCCGGGTTAACAAATATTTCCGTCGAGTCTGTACGTAAACCGTTACGCCTAAATAAATTATTTCCCTACAAAATACAGCTTTTACAACAGCTTGCTGAGGATGATTATGACAGAAGGTTAGAATTCTGCGAATTAATGACTCAAAGGGCAAATGCAGACCCAAATTTTATTAAAAATATTTGTTTTTCTGACGGAAATAAAATTATTGGTCCTTTATTCGTGGAAGAAAATTTAACTGGGAACTGCATTTGGACTTATTAAAAAATGTGATAAATTCCCTTATAACCGAATCTTTAGAAAAGCAAATAGATCAAGATGGAACCTGCTAGACGAAGAAAACCTATTTTTCAACAGGACGGAGCACCTCCACATTATGCCTTGCCCGAACGAAATTGCCTTAATAAGCGCTATATAATGGCCAACAAGATCATCCGACCTAACACCCCTTGACATAGAATAGTGGAGGAGTGTGAGCGGATTAAACCAGAGACGCTTCAAAAGTGTGGGAGGAATTCGAGCTGCCACTTTAAGTATAAGGTAATTCTAACGCTAATACAATATTAATAATGTAAATACAGGCTATTAACACCTATGCGTGTTCAGTGCTCAGTTACTCTTTCGGTTTAGTTAATTGGAGCAAG